>PVKA01000316.1:0-220811 GCA_004027165.1 Ctenomys sociabilis | reverse complement strand
TATATATATATATGATAGAGAGCTTAGATAACTGTACTGCTGATTTCTGCTGGTCTGGGGGAAAGGAGCAGTTAATGACTAACTTTTTTCTCTTCTTTTTAATTTTTTTGACCAATTCTTCATGCTTCTATCTGGCAATCTGAACCACTAACTTGAAGACAACAATATGCAATATAATAACCATCGCTGAATTTTTATCACTTTTGTTCAATGAAATTCTGTATCATTTCTATAGTTATACTATTTTATTCTCTTTGAAAATAAAATAATTCATTTCATTTTAAACTTTCAGACACATATTCAAGGGAAAATGTCTAATGTTTCCAAGACTTCCATGACCAGGGTCCAAAAAATGCATGCAAGACACACTTCTGCATTTCCTACCAGCTATCTTCCCCTCTCGATGGCTATTCTTCTACTGCAAATCCCATTTGTGCATATATTTAGTTGCCTGTGCTTGAAAAGGAGGCCAGACCTTACTCTATGCCAGAGATGAAACATATGCTGGCTTTTGTTAACCATCTTCCTTCTAATCCCTTTGGCAACGATTAGTTTTGGAGTAGGAAAATAATCCCAGTTCTGGTCTTTTCCCTCTTCATTCAGCTGTGTTCAGCGATGGCTGGAGCTTCTGCAGCCCTCTTATAAACACAGGGCTGTATGCTTTGGTATAAAATAGAACCCAAATGTAGCAGTGAAAAAAAAAAATGGTAGGCAACACCCAAGGCTTTCTAAGCATTATTTAATCACTGAGTTAACCAACTGTGGTGGATTAGCTCAGTGAACCAAGTTGGTTAACTAGTCTACTTTTTATGTGAAATTAAAATCCTTCTTTTCAAAGGCAATATTTCTCAAACTGTAATGGGACAATTATAGTCACAATTTATGGTCTTGCTAAAATGCAAAATCTGATCCAGAAAACCCTAAGCTGAGGCTGCAGTCTCAGCAATTCACAAAAGTACCTGGAGGAGTAGTAATGTTATTGGTTCTGGGCCCAAATTTAAAAAAAAAAAAAAAAAAAAAAAGTTCACTTTTAAGAGAAATTATGCTAAATGATGCAGTCCTCAATTCAGTATTCTGTCTCATGAGCTCCTACTTGTGTCAATAAAATCAGATCTCCCACCAAATTTAACATTGCGTTGCTGCTAAGGAGTGGTGCCTGATAATGCCCAGTTTCAATGGCCTCAACACTCCACTGAGACCCGCACCTTCCTGTTCTTTTCTACCTGGAATGAGGCCCTTGGAGTCCCAGCACCCATGGCATTTCCCAGGCACTGTGACTGCTGAGTGCCTTTCACCCTGTCCTAGCCAGAAAAGCCAGCACACCTCGCCCAAAGGTGAACAGCTGCCCATGCGGGGTTCCTCCTCTGCCATCTCCAGCTCTGAAGAGAATTGCTCAGGCACTTTTACAAATCAAAACCTTTTCATCCTGAATTTGGTGATTCACCCTGAATGGCATCTTGGAAAGTCTGTAATGCACTGTTGTGTAGAATGGATAAAATTGGCCTGTCTCATTGACAGCGCTTCTTCTCAGGGCCTGGGCTGGGCTGGGGGAGGTGCGAGTCACAATGAATGGGTTCTTTACAAAAGCTACCTCCCTGGCCTGGCCTCTAAGAGAGCCAGTGTACCTGCGTGGGGTGGCTGTCTACAGCGTGGGTATCATCATATTGCCTCTGGATGAGAATTAGGTTTCAGCATGCATGAAGATGGTACTTGTTTTTTAACAAGGCAAATTTACAAAGCTTCCATACCGAAAACAACTGTGGGGGAGGCAGACACTCAAGGCCATGCCAGGTTTGCTTTTTCCCAAAGCAGGGAGAGACAAAGGAAATCACAAGCATACCTCCCAGACACAAAGAGCATGTGTCTACCCTCCCAAAGCAGGCGAGTGAATTCAGCTCATTATCCCAGGGGCTGGTCACTAATTCTATCCAGTTTTTTAAAATGCCTATAGTTAGGCCCATTCACATCCTGCGGTTTTCTCTTTGGGTTCAAAGTCATCACTTCTCTCAGTGCCAAACAACTCCAGGCTGTGACCATGGACGTTCACATGTTAATATCTTATTTAATCCCTTCAACAGTCCACTGTATTAAGTTGGTACTTGATTCTTGAATTAGAAAAAAACAAAACACAATCTGAAAGGTGCAAATTGAGGCCAAGGAAAAGATTTTTCACAAGCAGAAAATGTGAAATTGCCTGGCAGACTGTGTCACATAGTGCTGGAGTAATCTTAGAGTAACCAATTCTATTTGTTGCACACAGCTGAAGCAGACCTTTCACTGACTCTATATAGCATAAGCTTGGTCTTTGCCGACAAAAAGATTGACTACCAGGACACTGACTGGTAGCTCACAGTCCTGGGTTTTGCCAAGTCACTAAGTTGCTCAGGTTTGGATTGAACTTGCCATTTTCCTACACCACTAAGCTTGGCTATCCAGATCCTTCCTTAAGGGTGTATTTTCATAGGGCAAAGAACATAGGTAGGCTGGGACTAGGGGGTCTCAGCTTATCAGGCATCAGCAAGCCAGGTCCCGCTTGTGTTCACTTATAGGGTAGGCCCCAAACTTGATCACTTGTACTTTTAAACCTAGTGGTGTCTCCTAAGCCCTTGGAGTTGTGAATTCTCCAGAGAAGTCAGAAACTCTGAATGCTGAATATCATGGGACAATCACTTCTATTGCTGAGTGGCACAGGTCCCTTCCTTTGCAGAAGGAAGGGCTTTCCAGTTCTCACCCTGAGGCTCTCCCTGATATCTCTTCAACAAGGAAGCCAGTGTCACTTGCCAAATACCTATCACTCTACACTACAACTTTCTAACTTCAGAGCTATTGGCATTTTGGCTGACTAGTTCTTTGTTGTGGGGGACTAGTCTAGGCACTCTAGGACATTTAACACCATGCTTGGCCTCTACCTGCTAGATAAGAGAAGCAAGCATGCCCTCAAGGGTGTAGCCAACCAAAATGTCCTCAGACATTGCCATAGGTTTCCAGGGGAGGAAGACAATTGCTCTGGTCAAGAACAACTACTGGCCCTCCTCACTCATGCAAGACATGAACCTTCATCAACATTCACTCTACATTTACTGCTGCCTCTAAATACACTAATGAGGAAAATGCTCTTTTGTACTTTCTTTAAAATAAGTCCTAGAGTGAAGGAACACATGAAATAGCATCAATTATATCTTGAGGTTTCCAGATTCATTCTTTCTTGGTACTGAGGATTGAGCCCAGAGCCTTCACACTGAGCTATATCCTCAGCTTTTTCTTAAATTTTTTGAAAGAGGGTTTTGCCAAGTCACTAAGTTGCTCAGGCTTGGATTGAACTTGCCATTTTCCTACACCACTAAGCTTGGCTATCCAGATCCTTCCTTAAGGGTGTATTTTCATAGGGCAAAGAATAAGAACTTCAAATCACCATATTCCAAAGGAAAACTGAAGGAAAGAAGTGATTTTTTAGGAGAGAAAAGAAACAAAGCGAGAATATCCAATGGGTCACAGCATTTCCTTAAGTGTCACCCAGCAGGCCTCCACCTGAAATACAGCCTTATGGGGATCATTGGTATTCACTCTGAGCTTGCTGCCTTCAATGAGAACAGATTTCTACAAGTCTATCCCCTCCCTGCCTTGCTTAATGATGCACCTCATCATCTGATGAAATCTGGCTGCAATCATATTCTTGTTTTAACTGGTTGTCCTGGCAAGGGGTCTTCCTCCAGAATTAAAATTTCTTCTGTTGGCAAACATAGTTAAGACAAACATACCCATTTGCCAGCTCCTTGTCCATGCTAATTAGAGAGCATATTGTCAATCCTTTCCAAAGAACTGTGGAGGTCAAGGAAATGCTATGGGGAGGGTGACCCTCTCCAGGGGCGAAGGCCTCAAGTGTCCTCTTAGCAAGAACACTGGGACTTATTGAAGGGCACCTTGCGTGACAGCCAGGATCCGAAAAGAGGGACTGGGAGAATTCTGCAAAGGGCCAAGTTGACAAATTGTTCCTGAGCAACCACAAGAACTCATGCACTACAGGAAGGCTGAAATGGCACCCAAGCGAGTACATAAACTTAAAAGAATCTAGAAATCAAAAGACTCAAAATTAATAAGCTCATAAACCTAGAAAAGTAGAGAAATGTTTTAAAAGTAGAGGAAATTGATAACAAAAGATGGTACTAATTGTAACACTAAGAATCAATAAAATAATTTTTGAAGGGGTGATAAAGATCAAAATAATAAATAAATGACATCATATATGAAAAGCAGCGCAAAAATAGTCATGAATGAGATTTTCAAAATTCTAAGATCTGAGAGATGCTCTCTATTCTCTACCAAATTCTACCTGAAACATTTTATTTCTCCTTAAAAAGACGAATGATTCCCCAGAGCACCCTATCCATATTTCTATTACAGACTTTTCATAGTGTATCTCACTTTTCCTTTGTCTTGCCTACTGGTCCAAGAACTCATTTATACCTGTTCTCTCACTTTAGCAACTCCCGGCACATAGTGCATGCATAATAAATATTTGATAAAGAAGTAAATTTTGAGGAAAGCAATGAGGTACTGAAGGGCTGAAAATTTTATGATGAAGAATGTTAGAGAGAAAAGAAAACAGTACTACCTGCTCTTCACAACAGATGACTGCAGAACATACTGGAATCACTTTCAAAAGCATGAAGGCTCATAGCAGGCAACAAGACTAGAATTTTCTGGAGAGACCCATGAAATAGAACTCAGACCAATGTGTGTAATATAAAGAGTTAGCAGTCAAATGTTAAAAGAGTCAACGGGGTTATTTGACTTATCAGGTACACTGATTGCCAGAAAGCTTCTATTTAAACTGTTTGAAAGTAAGAAGTGTATTTATTCCTTTCAAATTATAAATTTTCCCATTTCTTCCCATACATAAAGCCTCACCTCAAACCAAACCACTTTAGACAATGTCAGCCTCTAACATAGTAGATGGTCAAGAGACGCTTGAAGCCAGCTTAGGGCTATAACCATGCACATGCTACTTCCCATATCTCCAGCAAATATCCAATTATGGAAATAAACCTCATCAGGCTGGTATGAAGCCTGATTCTAGCGAGGCTAAATATTCCACTAAGCTGCCTGCCAGACGCTGCTAGTATCAACATTCTGTTCTTCACTCTGAATTGCAGTTTAAAATCAATCCAACTTTTTCCCAAATATCATGGCCACCTGTTTAAATCCTCTGTTCCTCCATGCCCAGCATGAAGACACTCCTTCATGAAACTGAAATTAATGACATTTCCTTCATCAACTCCATCAAGGACAGACATGGGACCAAGTTTTAACCAGATCAAAGTTCCCCAGCCGTAAGATTGCAAGGCTGTCAAGGAGCACACACTTTTGTCATACTTACCTAACATTACATTTTCTGTGAATTCCACTTTCAAGCAAGACATGCAATTAGTAAACTTGCATCTGGTATTTGTAATTACTTAAGACTCTACCTGTGGTGAATTTGCTTCACACTTAAGGAAACTCAAATTACTTTAAATCCAGGTGGAGTATTCTCAGAAGTCTTTATTGAAAATCCAATAGCACAACAAAATGTAGAACCTTAAAGAATTAGTAAGAGCTAGACAGCTTAAAATATATTGATATTTCAAATTCAAAATATTGCTTGTGTCCATTTGCATATGTACACATAAGCTGGAAATATGTGTGAACAGATAATACACCTTGGACTGTTTCTCTGGACTGCTCACTTCCCTGGCATGTCCATTTTTACTTCACCAAAACTTGACTCCTCACATTGGCAAAAATCGGGAGACTACATGCTCTATATGACTAGCGTCTGTTAATTCTCACAGTTTCTTACTGTAAGCTCAAAATCACAAGAATGAAGGTTAATGGTAAACCAAGTTTAACAAACCAAATCAACCAAAAGGCATGTAAAAACTCACACTCCCCTGTGCTATAGTTTAGATTCTAAGTGCCCAAAGTTGTACCTGCTAACCTCACATGATACTATTAGGACCTTTGGCAGGAGGGGCTTAGTAGGAGGTTGTTAAGTCATTGGAGCGTGACCTCAAAGAGGAAGGACAGTCTCTTCCTCTTTCTTTTTCCTCCTATTTATTTCTGGGGTGAGCGACTTTACTCTGCCACACCCACTCACCATTATGTTCTGCATTACTAAGGTCCAAAAGCAATGAAACCAGTGATCATGGCCAGATGCCCACAAAACCATGAGCCAAAATAAACCTTTTCTCAGGTGTTCGCTATAGTAATACAAGGCCGACAAAGACATTATGTTGTCAAATGACCGACTGTGTCCTGGTTGAAGAAATGAGTTCTTGATTTGATTTCTTTGAATTGGAACATGGAATTTTATAGGACATTATCGATCTGAAGTGGGCCAAACAGATCAAAACAATGTTCAGTTTCATCATAGTGACTGAGTCTTGCCTGGTCAGAGAAGGCTCTGCAGCTAAGGAAATGATTGAAATGACAAAGCTGTAACAACTACCTAGTTAAGCTATAACCAATGACTGATTGGCTCAATAAACTATAGCCAATTAGGTCATTCAGTGTCATCCTTCTCAATGCTGTCTTATTTTATGTTGTTGGTTGGAGTTTCCAGAACCTACTCTGCCTCTGGGAACTGCCCAATTCTCAGCTTACTTTTGTTTTATTCTGTTTTACTTTGCTTAAGTAAATGCTGCTAAGTTTAATTTGTCTAAAGAACTTTCCTTTTTTTTTTTTTTTTTTTTTTTTTTTTTTTTTTTTTTTTTTTTTTTTTTTTTTTTTTTTTTTTTTTTTTTTTTTGATATCAGGGATCAAACTCAGACCTTGTATTTGCCCGGCAGGCGCTTACACCATTCACTGAACTGTTTCCCCAGCCCTAAAGAACTTTCCTTTTATCTATATCTCTGCTCCCTGACCAAGGACTCTCCTGCTAACCCAAGAGTCTCTGTAGTGACTGTCACAAATATTCTTTACAGAAATTCCAGGCAGGTCTGTGGCATGACCCTGTGTTTATGCTTAGTTCCTAGAATTATTTATACAGTTACTGCTCCATTCTTTCTTAAAAAGAGAAAACAAGAAAGGACTTTTAAAAACTGTAACTTACTTTCTCTTTCTTTTCTTTCTTTCCTTCCTTCCTTCTTTCTTCCTTTCTTTCTTCCTTCCTTCCCTCCTTCCTTCCTTTCTTTCTTCCTTCCTTCCTTCTTTCCTTTCTTTCTTCTTTCTTCTTTCTTTCTTTCTTTCTTTCTTTCTCTTTCTTCTCAGCCTTCTTCCCCCAGCAGTGCTAGGCATTTAGGCTTTGAACCCAATGTCTCAGATCTGCTAGGTGAATGTTTTCCTCCCAGCCCTCTTTATTTATTTATTTTTTTTTTTTTTCCTGCTAGTTTTTGCTCTGTAGAGAGTCTCTGGTTTTTCTGGGAATTTGTGTTTCTAATCACTTCATTGGATAAACATCATTTGTCTGTAGTGTCTGTTGCCTAATAAAATTGTCTTACTTATGATAATCCTTGGGTTTATCATGAGAGAGACTGATTAATAAAAAAGGTGAGAGGAAGATGACAGACAAATAATGATTGTGCCTTCTGCTCTGCTGAAATTCCCAAATATTTAAAATTCTCTTTAAAAACAAAGAGATAAAAGTACGTGGCCTTTGCTTTCTTTATAAAGTAGTCATGATGTGAAGTTAGTATGCTTTACAGCAATGTGACATCTGAATCCACTTCCTAGTATCAAGATAGTTCCTTCGATATGAATCTTTATTATTTTAATTTTTATTTTATTGAGAAACACATAACAATGAGACAGTTTCAAAATTGATTAATAGAATAGTTTCAATAATTAATACCTTGTACATTGTTACTTCTTAGTGGTTATCCATAGTACAAGATGCAGACAGGATATCCTGCCCAAACACTATTAGTACAAATCTTTGTTCTCACTGAATTAAGTGAAAGTAGTTGTGTATCTATCCTAACTATTCTGTATATAGAGATACAAAATGGTCCTTCCTTCGTAGCCCCTTTCTTTTGTTTGTTTAGTCCTGTCAGAAATGGGTATTCCATTATTGGCATTTAAATACTATAGGTCTGTGAATTGAGCAAAACAATCCAACACAGTCTGGCAGTCACAATAGTAGTGGGTTATCCGCAGGACTGGCAATATCAGAAGTTGTTGACTTGACCCTTTCACAATTCAGCATATTAATATGGCTTTACTTGTTATACCTCGTT
Source organism: Ctenomys sociabilis (assembly GCA_004027165.1). Classification (NCBI taxonomy): domain Eukaryota; kingdom Metazoa; phylum Chordata; class Mammalia; order Rodentia; family Ctenomyidae; genus Ctenomys; species Ctenomys sociabilis. The sequence continues at coordinate 212,598 of PVKA01000316.1, read as the reverse complement.
TTTATACTTTTCTGCTGGATCATTAAGACCAAGATAAAACAAGACCTATATAAAAAGAAATGTAACTTTTATCTGATAAAGTCAGTCAAGTCCCCTCAGGATTTATCCTGTAACCCTGTACCACACTATGTAGATGCTTTGTCATTGTCAGCCATGTGGATGAGTCATGGCCATTGCTTTACCAATTTGCTCTCTGTGAAAGCCTGAGATAAGGTTTCCTCTCCCTGTGACTCTCCTTAGGCATACTCTACATCATTGATCATGTTGCTCTGTGGCCCCATAATCTCCTTGATCAGAAAATTTGAGACACAACTGAATTACATGTGATTACAGTATAGGTTCTTCTATGTCCTGAGTCTTCACTGACCTTGAAAGGCTAGGACCAAAATGTTGGCTGTCCTTGCAGCCCTTCTATTTCTCTAATTTTTGGTCTGTAAATTTAACCCTCCAGAAGAGAAGCTTATTATTACCCTACCACATATGCAGTTGGATTTAACCTCACTATCTGTCTGAATATAAAACATCTCCTTCTACAGATGCCTGAAAGGACATTTTTCAGTAACTTTCTCCCAAATAGCACTGTTTCATGAATACATAGTTTAGCTTCAGCCAATCACCACCACCCAAGACACAGGACTTGTCAGCCATGACAAAAAGATAGAAGGACAATGGAAAAATGTTGCCTCCAGGAACAACCAGTGGCCACCCTAGTGGAAAGGTGGTGCTAGCTAGGGCTTCCACCACTGGCAGGAACAGCAGCAATGTCTTCACCAAGATGTGTCATCTACTTTTACTCAACTGCCAGGCATGGTTATCCAGCTTTCTTAGAAGTTCTGTGAGATCATCAATATCCTTTCTTTGCTGATTTCATTCTTTTACAATGAATTTATCAGTTTAGAAATCAAACGACAGTGCAAGATTTTTTAAGAGAAACAAGTATCCCCGTTTGCTATAGCAAACATTCCAACCTCCACTCTTCCTCTGGAAGACAATCACTTTTAATTTTGTTTTCTTCTTTTGGAATGTATCTCCATATGCCTAATTTTTGGCATCATCTTCTTAATCTACACAAGGATTAGCCCCTCCAACAACCTTTGTTTCCCCTCATTCCATGTCTTAGTTACTTTCTTGTCACGCGCAACCTCGCCGGCAAGGAAGACGCGACAACCAGCTCTTCTTTCCACGGTTTATTCAGGACCCCTATACAATACTACTTCTCCTGCTAGCTAGCTTTCTTGCTTTCTCCTTCCTCCTTCTCCTCTCTTCCTCTCTTCCTCCTCTCTTCCTGCTCCTAGTCTCTCTCAGGGGAAGCCCGCTCATGGCTTTTGAACCAGTGGGCGTCCAACCCCGGAGTGCCACGTGGGCACAGCCGATAGGTCCAGGTACACGGAAGCAACGCCCTAGTCCTTAGCCTTAGCCGAAACGAGAAGTTATTTGCTATGGAGAGCATCCACCCCCAGGTGAGGATGAAAGAGGAAGCCAGCGCCGTCTTTAAGGTGTGGCTGTGTCTTTAAGGTGTGGCTGTGTCTTTAAGGCGTGGCTACTCGCAGCTCTCTACACTTTCTCACTGCCAGGTCAAGTAAAACCTGACACCCACAAGTTAAATGAGGACAGATCAATCTTAGCTCTCAGTTTGCAAAGGTTTTAGTTCACGATGGGCTAGCTCCAAGACAGGGCAGCAGGGCAGAGGGGCATAGCAGAGGAGACCCAGGTTTTGGCATTACAGGCAGGAAGCAGTGGCCTTGAAAGAAGGCTTTTTCTTCTATCCAGGCTTCAAGCCTATTGGTTGGTACTACCTATACCCAGAACAGGACTTCCCCCTTTAGTCAATCCATCACTTACATCAAACCATGCTAAGCCAATAAGTGGATTAATCACACACCCATGATCTAGCCACTCCCAAAAGTCCAACTATGAGAACGTTAGGCTTTGCAAGGATGTCTAGATAGTGCCATAGCATCTCACCTTCCAAGTACAGTTCCTATAGCAATGTTATTTAAATCAGTACATACTACTGTGTGACAAGGTTATATGAAGGCCATGAACTAGTAGATCCTGATTGTCTTTTCTGTCCTGAACCAGCAGTTTCCAGATCACTATTTTAAGCTGCTGCTGGTTTTCAATATATTAGTCAGTGATATTTTCTCAAATAGTTGGTCATAAAATAATTCCATCAGCTTTTTCTCTGCATTCTCTGCTATCTCAAATAATCTGCTCCTCCCTCCATTTTTCCTTAGGTATTTGATGGTAACCTTTGACCCTTTCTACTTGAAAGCTTCCTTTGCTATTTCTGAGTCCACAGGTATCATTCATATTTTAGGGCCTAAAACTGATGGAAAACACAGTGTATATGTAAAGGCCCATAGTCCAGTGGGTTTCTGTTTAGAATGAATAGGAGATAAGGCTGTGGCATACTGGTGAACTTCCAAATCCAAGGAATTATTTTTTCTTTTTTTTTTCTGGAGTTGTATTAGTGAGATTTGGGCTAGCATCATGAAATATGTAAGAAAATGAATGTAAAGGAGGAAAGCTGTGTGCTAATTCATAGTCCCAGAGCTTTTGGCCTACAATTGTTTCTTAGGCCTAATTTTAGGGTCTGTGATGAGCCCTAGCATCTCAGGAAGCAGCAAATGGCACAACCAAGCTGTTCACATTGTGACAGCCAGGAAGTGGACAAAGTGACTGCTAGAGTGATACCTCCATCACCAACACCCTTCGCTGGGGCCCCCTGCCTGGTTCTATCACTTCCCAGCAATGCTATCAAATTATGATCTTAGCAATGGGCCACACCTGGGGTGAAACAGAGATCTTCACCATCTTCTCCATTCTCTAGGTCTCCACCCGTGAATACTCTGTGCTGAGGGTGTGTAAGCCCTCAATAGCTGAGTCTTTGGGCAATGCTTGACATTTAAACATAACATTGCTCAGTGCCTCCAGACTAGAATCTATTCATCTTCACTGCATATAAACGTGGCTACTGGCCTTCACAAAGCAGAGACACAAGGCATCATACCAGGGCCAGCTACAGAAATTACATGGCCCAGTACAGAATAAAAATGCAGGCTCTTTGTTCCAAAAGCAGGAAAAATAGGCCAGGTATGTAGCACTAAGGTTAAGCAGCTGCCAAAATCAGGGGAGTCAAATTAAAGTTACTAGCATATAAAACTTATTTTTGTTTGTATTATTTTTTCTTCAGTCTCTCTTAATCTGTCATGGTGTTTTATATTTACTACTTAAAGTTTTTCTAAGGAAATAAGATTTAAATTATAAGCATGAATTCAACTGTTAACCCCTAGATTGTGCGATGCCAGTTTTAAATGTAAAGACAGTATTTAATTTTTTTAAGCAAAATCAGTGAAATGACATTTGTTCTATTCATACTCACATATGTGTTTTGTTCTTACCAGGAGATGATCACATTATCTCATAGGGAAAGGCTTACTGATTGTCTCAGGAATAATCCTGTAATACATATTCTTGACACACAATGAATAATCACTTGCCTTTGATAGTCTAAAAATCTGTTATTGGAAATGATGGTTTCGAATACAAAGCACAGGATGGAAACACTGGACTCCTGCTAGAAAACATGAGAAAGTTCGTTCTGCTCTTGTCTGCCTCCATCTGCTCTGCAGGAAAGTAAATGCCCTTGGTACTGACACTAAACTTCTTCAGAAGAATTTATTAAAAGGAGAAGTCTTTCCAGATGCTCCAGAGCTTCAGACGGCACCATCCCAGTCCTACTAGCTCTCTCCCAAAGGGTGACCATCCAGGGACTTCTTAAAGAGAAAAATTGACTCATTTCAGGGCTAGCATTGAAGTTTGCCTAAAGGTATTTTCTGAAGACCTTTTGTTCCACAATGGTTCCATTTAGCAAGCTTTCAGGCATCAGGGCCTGATACCACCACTCACTTCACAGACAAAAGAATTGGGCCCCAAAGAATACCTGCCTCCATCTGCGCACAACACAAGAACCAGGAACAACCGCAAACTTCTCAAGCAGTTGAACAGAAATCCTTCTGGAGTACAGAAAGTGTCTGGATAACCTTACAGTTCTATGAGCCCTTGGTTTTTAACTAGTTTTCTTGGCACACTGGCTTACAGAGAAGCATGTATGTACATGGGTACAGGACGATACAGGGAGAAGAATCTGTGTTTCTTCTCCATGATAAACAAAAATAGCCATGCCTACACCAATGAAAAGTGACTGTGCATCTTTTTTATTACTCTTTGGATTTACCCTGGGAAAATGTCATCTACTAACATCAGTTGGATAATTTCTGTTTTATTTAACCAGCACAGACTGCCTTATATTTGACTCATTGAAGCTGATGGTATTTTCTTTGGTTGAGGACCAAGTGGAAAACTATGGGTGGTGTTTGAGACATGGGAGCTCTATTTTGAAAAAGAATGAGACAAACTTCTTAGGCAAACTTAAGTCAGAAAATGCCCACATTTTAGCCCAAAATAAATTGCTTCAAAGTTTAAGGCAGTGGGAAATGCATCATGCACCCACTCCTTCTGGTGCCCCTGTGTTCAATGAGGCAAAAGCCAGGCACAGTAAGGTGCTTCCCTGACTTTTAGAGGATATCCGTGGATAGGAGAAGATTAGAAAGTGACAGCTCTAAGGGAAAGTACAGAGTTCAGATTCTAACACCAGATAAAAGGAAAAAGAACTGTTTGCTGGGGTGAGTTCATCTTTGAGCATGCAAACAGAAAGATGTCACTTGAGTTTCTATACAGATAGAGCACAAATTATCACCACTGAATTGCTATTACTATAGTACAATGACACAAGGAGGGAAGCTTAACTAGATCTTGAATCAGGACTCATTTTTAAGGATATCTTAATGAATAAAAGGAGCCAGGGAGATAGCTCAGCAGTTAGATGCTTACTTGCCAAGTGCAAGGACCCGGCTTTGATCCCCAAGAACATATGCCTTGCCAGCCCAGCTCAGAGCCAAACACCAAAACTGGGTATGGTGGTGCATGCCTGTAATCCCAGTGTTGGGGAGGCTGAGACAGGAAGATCACTAGGAGTCTGAGTTGTGTAGCGAGACCCTGTACCTACCAAATAAATAAATACTTCTTACAGAATAAAAGTCACATCCTAGAGGTAGAATTCACAAATATAAAATTTTTTGAAGGATTGATTCTGTAAGTCTAAATCTCCCTGACTTGTGCTGAAAATACTAAAGGAGGATGGCAGAGAGGGGGAGAAGTGGTGAAGATTCTTGTGGAGACACAGTTGTGGTGCTGCTGTGGTTCTCATGTGCCCACCCCACCCCATCTCACCCCCATGCACACAAAGGTCAAGTTTTGGAAACTTAATCCTCACATAGGTTAATGGTATTAGCAGGCAGGGGCTCTCGCAGGTCATTAAGATTGGATAAGGTCATGAGAGTGGGGCAGCTTTAGAAGAGGAGGAGGAGAGCCGTGAGCTAGCACTGTTCTGTCTCATCATGTGAATCCCTCTACCACGTCATGAGGGGGCAAGAAGACCCTGCCCAAGTGCTCTCACCGTGCCACTGGCCCCCACACCACTCCGAGTCAAGCACACTTCCAAGCTCTATGAATTACTGTCGGGCGTTTAAACGAGCAATGTGATCTCTCCATTTAATATGATGACTTGTACACACTGAAAAGGCAGGCAAACATAGGTGTGGCATTCCCACTGAATTTGGTAGTATATGTGTATGCTACATCATGAATATATTCATCATGGGCTGTTGGTATATAAACATACTGCATTTCGATCCTTCTTAGTGGATTCACTAGAGAAAAAGATTTAATATAAATATGTAAATATATAAGGATTTACAAGGTTGGCTTACAATAGTCACCAGCAGTCAAGTGTGGAAGAACACAAAAGGACTGTCTCTGCTGGTGTTCAAGATCCAGCCCAAGGTCAGATGCCTGGAGCTCACTGTAAGTTCACTGTACTGATACATGCGAGTCTGGGTCAGCAGGGTGAAGGGTCTCTGCCGGAAGCCAGGAGGCCATGTCCAAGTTGGAAGCTGAAGACTGGAGGTCCTCTAGAGAAAGAGAAAGGAGCCTCTTTTCTCTATTTCTGTTTTATATGATTCAGGCTACAAGCCTGCTGGTTGGTGCCACTCACACCCAGGCTGAGTCTTCTGTCTTTAGTACATCCCTTTAGCCACACCTAGAACTGTGCCGATCCAATATAGCTGGGTGTTTCTTATCAAACTGACAGTTAACTATCACATGGACTAAGACATTTTTTGTATCTGTCCTCCCAGGAAGATGGACAAGAGAAGGAATTCTCATCGCCTACAGCCACCACATAGGACTTCCACTACACTGCTTAGAGATCTAAAAATTGGTTCCCCTTGGTCAGCATTGGTACTTGATTAATTACTCAGAAAGCTCAAACATCCTTGCATGTAGAACTGGCGTAACATTCAGATTAGTCTTTACTCTCCAGTATAGGTTATGTAAATTATCCCTATAGATTGATATGAATTTAAGGGGCTTGTGTGGGCCCTGCATTCCTACCACCTTGGAGTTTAGAAAGTGTCAAAGAGTAAGGTGCTTATGATTAAATTCATCAGAACCATCACCTGGCTTCTATTTGAATATGAACAATATTTTTAAAAAGACATGTTGGCTCCAAAAAGCAAAATAAAATTGAAAGACTTTAAAGTAAAATTAAGAAACAGAAGTAAATGACTTGTTTGTTCTTAGATTTGTTCAGAGTAAAGTAAGATGAAGAAAATTCCATTATAAACATTAAAGTAAGGTGTTGTACTACTGATAGCTATAAAGAGAAATTAAGAGTTTTGAGGCAAAACCAGATGTCAGACAGGTAAAAAAAAATATGATACAGCTCTTGAGAGAAGCGAATGCTTCTAGAACAGATGGCAATATCTCTGAGCTTTATAAAGCATTAACTAGCTGTTTAAATAGGTCCTTATCAGATGTTTCTAATGCAGTTTTGGAGGTGAAATGAAAAAAAAAATCCAACCACAAGGAGAATTGATATCATGATAAAAGGCACTGTTGAAGTGAGACTGCAAGTTGTTTTTTAAACAGACTAGCTGCGGTGTTTGTGAAAACTACAACACATAACTGAAACCTACAATTCAGGTAACATGTCTTGTGCTATTAGCCCTAAAAACAAGTAAAGGAACATGCTTAAGGCAAAAGAAGATGGTTTGCAGTGGAAGTTATGTGAGATATACAGCTATTCATCTGAGACAGGAAAGGTCAGCAAACATCCACATCTATGTTGCTATAGGGAATTGCTGTCTCCATAATAGTATCCTATTTATAATGAATAATTTCATGAAGAAGGTGATAGCCATAAAAAGTAAAGAAAAATATCTTCATAAGTCTGTGTCAGACATATTTATTGCCATGTATTGATCAGTTGGTAATACTGTGTTAACTATGCTTAAAATGATTAGGATTGAATCTAGAGCAAAATAAGAGAGAGATGGAGGAAACAAGGAGATAGACTTTTTAGAGATGAGAAGGGAACCTAGAGAGGGAGGGAGAAGAGAAGAGAAGAAGAGAAAATGAAAAGGATTAAGATGTGATAAGCATATCCACCAACTTTTTGCAATGCATGTATTCATGATGTATTACAAACATGTACTAATAAAAATGCTTATGAGATAAAAAGAGTTCAGTCTATTGTGAAGAAAATAAAGGGGACAATGAGTTTTCTTATCTGATGACTCACATACATGCATTTAATTAGACTAGTAAATGTTTGTCAAGTCCCTCTAGGTACAAGAAAGTATGCCAGGTGACTCAAGAACAGAGACAAAGTAACACCCAGTTCCTACAATCAGTGAGCTGATCTTCCTTTATGGCAACTGTTTTTACAGCACTTGACCTATTCCTAAATTATTCTACCCATAAATGAGACTCACACCCCCACATTTACTCACCCAATCCATATGCAGTTAAAGGTAGGAATTTCAAGGAATGAAACAGAAAGTGAAAACGAAAACCCAGACATCACCCAAGAGAAAAGCAGGAGAGGGTGCATCTGTAAGACCATCACTCTGTGATAACAGAGAATCACACACTAAGCCACTCTAAGGTTCATATTTATATCCACCAAAGATGCATTTGTAGAAGGCTTGGTCATCCGCCTGTAGGAGTACTGGGAGCTGGTGGAACTTATACCAAGTGGAGCTTAAGGGAAGGGAGACAGGTCACTGGGGATGGGTCCTGGGAGGAGTATCGGCTCTTGATCTCCTCCCCCATCCCTCTGTCTCCATGATGCCATGAGTTGAGCAGATTTCTCTGCCTTGATTTCCCGCATGATCATCTGCCTTTCCACAGGCCCCACAGAAACAGTGCTACCAGCTATGAGGGGGCAATGTCTGAATCGTGAGCCAGAAGAAGCCTTTCTTCCTTACATATTGATGCAGTTATTTTGTTACAGTGATGGAAGAAGGGTTCAGGTAAATACCAAAGCGGCATATCACTGCCTAGGATGGAAGAAGAGGAGAAAATGGAAAGAGAAGACAGCTCGTGCCTCTGAAGTACCAGGAGAAGCAACATAAATTAAGCCAGGGACAAAAGACATAAAAATGTAAGTAAGGGAACATGGATTACATCTTTTGTAATATCTTTCTTTTTTTTTTTTTTTTTACAGAATTCACATTTAAGTGGCTATTCAATCTCAAACGGTAGTATTAGTTTTGCCCCTAAATAATTTAGAATTAAAAAGCTAAGTTTTTCCATTCATTAGATGTGTAATCTCTAAAGTTCATATCCCTCTTCTGTAAAACAAGAATAAAAGCACCACCCACTAGAGACTGCTGCAAGAATTAAATCATAATGTATACAAGATGCAGGGGTCCCACTGAATGGACTATAAGAGAAATCAACAAAAGGTTTTATTGTTGTCATTATTGTTCTTATGAGCATTACTAAGCCTGCATACACTGAGGAAATCTTTCATTCCATTACCTGCTTCTAAATGCCTTTCTGTCTTCTTAAGTTTTCTATGCTTGCAGGGCATAGCATCATCACTTTGTCCAACAAGCACCTGCTGAGCACCTATTTCAGGGTAGGTGGTACAGTAGATAAATCAGAGAGCAAAGCAGGTCTGGTTCCTGCTCCCACAGAGCTTAATGTATGAAAGAGGCTGAGCCAGTCAAAGAACCCTTTCAGAACAGATGTGAAAAGCCTTCACTACAAGAGAACTAGAAGGGAAAACAATAAAGCTGGAAAATTGGAACCTGAGAGAGGATGAAACACTGACCTGACACTGAATCTTCTAGAGCAACTTAAATTTCTCTAGCCACAGCCCTTCTATTTCACATTCAATTTCTCTGATGCCTCCTCCTCGGCTCTTGGTCTTCCCTGACATTTTTCTAGCTCCTCAGTCCCTTAGTGTACTTCTGAAACCTGGGCTTGAGCCTTCCTGTCACTCCTCTGATTTTCTCAGACAGAGTCTTTTGAACCATTCTATTCATCTCCTTCAGTTCAATTCTTTGTAACCCTTTCATGGCTCATGGGGCACCCAATGGCCTCACACAGCAAGCCAAGCTGTTCATAAACTAGACATTTCTTATGTGTTAGAAGTACCATTTCTTCTGCCGTGGTTTTTACAGCTTTACCTACTTAAAAGTTTTCAAAGGATCACACTGTTTGTTATTGTTCAGATGAGAAATGTCCCCCAGAAGGCCTGAGTGCAGCTATGGGGGCTGTGCTTGGGGGTGCACCAGGCAGGTGCTATGCTTGTCAGAGAGCTCACCCACTGGTTGGTGCATAGCTGAACATGCTGGTAGGCAGTGAGGCTTTGTTGGAGCTGGTCATGGCGTTTTGGCTGGGAAGGGTGTACCGCTATGCCCGCTCCTCCCTTCACGCTCTGCTTCCTGGCTGCCATGGTTTGACAGGCTTTCCTCCACCAGTCCCCTCTACTGTGCCATTTCTGGCTTAGAGCCACCACTATGGACTAAACCCCTCTGACTCTGTGAGCCCAGATAAACCCCTCCCCCTTGAATTGTGGATGGGTGTCGGGTAAAAGAGCTGGCAAACACCTCTCTCTTTCTCTCTCTCTCTCTCTTTCTCTTTGTGTCTCTGTCTCTCTCTGTCTCTGTTTCTCTCTGTCTCTGTCTGTCTGTCTGTCTCTCTCTCTCTCTCTCTATCTCTATCTCTCTCTCTCTCTCTCTCTCTCTCTCTCTCTCTCTCTCTCTGTCTGTCTCTCCTCTTTCTCCCTGGGCTTGTCCCTCTGCCTAGAAGGCTCTGGAACCCATGGCTGGGCTTCTCCTTTACTATCACTGAATGTCAGACCCTGAATGTAGGAATCAATTAATGTTTTGTCACATTTTTTTCTTTTGTGTCTTTAAGTTTCATTATTGTATTTTGAAATCTCCATATCTATAATATTGCAAAACTCACAATGGATTCATAGTCGCTACAGTCTGCAAAAAAAAATTTTTTTCACCTGCATTGTCTTATTTGGTGTTCAGAAATTGTGCTTGCTTTGGAAACTATATGAGATTTATAGAACAGGTTTCAGTTTTGTTCCATTATCATATAATAAGACCAAATCTAAGAAACATTCAGCAATGAAAGTCTAAGGTCACATAAGCAGAAACAGCACAAGGATTTTTTTTCTCAAATTCTTACATTAGCTTCATGTTTCCTCTCCTTTTGACAAGACCATTTAATCATTCAGTATAAGACGCAAAGCTGCAAGAAATGATAATAAAAGAAATCATATAGCAAGAAGATGAGATAGTCTTTTTATTCTAAAGAGGAAAAACACCAAAAATAATAACAACAAAGAAAAACAAAGCCACATAAAACAATAAAATGGTACAGAATTTCAAAACAAGAACAGAAAATTAACAGCGGTTGTTATATTATTGTTATCATCAAATTTGTTGCTCAGAATCAAACTCAGGACGTTGTGCTTTCCAGGCAGACACTTGTGCTGTGATTTATCTCCCTAACTCAGATCAGATCTTTTGATGTTACAAAATACATGTATGGGGTCAGGGACATAGCCCAGCAGTAAAGCACCTGCCTGGCAAGTGCAAGGTTCTGAGTTCGATTCCCAGTACAAAAAACAAACAAATAAACATGCATCTAATTCACTTATTCATTAGTCACTTCCATTAAACTCTGAAATATTTGCCATTCTTAAAAGAAATGTTTCATGATTTGTGATCTACTTATTCTTTTGCTTTTTATAACCCTGAACTTCAAATTTTCCAAACTTTACCAAGTATTACATTTCATTCATTAAGAAGCCTACACCCAAGATAAGATGTTATGCCTGCTTTGGGATTCATGCATCGTAATGCCTGGAAAACAAAAGAGAAGACAGTATTCTTTGAGGCCATTCTCTCTCTCTGCCACTTCACTGTCCATGGCTTAGGAGGCAAATGGGGGAGTGGCACCACAGGAGCGGAGGAACAGCTGGCCAGATGGCGACTGTCAGAAGGGGCTGACCTTTTTGACAACTGGGACTGTTCCCTGGGAACAAACAAGAGCTGCCACAAGAACACCCTGCATCTCAATCACACAGAAAGAAACAGATTCTATGCTAATAAAAATAATAGCATAACCAGGCATATTCTCCTACTTTGATTTTGTTAGTTCACTTTACATAGCAGACACAGCAGGATCTGGCTAAAAATGTAGTGTTCTTATTACACTGTGCCACGCAGTATCCTATACAGAAACCATTAGTGTTCTTATTGAGTAAATGTCAACTCTAGCCAGAAAAAAAAATGGAAATAATAGTAAAATAACCTGAATGTAATAAAGGTGCTTTTATGGCTATAGCATCAGCCACTTGGAGAGTAATAAAAATTGATGTTCAGTAATAACTGAGCCAGGTATTGTGGTGTATAGCTGTAATCCCAGGACTCTGGCAGGATGAAGCAGGGGGATTAAAAGTTGAAGCTCAAGCCGGGCATGGTGGCGCATGCCTGTAATCCCAGCACTAGGGAGGCTGAGGCAGGAGGATTGTTGTGAGTTCGAGACCAGCCTGAGCTACAAAGTGAGCTTAAGGCCAGCCTGAACTGCACAGTGAGACCCTGTCTCAAAAAAGACAAAAAAAAAAAAAAAAGTTGAAGCTCAGCATGGACAATATAGTGACTTAGAGAGATCTCAGCTCAAAGCTGAGAAAGGAAGGTAAAGGGTGGCAATGGGCATGTAGCTCAATTTGCAGTTCCTGGGCTCTGCCTCCAGAATCATCCTCATCACCATCTGTACATGTCCCTTTATCCATTCCGTACTAACTTTTCCATCCTTGGTTATGCACTTTGAGTTTGGCTTTAAACTTGTGCCCATCCTAAACAGCCTGCTATAAACTCAGAGATGTACTCAGAAATTCTCCTCCCTTGCTGCCTAGCAAGAGGCAATAGGAACTCATATTACCTGACCTAATAAGAGGCAGCACTGAGAGACTGAAGATCTCATTACCATTCTTCGCCACTAGAGTCACAATCCACCCCCCAGCAGGGGTCAAAGTCATGGATTTTGCTGTTAGAATTTCCTCTACGCTTTAAGGATTCCCTAGGGCCAGCAGATTCTCAGAGCTTAAACAACACAGGCAGGAGTAATAAGGAAAGTTCCAATGACCACAACCTTTTCTCTTTTAAGCATGATTTTTATTTGTATGTTGTGTTATGAGATATGTGTCAGACTATATAGATATATACATTCCTCACTGCATGATGTTAGGCATTTGTTCAGCCTCCATCTCCTCATGCATTAGAAATTAAAACAAGTATCCAGACTTAAAACAGCAATTTTGTTTATTTGTCAGAATAATAAGGCCATTTTCTACTTTCCCAATAGACTTAATGCAATATGATGAATAAAAGGGTGAGAAAGATTTTCACAATGTATGTAACATGTAAAAAAGGAACAAAACAAAAAGCATAAGGAACAGAAAAGAGCATATTAAGAAATATATGGTAGGGGCTGACCAGATAGCTCAGCGGACTAAAGCGCCTGCTTAGGCAAACACAGCAGCTGGGGTTCAATCCTCTACGTGCCCTGCCGGCCCTGACCCCGAGGCATGCTGAGGTGGCAAATGAGACTGGGCATGCTGGCATGTGCCTGCAATCCCAGCACTTGGGAGACTGAAAATAGAAGAATCACTGTGAGTCTGATCGGCATAGTGAGACTCTGTAGACCCTATACTAAATACATTTAAAAAGAAAAGGAAAGAGAAAGAAATATATGGTGCCTCCTGATGTGACATGACTACAGGGCCCAGGACAGAGAGGGGAGCTGTGGACGTGGGCAACAGATCACTCGGCCTATCTGGAACGTGCTGGCAGCAATTGTCCTCCAGCCATAGACTGTAAAAATGCTAATATCTACTTCATGAAAATCTCTGATTTTTTAGAACTTACCTAAATTTAAACTCAAGACATGCAATTGTGAGGCAAGTGTCCTTAATGCTGACCCCAAAAGACTAATATTTTATGGAGACTTTTTCTTTTCACAGTACTGGGAACTTAAACCAGGGCCTTCCCAATGGGATATATGCTCAACCTCTTTTTTTACGATTTTGAGACAGGGTCTGGCCAAGTTGGCCAGGAAGGGCTTGCATTGAGAATCTTCCAGTTCCAGCTTTCGGAGGGCTGGGATGACAAGCATGTGCCGCCACACCCAGCTAATCCGATTATTGAGTTGAGTAAATGCTTGAGTTTGAAAGAAAATGACCTGTAGTTATTTATATTAAATGCTTTGAAAAGATAATGACTATCGTCATTTAAATTAAAAAGCACGAGTGTTGCTACATATTCATCTCATGAGGTCTCTTTTAGCATCACCCTTTTATCTGGCATCATTAGTGAGAGGCACACACAGCATTAAGACCAAAGCATACTCGGCACTCCTGATTATTGTCACATTGAGAGCAAAGCACATGTAAATGCACAACAGTTGACCCCCGAACTCTAGTCTAAGCCATTAGGTTTGTCACATATCCACTGGCACCATTTACAAAAATAAGGGTACTTCATTCACACACATCGCAGCCTAGCTATGCAGGAGTGTTTGCATGACCAGCCCTGAGGCCGCGGTCCATGCACAGAGCTGTCCAGCACATGCGTGCCAAGTATGAGGTGAATTTAACTAGACTTTCTTGCTGGGGGTTTTCACATGTAAATTCAAAACTAGGATCAACTCAGTCTGTAATCTTTTTTTCTTCTATTCTTCACTATATTCAAACATCATACAATGGAGGATTAAAGCAACATCTGGGTTATTTGGGCCAAAATCCACTATTGCTTCATGTATTTGCCACTTTCTGCCTCAGCTTTATTTTTCTCCTTGTGCTTGCAGACTCAAGGACTGAATACTGACAGTGACATTTAGCCAGAGCTCTCTGAGGCCACACTATGAGCATACATCCAAATTAGCCATGCCAGAAAAATGCAGTGTATATAATTTACCGTGGCTAATTAAATGAAACTGAGCCATTTGAAAACTATTCTGAGTTTCTGTCCCACTACAATGGAGCCACTTAGGTAAGTGTTTAACTTCTAAATCCAGGGACTTAGAATGCCCCAAGCCTGTTCTTAGCATCCCCCATGAAATCTTTCTCAACTAAGAATTCTGAAAATTATTTGAGAGATATGTGTGTGTGTGCACATGTGTGTGTGCGTGTGTGTATGTGTGCCTAAGTTATTCTTTTGTTGTTGCTGAGACAAAATACTTAACATTCAAGGTTGAAGGGAGAGAGGTTTACTTAATTTATGGAGGTCTTAGTCCATAAATGACTGGCTCTAAGGGCCTAAGGCAGGGTTACATAGCAAGGGGGCAATTTTCATAGTCACAGAAGATAATAAAATCAACAGAGGAGGAGCAGAGCAGCCCACTTTCTACCCTTTATATGGTACATAGGACACTACATTAGGGTGGGTGTAGCACTCACACTCTTAAACCCAACTCTTAATCCATGAATAAAGCACATCTACAGAGTAAGGTACAGGATTACAAGATAAACCCTGAGGGGACTTCACTGACCTCATCAGAAACAAAAACTGCATGTTTTAATATATAGGTCTTGCTCTATCTCGGTCTTAACCATCCAGCAGATAAGTATAAAAATGAGGTATACAACGCAGGGCCATAATAATAAGTTGAGCTGTAAATGGCTACAGTTGACAACTTTTTCAGATAACTCACTATTATTGTGGAATGCTAGACTGTGTTGGATTGTGTTGCCGAGTTCAGGCACCTAAACTGGTTTTATGACAATGGAGTGCCCATGTTTCACAGGTCTAGACAAAAAAAGTGGTATAGAAAGGAAGAATCATGATGTGTGTGTGTATAAACAGTACAGTTAGGATAAATATGTCATGCTTCTGCATAATTCTATGAAAAGCAAATTTGCACTAATAGTGGTTGGACAAGATATTATGTCAGCTTCTAGTAGTACTATGGACAACCACTAGGATGATAACAAGGCAGAAAGTATTAATTATTGAATCTGTGATATAATTCAGGTGTAAAAAATTAAGATAAGTAAACAGCTACACTCTCATAATTTACTGATAAGAGACATCTGCTGCAATAATATCTATAAGTATAATATTATGTATGTACCTTGTATGATACTAAAACATTATGAAAACAGTTTGCAATGTATTAATTTATCAACAAAATTATAATTAATTATATGTAAAAAATAAAAAATAAATAAATTTTAAAAATTAATAAATCACAAACTACATTCAGCCCTCTGCAAAAGGCCTGCCTTCCCATGACCACACGAGGCTTTGGGATGACATCCAGATACAATTTATAACCATGTGTGTGTGACAGGGGTGTACTGGGGATTGAACATAGAGCCTTCACATGGAGTTACATTCCCTTTTTATTTTTCATTTTGAGACAGGGCTCACTAAGCCATTAAGTTGCAGAGCTTAGAATTAAACTCATGGTCCTCTTGCCTCAGTTTCCCACAGTGCTGGTATTGTCAGAGAGCATCACTATGCTCAGTTTAAAATTCCATTTTTGTGGAGAACAGCTGTCCATTTTAAACGACCTCTAGGAGAAGCTATAACTTTTTTCAATTTTATGTTAAGGTATGGATATCCCTATGTGTAGCCTTAGTAAAACAGAGTTATTGGCCTTGAGCTCTGGGATGGGAATCTCCTAGTGGAGGAAGGAGGTTGGTGGACAGCTTATTGCGTCCTCCC
This sequence comes from Ctenomys sociabilis, assembly GCA_004027165.1. Lineage (NCBI taxonomy): Eukaryota > Metazoa > Chordata > Mammalia > Rodentia > Ctenomyidae > Ctenomys > Ctenomys sociabilis. Next base: position 196,435 of record PVKA01000316.1, on the reverse strand, counting down.
ATACCGTGCTCCACCAGAATTTTAATCTCTGGAGGCTCTCATTTGGTTACCACAGCCATGCCATGCTAACTCTTAGCAATGGTAACACTCCGACTCCCTTTTACATATCTGAGAGCTGTTTCATTTAACCCTCAGATCAATTACATAAGAGAGATCTTATTATTCATGTTTTATAAATGACATACCAAGACTTAGAGAGATTCAGTAATTTGCTCGAGGTGAGTCACTGGTAAACGATAGAGCTGGCATCTAACATGTATGTTAGACCTTACAGGACACACCTGAACCAAGGTACCACTTGCATGAAAGATTCCCCACAATTCTTCTCTTAGTTGCTGGAGATTTATAATAACTCTCTACACACAATCTATCTCTTTAAGGTTACTGCCAAAACAGCCAAAGAAAGTCACCTTCCAACATCCGAGTAACTCTATGGATTAGACCATGAGAGTCATCTTGCGGCCTCCTTGGAATCGTTTCCTGATTTCTGGCTGCCTAACCAGACACACTCTTTCCATGATTCTCACTCAAATCCAATGGATCCCTGACCTTTGGCAACAGACCACAGGTTCACTGGATTCCATGCCGTGCAGCCTCCCACGGGCCTCCTCCCATGGGCCATGCACACATGTGGTGACGCAGAATGTCTCTCCTGTACACAGTGCATGCTCCTCTCTGAGGAGAGCACTAAGTACATAAAGGAAGAGGAGTAAGACGGAAACCACCGCAAGCAGACAGGAAAAGAAAGTAGATTTGGTATAAGGAAAATCAGTCCCTTTACCCTTTCTGCATTTAGAACGGGCTGTTAAAGAAGTTAAAGAATCACAAAGATTCCTTGTCCTCAGGATGCCTTCTCTGATGTCTCTGTGCAGGTCATACTTACTCACCCTCTAATCACATAATGTTTTTATACCTTTTTATTGGCCTAAAATTACACTCTCTTGTGGTATAATTAGTTGTTTATAACCCTGCATTCCAAAGGTTATAAAGTTCCTCATGAGAAAGTGCTGTCCATATCTAATGTGGTTCTTGAGGCATATTAGAGGCAATAATATTCATAGTAATGGCCACAATTATTGAGGACTTAACACTGAGCAGCATGACTCTAGAACTCTTAAGGCAGATTAGCTATATTTCATAGCAATAAAGCCAAAGAATAAGATGAGCAAGCAACTTCTTCAAAGCCACACAATAAGATATGTCTTCAATTCTATATCTGACTAATCCCTGTAGGATGTGACTGTCTCCAGGAAGCACTAAATATTTACGGAAAAATAAGCATAGTATAATTTCACCTATTCCAAATTTTATCCTAAAAATATCCCAACACAAGTCAAACAGACAGAAGAATAGGATTTTTGTATTGTCACATCTCCTGTACAGTACGGTTCAGCCTTGGTAAGCCCAAGTTCATGGGTTTGTATCACCAGTAGTTCCAACACAGAAAGGCATGCATATTAAGAATAAATGTGTAGGGCCAGGGAGATGGCTCAGTAGAATAACCACTTCCCTGGCAAGTGCAAGGGCCTGAGTTCAATCCCCAGTTCCACAAAAAAATAAATAAATAAATAAAAATAAAAATAAATAAATGTGGATCTACAAATACAACTTTTCCCATTTCTGCCATGATTGATGAGGTCCTCTTAAATTAGAGGTGCTCTGTTTTCCACCATAAAGTAAGCCTTCTGCCTCATGACTATTCTACAATGGTCTCATTAGCTTGTATGGATATTCTGTCAAGGCTTACAATGTGTAAAAAAGCATAACATGGGGCTGGGGAGATAGCTCAGCAGCATTAGCACCTGCCTAGCAAGTACAAGGTCCTAAATTCAATCCCTAGTTTCAAAAAATAATAACAATAAGCATAACACAAATCAGAGACTTCTCTGAGATCTGTCAGCATGTATCAGGCCATCTGAATGCAGTACTACTATTTTTTAACAAAATGAAAAATCTGTGAGAAACCCAAGTAGTTTTCAGATTATTTTCTATGAAGAAAGACTAAGTCTTTATTCCTTGATGAATCAGGCTTCCCAGCATTGCATACAAAACTTGCTTGCAAGGTCGGTGCTGCAAATATTAAATGACTTGTGTACTAAAATGTTTGGATTGATCCTAGTTTTTGATAAAAAAAAAAAAAAAAAAAAAGGTCCTGCTCTACTGAGGCAGAGAAGAGTCTTCCTATTGATGTTAACCAGACATGAGAAGATGGACATTGAAGTTTATGAAATCGCCATTGTTGATGGTAGGGAATTTAGACACAAAGATAAAAATACTTCCAGGACCACCAATAGGTTATGTAATCACCAAAGTAATGGGGAAAATATAACAGTTAAATACAGTATAACTCTCCATCAATATTACAATGGTTAGAAATGTTCTTTGTTGAGTTGGCTCATCAACAATCAGTTTATTTCAATAAACTGTCCTATGTTATTAGTTCTATTTTACTATTTGGGGGGAGAAGTAAATAGTAAATGGTCTCATAAGGAGGAAATGACAAGCACATGAGAAAATCATGCTAACTGTAGGGATGGCTTAGGCAAGGCTGCCCAGCAGAGACACTGGTCAGGAATATATTGATCAGTGTGTAAACACTAACTCTGAACTAAAAGCAGCCTAGGCTTCAGTTGTGTATTACTTTAAGAAAGCAACAGAAGGGTAGATGAGATAGCACATGTCTGTGATGCCTATCTGAAAAATTAGTGACTCAGATCCCATCTTGAAATAAAAACTTTTGAAAGGGTTGGAGATATCTCTAGGAAAAGCCCCTGGGTTTAATCCCTAGGGGGGATTAACGGGGGATTAACAGAGAGAGAAAGGGGGGAGAGAGAGAGAGAGAGAGAGAGAGAGAGAGAGAGAGAGAGATCTCAAGATCAGTTACGGTTCCTCCAGCATTGCTTTTAGGGCCATTTTCGAGCTCCTTCTTAGCTCCTCCAGTTTTTCTTCTATCACTATGTCACTTGGCAGGATGGGTCATGGTACTGCTTGATCACATGGCTTCCCTTGAAGGCATGGGGATCATCCCCTCCTTACTAATCTTTCTGTTAGCACAATGCACCTTGGTTGCTTTCAGTCCTCTGAGTGGGCTGATAGTCAGAAGGTGATAAAACATAACTTAATGGAGCAAGCACTAGATAGCCAGATTTTGGTGTCTGCTTTGTGTTTGATTGGATTGAGTACAGGTTCCACATCAACTATAAAATGAAGACATCCTCTGGAAGTCAAGACCTAGAAACAGATTCATTTCCTGGAGGTGAGACTATGTTAAGAATAAGAATGCCCACAACTTGGGCCAGGGAGATGGCTCATAGAATGAGCGCCTCCCTGGCAAGCACAAGAGCCTGAGTTCAATCGCTGGTTATGCCAAAAAAAACAGAATCCCCACAAGTGAGATCCAAGCAATTCTAGGATCAAAGCAGGAGCTTTAAACTGCTGAGCTATCTGGCCGGCCAGCAAGTGACACTGGTCTTAAAGGTGATGAGTCTGTTCACTTATCTGCGGAACAGGTGACATAGTGCGCCAGAAAGTGTGGACAAGCAGTAGAAGCTGAGGAAAGGTCTGACAAGCGACCTTTCTATCCTGCTAAAACTGCTAAAACTGAAGACCCCCTATGCAGCGATCTTTAAAAAAATGTATAGAGTTTAATAAAGTACAGATTTTGTATACTTAAATTTTAATGAAAAACCATTAGAAGTAGGTTTAACACTCCCCCCACCAATAAAAAGATGAATTTCAATGTATATCAGACCCCTGGGGAGATACTGAAGTAAGACAGAGCTTAATTAAAAACAAAAACTATTACCTAATTAGCTCCTAGGCCGGTCCAATTTATATACTATCTAGAAAAGATCCTTAAGCACAGAGTTCACAGCACTACGTAACAGAGTTCTGCTGAACAGCCATCACCCTAAATCTGTAAGTCCGTCTTGTAATACCCTCCTTGTGCTGTTATATACTTTATTGTTTACTTTCTGTATGAATGCTAATTGTTACAGAGCTCTCTGCTGGCGTTTTGAATCTCTGAATGCCTCTCTCATAGATTTTAGTTTCATAGCTTCTGAAATGACAACAGAGCTAAAACAGAAGGAAATACAGCACCAGGCCCCTGCCGCTGGGATTCTGTATAGCTCGCCAGAACAGAAACATTGTGCTTACCCCTTTGCATGTCAACTCCAACCTGTGCAGGAATATTGCCAGCCATCCATAGTCACTCTTCTCTTTGTTTTTCTGAAAGTTAGAGGTGCCAACGGTGCATATTGACAAGCCTGTATCCTCTCTCCCCCACATATCGGGGAATTGTACTAATCATTAAACTTCCATCTGTCTGGGAAACGGGCACTTTTTGATTAGATGATTTGAGAGCAGGTGTAAAGTTGTCTATTTGCAAAACAAATGACAAATCAATACATGGTTTTATTTAGAACTGATGTATTTTTAATAAGTTTATTTTGACAAGTATATGGTATGCGATCATCGCTGATTCTAATGAGCACACTGATCATCAAATCAAATGCTTGTATGAAATGCTTTGTTTCTGTTATCTTACTTCAAGGGCATGAATTTTAATAATCAGACTGCGATGCTTTTTTTTTTTTTTTTTTTTTTTTTTTTTTTTTTTTTTTTTTTTTTTTTTTTTTTTTTTTTTTTTTTTTTTTTTTTTTTTTTTTTGTTGAACCGGGGCTTGAACTCAGGCCCTTGTGCTTGCCAGGGAAGCACTTATTCCACTGAGCCATCTCCCTGGCCCAAAATTAAAGAAAAACATTTTTTTTTTTTTTTTTTTGCGGAACCAGGGATTGAACTCAGGCCCTTGCAGCTGCAAGGGAAACACTTATTCCACTGAGCCATCTCCCCAGACAGACTGTGATGCTTTAAGTGCTTCGTAATAGTCAAGGTGTTAAACACAAATGTAATATATGTCTGAAAATATGTATTCTAAACAGTAAAACCTGTGTATCCATAAGAAAGAAACATACAAAAAAGTGGATAAAATAAACATGTGTGTTCTCCAATGACTGTAAAAAGGGACAAAGAAGCTTAATTTACAGGGAATCAGGCCCCCTACTGCCACCGGGAAAGTCAAATGCAGTGACAGTGTACCATTCTCCTACATATTTAAGGCTGATTATAGCGTCACAGTCATGTTGAATTCGTGGCTTCAAGAACTTCAGGTTGGTCTGCATTGTATACAAAAGAAAAGAACCTTTGGCCTATGGTTGCAGCAAGAATTAGTAGAATTTAAATCTGCCTCCACTCTGAAAGATCTAACTTTTGTGTTTCAGAACTGGGGTCCACACACTGAGTTGTATACCCAGCTGATTTATGCTTCATTTTGAGGCTCAGCCTCGCTAAGTCACTATGCTGCCCAGGCGGGGCTCAGCCTTGTGATTCTTCTTCTTCCTCAGTTTCTCAGAATGTTGAGATAACAGGGATGCACTACCATGCCTGACAATCCAGCCTGATTTTTTTTTTCTCTTGTTTGTATTTGGTACAGGTTCTCACTACACAGATCAGACTCATGGTGATCCTTCTGTTTTTAGCCTCCCCAGCACTAGGATTATTAGTCATGCACCACCACACCCGGGGCTGTGTCATGGGCTCAGAATGCCATGGCATGCAGGACCAGGGATCAAACCCTGGTCCCTGTGCTTGACAAAGCAGGTGCTTTGTCCACTGAGCTATCTCACCAGCCAACCCAGCCTGATTTTAATGTAACACACCAAGATTCTGACTGCTTGTGCCCTGACATGCTTTCAGAAACAAGGATTAAATAGCAAAAATCTATTCATGTTTCTAAGTGCTCTGAAGATAACCTGAAGTGTTCTAGGACCTAAAAGTTAATGGGTACCTCTGCAGTATTAGTAATGACTGGGGGAATATAGATTGGATAAGCTTCAAATGAAGACTATCTCAATCTCACCCCTACTCCCTATTACACTATCAATATGTATTACATATTGAGGGTCATTTATATATCCAGATAAAAGTTCTTTATACACTATAGATAAAATCCTTTCTAAAGAAATTCATAAGTTGATTCTGAAGTTCATATAGAAATGTAAAGGGCCGAGAATAGCAAAAATGACTCTGAGCAATAGCAGAATTGTAGGACCAATAAGACCTAAGTTCAACATTTATTTAAAAACTGTAGACATTCAGATGATGAACTATGATGTAAAGCTAAGCAAGTAAATGAGTCCACAGACAGGACAGTTTAGAAATAGATTCACATACACAATAGGCTTTAAAAAAATATGCTACAATTCAGTGGAGAAATGAAAAGCTTTTCAATACCTGGTGCTAGAATAAAATGTGTGGCCATGTGTAAAACATAATCTTTGACTTAAACTCTATGTAAATGCATGATACACACATATATAAATATAAATATATGGCAATCCCACTCTAAGTGTTTAGCCAAGAGAAATGAAAACATGATACAAAATTTGCATTTAAGTTCAAAGAGTCTTCATTCAAAACTTGTAATTTTCAAATATTTGGAAAGAACTCAAATGCGCATTATATGATGGATGGATAAACTAACAGTGGTACATCCATAATATGGAATATTATTGAGCAACAAAGAAGAGTGAATGAACTTATAAGATGCGACAATGCAGATATCCCCCAGCACTTGATGCTGAGAGAAACCAGATGAAAAAGGATTCTATTAATATTCTAGAAATTCTAAAAGTGCCAGGTTAGACTGCTACAAAGCAAATTTGAGTTGCCAAAGGTCAGGAGGCTGGAGAAAGAAGATTGGCTGCAGAAGAGCACAGGTACCTTTGAGGTAATGGAAACACTTGGCATCATGATTGTGGGGGCTGCGGATTATGGGGGCAAGGCTGCATACACTTGTTAAAACTCATAAAATTAAGAACAGAGATATAATTCAGTAGTGCAGCCCCTGCCTTGCAAGTTCAGGGTCCTGAGTTCAATTCCCAGTTTAAGAAAAAACACATTCTGTCTAAAACTCATAAAATTATATGCCTAAAATTGAAATTTATTAGTTATAAATTTCACTTCAATAAGCTGACAAAAGATAGATGGCAATCAGTCCCATAAGCATCACACTAGGGCAAACAAGTACCTCCTCATTGCCCCGTGTGTACTGAAAAATGGTAAAAGGAGAGCCAGTGAGATAGCTCAGCAGACTAAGCACCTGCTTAGGCAAACACAGGGGCCAGGGTTTAGTCCCTAGCACCACAAGCCGCACCAGCTCTGGCCCGGGCACGCTGAGCTGGCAACCAAGTCCAGTCGTGGTGGGGCATGCCTGTAATCCCAGTGCTGTAATCCCAGTTGCTGAAAACAGGAGGATCACTATGAGTCCAAGCTACATAGTGAGACCTTCCACAAAATACTGCAAAAAAAAGGCACAGGAACCATGTAATACACCAGCCTCAGTGCAGAAAAAAGTCAAGTAGCAATGAACTAAGCCAAAAATCTTCATTTATGAAAGCTCTTATTTTTATAGTAACCTGAATAACAAAAATTCTTTCCTGCAAATTGTAATTAAGACTATGTAATAGATAGGATTTGGGGTCACATGACCATACACAGTGCTCAGAGCTGACATCAGTCTTAGGAAAATGACTTTAATTTTTGTACATGCTATGCCTCTTTACAACTGCAAGCTAGCAAAGAATAAATCACTCTGGTACTTTTTTATATTTTATTATAGCAGATATACTGGTGGGTATAATATTTTTTAAAGTGTAGTAAGTTAAGATTTGAAGCATGTAGCAATGTCTTAAAGTGCAATGGTACTTTCTACGTATGAATTTTTAATCTATGATGAGCAAAATGCCTACAGCTATCAGAAAATGAAATGTGAGTCCAGCATGTTGGCTGGTGGATCTAAACTCCAGGCCTCCATATTTAGAAGTATGTCTGTGGTTAGTTATGACTACATAAAAATAAATTTAAAAAATACTATTATGGAAGTATTTAAAAAGTATACAAGAAGATAAGCACATACCTTTGTCATTTTTTAATAGACACAAGAGATCAAAACACATACATAAAAATGTTGACAGTGGTAGCCTATAAATAGATTGTTGATTTATTTTTTATTCCTTTTTCATAATCCCCATATCTTTGAGGGCATACTATTTTCATAATGTTGGCTTTACGCATACAGAAGAGAACATTTAAAAAATAGGCACAAACAACTTTTCCAAAGTAAAAATTGTCGCAGATTGAGTTCATGACAATCAACAATTTGTTCCACTCTGCTATGTCCAGCTATTTAGTTTCTGTTTTCTTTAACATGGAAGAACTTTTCAAAAAAATGTTCCCTTCCTTTGGACTTAATGGTTTGACTAGCAAATAGTTTAGCTCCAACAACTAGGCTGAGCAAGACGACAGCGGCTGGGAGTACGCACCGTCCAGGCGAGTAAGCCCACACCTCAGGATCAGTGGTCCTCAGGAGTGGAACTGCCCTCATCTTAAACAGCCGCTTCAAATGCTGTGCCCAGTTTGGCACAAAGATAGTTCCCTGTGACAACAAGCTTATTATTGTATTTTTAATATGAGTTAAAGGTACAAAACCACAGAAGTCTTTTACTTGAAAGTAATTGCAGCACAAGGCATTATCTGTTATCAAAGCGTACGAAATGTGTTGAAAACTTGACAAAGAAAACTGATGCTATGGGAAAATTTAAGTACATTTCATACTGACAACCTAAAGTATAAGAAAAATGCCTTGTGCGTGTTTGGGGGAGTGTTCATGCAAGATAACAGACTCTGAATATAAACAAGTACCTTGAAAACATTTTGAATTACTAAAAGGGATAGCCATGCTTTTAAAAATGTATGGATTTGTGAAATGACTACCAGTAAATACCTGAGAGAGTCTAGTTATTGATCCAAGCTCAGAGCTAGTTCTACTGACAAAAATACAAACTAGAAAGTAAAATGTTTGCAATTAAAAAGTACAACATATGGGATCGACTCAATTTCAGAACCCTATGCATTATATAACATTCATTTGAAAAATGACTAGTTACCTCATCAAATAGGTAGTAATAATTGCAAATACTTGCTAAAAAGGTCTAATAGCTACGGAATTTTAGTATATATCAATGAATGTTCTAAGAATTAATGCTTTATATTAAGTTATGAGATGCCTACACATAGTAAATAATATTTTATCTGATTTTATCCAGAATTGTTAAATTGTATGACTAATTATATGAACCTCACAATTGCCTCTCCATGAGCATACATCTCAAAAGATTTTAGATTACATAGTAATATGGACACTTTTCAAGTATGACTCGCATGGAACAAATTAACACTTCGACAAAGCTATTATTAGTGCTATAGGAGAAACATCCTTATTGAGGATGTATTCAGGGGTAGAGTTCTTGGTAAGCATGTGTGAGGCCCTGAATTGCGTATCTCTCACCTAAAAAAAAATATCAATATTTCTTGGAACTATGTAAATCTTATCTGACTCTTTTATTAGTGATCATTAGTCTACTTTAGGTAACACATTTCATTAAATCATGTATAATTCTCTATCATTTACATTATTTATTCTATGTATTTGTTGTCATACATTAAAAATATCCACTTATTTTCTCTGGATTCAGTGTTTCCTCTGAAGGCTTAAAGCTCTTGGAAAAGAAGGGCAAGTTGTTATTAATCTTTACTTGGTGTGCTTCCCCAACTGTGCTAGGTTTGCTGTAAGTTCATCTGCTTTAAGCTCAAGTGCATTAAGCTTGATGCTTAAAAAGAATTATTTTCACCTTTGGATACAGTCAAACAACCTTGGGAGAGTCTCAGGTGCAAGGCAAGATTAAAAGTGCAAGGCTGCCTGTGCAGGCAATTAACAGAAAGAAAGCAGGACTCAGCTCGTTCCCCAAGAAAGTTCACCAGTGGCATCTTTAGTAGGGTAAACACTGCTTGCAAGTACAGTATTAAATGACCTCCTTCTTGCCCTGGCTAAAAGTAAATGGAGTTAAAAGGTGTCAAACGTGCACAAAGCTACCTGGCATGCCCAGGCTCTGTTCTGACTCATTACTAAGTAGAAAACTTTTAAGGCTCCTCCTCCACCTACCTGGCCTGGCCTCATATTCCCCCCTGTCATTTCGAAATAGCCTCAGAAGTCTTAATGAGGCAACATAAATAAAGAACTTCCTCTCTTAGTAAGCACTCAGTCAACAGAGCTACTGTCATTACCTCCCAGTAGCCTTCGGCAGAGCAGAGCAAAGAGGATGTCTCCTCTAACGTCAGACAGTTCAGCAAACTGCTCTATTAGGGAAGGAAGGAGAGAGCCAGTGCCTCCCAGCTAGGAAGAGACTAAATCATAGATCATTGTGCCTAGATGCCTTTTACCTGGCGATCTATGTGGAACACCTAACAAAGTTGCAGTTTTCAGCCGGAGAGAAAGTGACTTTCTTCAGCATCCCTAGAGATCCTCTTCTAGCAGCGTCGGGTACATGTAAGGCCCACAGGTACCAGCCCACAGTCTGCTCTACCCCAGCAGTGACACCCTTGAGATTCTCTAATAGCTTGACTGTTGGCCTCAGTAGCTGGAGTTAGCAGTATATACTGGGGTATGAATCACCAGACAAATAACCAATAGGAGATAGATGATGGGGGTATTATGGAAATTGACTTGTCAGAATGAAGATCTACAGTCTTCCATCTGCAAGTCAAAGTGCTAGAGAAGTCAGCGACACAAATTCCGAGGAACAAAGGCCTAAGATCCAGGAACTCTTATCCCACAGCTCAGGGTAGATATCGCAGGCCAAGAAGAGATGACTTTGCACCCTTTTTATTTTCCAAATTTTTGTTCCATACAAACCCTCAAGGGATTAGATGATGCCCACCCACATTAGAGATAGCAACTTTTGTTACTGTCTACTGATTCAAAGGCTAATAATCTTTTTCACAAATAACCTCATGAACACATCCAGGAACTCGGTTTTACCAACTATCTGAGTGTCCCTCAGCCTAGTTAAACTCACACACGAAAATAACCCCCACAGGTGCGTATAGTAGGGAGAGGAACTGTGCAGAGGCAGAAGTTAAGGCTTCATTGTACACTTAAGTTCCAAGCTGGCTGGAGAATACAAATGGATGTGACCCGTAGTTTCCAGATTCCATACCTGAATGGTAGTGTCACTCAAACCTGAGGCTCAGCTTGTTCGTGCTGGCACATTTACCATCATAAACACCTATCTTGATACTTAAAATACAACTAGGTCATCACTCAAGTAAATAAGCTCCCCAAAATACATTTTTGAAATATAATTATTCATTATTATCCCCAAAACACAACCTAAGAAATATTCAGTAAATGTGTCATTCTGCCTCTGTGGAGATCTTGGACAAGCCATTAGCCTTAATTATAATCTGAATGTAAATATCAGCCCCCTCTTGCTGGGTTATTGTGAGACACAAAAATACAAAGGTTCCCATAGCTGTCTACAAATCCCAAGGACAACAGCAATATATTGAAAGAGCCACGAGGCTTCCCACTACAGGATACAGAGATACAGTATCACTGCTACTGTCTTTGAACCCTGCCCCTTCTGGCTATATTTTTGGTTAAACATTATTTACTATCTCAGTCTTCATTAAGCGCACTTGAGTGCTGGACCCAAGGTTTTGCTTTGTCTTCTTTGATGCTTCTTTTCCTCACAGACTTTGCATATCTCATCACATCCATTAGGAATTAGAAAGATCTCCTTTGAGTTGAGCTTTGTGCCCAGCAACGCTTGGCCCCACTCACCCACTGAGTGTCTCAGTGTGTAGGTGTGTGCTCCGGAGGTGGCTGAGCAGCTCAGAGTTCTTGGTTCCCTTGGAGGTCAGAGTTGCAGAGGTTCACATGAAGCTCACACATAATTTCAGTCTTGTAAAAATTAAATGGCAGCAGTTAGCTTCCTGCAGATCTCTATTCGCAAATGTGCTGCTGGTGCAGAATAAGAACAGCAAGGCCCTTCGAGCATTTTGTGCTCATCCTCCCTTGCAAGAAGTGAAGACTTACAAATATCAGCGTCCTCAAAATGAATGGTTTTCAAAGGCATCTTCTCAGCATGTAAATATCTTTGGTCTTTGAACATGAACAAATTAAGGCAACATTTGACGTCAGACGAGTGAAACCAAAGCTCTGAGAAGTAGGTAGATGGAGATTTGCATAGAGCCAATATTCCCATCCTTATCAGGAAGTGCTAGTCCCTCCCAATTCAACATCCACCTGAACCACACATTCTTCACAATAGTGATCCCAAGAGGAAATAATTATTTAAAAGCTACTTAGGTTTGTAGCATTATAGAGGGTATGGATATTAAAATATTAATTTATCTCAAATTAAATCTCCGGTGCCTTATAGACAGGGAGCAGAGCAGCATTGTTAGGACTTCAGTCTGACAAGCCTACCTTTGCACGTTGGCTCTTACTCCTTGGTATCTAATGACGCTGATTAAATGTTTTTAATATTTCTGAGGTATTGATATTTAATTGTAGGCATATACTAGCAATGATTTGAGTAATTCTTTGGCCATATCCTTAAGACTTTGTTTTTCTGAAACCACTTTCAGTACCAAAATCTGTATCTGTTCACATCCAACAAAATAAAGAACACCTTGTTATCAGGTGGCCTACTTAGGAGGTTCAACATCTGTAGGTCAGGCAATCAGGAAGGAAAGTCATGAGACTAAACTTCCACAAGCACTGGCCACCGTTGTTATATGCAGATGATATTTGCCCTTGTGCTTACCAGGCAAGTGCTTATTCTACTGAGCCATCTCCCCAGCCCCAAAATGTTTTTTGTATCATACCAAGATTAGTATTTGATTGAATAACTGATTCATGTTTTTATGTGATCTATATAGATTTCTATCTTTATAAATGTGTCTTTAAACACAATGCTAAAAAATGTTGATGAAGGACCATGAAAAAGGTTGCATTATAGAGCTCACAGTTTGGTACAGAGTTCAATTCAGGGTAAAACCACTGTACAGTGGATCATTTAAGAAACACTCTCATGGGGCCAGGGAGATGGCTCAGTAGAATAAGCACTTCCCTAGCAAGTACAAGAGCCTGAGTTCAATTTCTAGTTCCACCGAAACAAAGCAAGAAACACTCTCAGCTTTGTGTGTTCAGGTGGACTGCAGCCTTGTCAAGTTAATACATCAAAACATCATAGTGCTGTCAAAATAGTACTGTCAAAACCCAATACTTAGTCCTGAATATAACACAAATCTGCAAGACCTCTCCATCAAAAACTATAAAATGTGGGAAAAGGAAGGTTAAAAGACATAAATAAATGGAAGATTATAATAGGCCCATGAACTGAAGACATCAGTACAGTAAAGCTAACAATGTTCTCCAAATTTGACTAAGATGAATATAATTCTGAATAAATCACTAACAGATTTCTGTATACACCTGGAAAAAAGTAAATACATTTCAAAAACTTGTACTGAAATGTAGCAGTACAAAATTAACCAAAACAACCCTTGTTGCTTCACATTGAACAAAGGCTATATATCAAGATTTATTATGGAACTATGTTAATTAAGACATGATAAATTGTCATAAAAATACAGCAATCGATCAATGGAACAGAATAGAGTCCAGAAACTGAAACACACATGTGAGGTCATTTGATTTATGACAGAGACTACTGAGTGCAGAGCAGTGGGGAAATGATAGAATTGGATAGTCATGGAAAAGAAACAAATCTTTATTCTTACCTCATACACAACAGAAAAATCTCCAGAGAGACATAGATCTAAATGTGCATAGCAAAAGGCCAAACTTTTAAAAGAAAATGTGTGATAATATCTTCATCACCTTGGAGTAAACAAAAACTTCAAAAGTAAGTTACAATAAGACTGACTATAAAGATATATACTCTACATTTTTATATATAATAAAATAAAGACTTGTGCTTAATTTTATTATAAATGGCATCATCAGGAGCACAATATAGTGCAGAAGCAAACCAGCCACATATGTAGTCTATTAATTTTGGCAAAGGCACCATGATAATGCAATGAGAAAAGGAAAATTCTTTCATTAAGTGTTATCACAATAATCAAATATTTATATGGAAAAAACAGCAGCTAATGCCTCATACCTTCGAAATATTACTGAGGATGTATAGACCTAAATACAAAAGTGACAGTAAGTGCAGATAATAGTCCAGTTCCTGATCTGAATGCTAAAAGGTAGCTGCAAAGATCAGTGACCAAAGATTGCAATGCAACATTCACAGCAGAGTACAAAGTACAATGTATTGTAAAATCATGGTGGAAAATACATTATTTTGAGAAACAGTCTCAGCTTCACATTGTTAAGTGGACACAAGCCTCATTTGAGCTCATTTACACATATATAATATATACATGCATACTGCACATATATTTATGTATATAGTTACATGTGATACACAAATGCCACTTTATGATACTATAATGAAATACCTGAGGTTGGATGCTTTAAAAGAGGTGTCTTAGCTTGCAGTTTTGGAGTTTCAAAGGCATGACCCTCTTTCGGCTCATCTCCACTATAGCAGATGGCATCACAGTAGTGGGGGTATGTGTGAGGGAGGATCACAAGACAAGGCAAGAAGCCATTAGGTGGAGGATAGGAAACAAAGTCTCATTCTTCAATAATAAACCTCTCTTGAGAACTATGCCCCTAGGAAAAATTGTGCTGGGAGCCATGGGTAGGTAGGACATTGATCAAATGTGTGTAAGTGGGACTGGGCCTCAATGCCCAAAGCAAACAAGCTACCTCAGTCCTGAGAAAAAAATCCTGTCTGGTTCAGGCCAGTTATTAGTCACTAGGCAACCTTGTCTCACGTGTTAAAAATTTTGCAAAAGTGTAAATAAAGGGTCCTTTTTGCCACCAGGCAGACTAGTGACCACCTAGCCCAGCTTTCGTCTTCTTGTCTATCTTTCTCAATCCTGCCACCAAGTCTCCCCAAGTAGAACCATTCACAGTAAGGCCAGCAGATCCCTACAACATTGATTCTTCCTGAAGACAATGTCTTCCTTTTTCCTGGGTTTTCCTTGATTGTTAAGGGGCCTTAACATTACCCCACTAAGACCACACTTCTAACACATCAACACATGTGCGTGCGTGTGTGTGTGTGTGTGTGTACATGTGTAGTTTTCAAGCTCCCAGAAGACAAACCATTACTATGAATTGTTTCTAAGCCACACCCCCAATTCCATAAGCCTACAAATACTATTCCATACCTTGAATATTATGGTGCTTCTTACATTCTTTGCTATGATAATGTTGTCAGGATACAGATCTTATTTCTTCTTTCATTATATTAAGTAATTAACATTGTATTACAGTTTCTCAGTAACTATATGTTGAATAAAATGTTAGCTTAGTTTTAGACAAGCCTAAAGTTTCCAATTCTTCTTTATAAACACTCATTCACTATAGAGCTACTATACTGGTCAGTATTTCCTATAGATATCTGGTCCACCACAAAATATTCACACTAAATTGTGGTTCTATTTTTACCTGTCTATTCTCAAAGCTTGGAGCCACTTAGGGACTAAAAGCACATCTTTTCCTTCTTTGCACGTTAAAATCTATTCCAGATCCTCACTGTGTCTATAACACATTATTCATAAGCCATCTGTAAAGTATGTTTGATAGGTATATACATGGCTGATTGAATGGCTTAAAGCAAGGGTATCATGTTAAGCCCTGCCTTTGTTTAAACTCTCAAACCCTTAACAAAATTAAAAATGTTTTCTGCCATCCTCATTCTTTCCCTATCTACTATAGCAATAGCAGCCCTGCTCTGTAAACTATGCACCATGTTTGACCTATGTTAACTCCCCTTCTCATCATATGGTCTCCTCTTACCAACACTATATTGCCTATGGCAGTATTTCAAAAAGTAAATGATATTTATTTTAGGATGAGCTGTATCCCTGGACTCTCCTGTGTCCAGGTGCATCTGCACATATCCATAATGTCATGTCTGTCAATAATCCTGCTTTAGTTATTTCTAATCAGAAAATGCTGGAGAGCAAAACATCCTGGTAGTCATTCGAAATTGAAACAGTATTTTTTAACCTTCCAAGAGATGCCCCTTTCATTCACCTCTGGCTCATTTGCTGCTGGTCTCCACTTTGCTAAATTTGGAAAGGTCAGGACTAAAATGTTGTCAGATAGGAATCTAGACAAAAATGAGAAACTGGCACTAGAATGACAACTGTCTTTTGGAAATGCAGTCAAAGTTTTCACCTTTCCATCCTTTCAAGTTGCTTGCCTTTGATACTGGTGTTTTAATGTTTTAAAATGTTGTGTTCATCACTCTATTTCTTACACTAGAAAAGAAAAGGAATGTGTATATGTAGGTAGGTATGTGTGGTAGAGAAACAAGACAGCAAGGTCAAGAAAAGAAGGTGGGGAGCTAGGCAGAGCGCCCAACGGAAAGTGACTATGAGGAGGCTTCTACTGAAATCCTGAGGTAGTTCAGCTGCTCTCTTTGCTTGGCATAGCATCTGCAAGACACTAGGAACACCCAGAGAACCAAAGTTTCTGGAACTCTAGGTGTGATGGCATGCTGTGAAGCTAAGATTAGGTAATTCACTTGGAAAACCTGGTACCTTGTCCCCACTTGTGAATTTGTACCTATTCTTTGAAACTAAATTGATTTTCATTTTTAAATTTTATTTTCCAGACAACTTTCCACAAAAATAAATAATTTCCTAGGGATCTGTCAGACTCTTGGGATTGAATAGTTAGTAAAGGTAATCCTGTCTCTCTAAGATATGATATGTGCACTGTAGTCTACCTCTGACCTGTTTATTTTGTTTTTGTTTTTGTTTTATTGAAGTACAAATATCAATGAGACAGTTTTAAGATAACTTGACAAGATGGATTTGATAAATTAATACACTGCAAACTGTTTTCATAATGTTTTGGTATCATAGAAGGTGCATACATGATATTATACTTACAAACATTATTATAGCATGTGACTCTTAGCAGTAAAGAGAGTGTAGCTGTTTGCATATCTTATTTTTTTATACCTGAGTTACATGAAAGATTCAATAATTAATACTTTCTACCTTGTGATTTTCCTAGTGGTTGTCCATAGTACTAAAAGCTGACAAAATAACCTGTCCAACCACCATTAGTGCAAATCTTGCCTCTTATAGGATTATGTAGAAGCACAGCATTATCTATCCCAACTGTACTGTCTACACACACACATCATGATTCTTCCTTTCTATATCCCTTCCTTTGTCTACACCTGTCAAAGATGGGCACTCCATTGTCATTCAACTAATTTAGGTGCCTGAACTCGATGACACAATCCAACACAGTCCAGCATTCCACAACAATAGTGAATTATCCGAAGAAGTTGGCAACCATAGCCGTGTACAGCTCAGCTTAATATTATGGCCCCACGATGAATACTTCATTTTTATACTTTTCTGCTGGATGGTTAAGACCTAGATAGAGCAAGACTTATATACCAACACATGTACTTCATGTTTCTTATGAGGTTAGTGAAGTCTGACCTGTTTTGATTCTCAGGTTGCCAAACGTTGTTAGTCTTGTGCTTAGATTCATTCCTTTCAGTAAATAGGTTTGCTTCCAAGTTGAGATTTCTAAAGATACCGTTCAATTATTTCCTAGGAAAAATTTTATATCCCAAATGTTTCTTACTGAATTAGTTAACACTTGAAATTATTACTCTATGAAACATTTCTGAGTATAATTAATTCATTTACTTGATTTCTTAAATATAACTATAGTACATGTAAAACTGCAGCACATAGACCTGCTTCCTGGCGTGGGGCACCACGTGTCTCGCATGCTCATCTATTATACCACACATGTTAGTATTAATGGACTTTATGTGTACAAAACCCCACTATGAACTGGAAAATCAGATCCCTTGTGTATATATAAATCACACCCTCCATTATATAAAAATGCCTACTTTTGTCTTTAAATTTCTTTTTTTTAATTTAATAATATTTTTATTTTGTTTTGTTTTTAATTTTTAAAGAACACATAATAGTAATAAAAAACAGCATTAGAAATGATACAAAATTTAAATTTCATTTTAGTTTTTGTGCAATTGGACTGTTCTAAAATGCCTTTTAATATAGTCAAGATTTGGCTGTGCGGGGACAAAGTCCATGTGCAGAAGTCTGTCCTTCATGGGACCACTAACATACTTGCCAAAAGACATGGAAGTTCGGAACAGAAATGCCACGCAGGGGGATCACAGTGCAAGTCAGTCAGACAATTGGGGAAAACATGCAGGCAGGTTTCTAGGAAAAAGACCCCTTCAATTCAAAATATCACCTTTATCTGTTTCTTTCTGTCTGAAATGATGAATAAAATATCATCAGCCTCCGTCCGCTGATTTCCTTCTCTGTAAAAATGGGATAATAAAAAACGGGAGGTTTGCATCAGGCTGGGGGGAAATTAAAGGAAAAGACAAACAGGAAGAGCTTGCTGTGGGAGCCGCTGTGGCAGGAGAAGTCTACAGAAGAGGATGCCTTTCAGGTGACAGAACTCTTGCAGCCGGGCTTCCGCACACAATGATACTATTGCTCCAAGTGCAGGCATTATGGAGGAAGCAAGAGTCTGGTTGAAATCACAGGCTCAACAGGTGCCTTGAAAACAGACATGATCTGGTTCAAACAGAATTAGTACAAATTTATTATCAAGTTCCTTTTCATTTTTCTGGGGATTTGGACAGTTGGGATATATTATTTGTCTTAACAAATTGTTTTAAAATTTAATGGCTTAAAACAAGGATAAATGTTTCCCATTTCCTATGTTTCTTGGAGTTAAGAATTCAGAGAGAAGATGGATTTCTTGTGCAGTTAAATCTATTGTTCCCAGCTGGAAAAATTGATTATTGGAAAGTAGAAGCGTCAATAGGCTTCCTTGGTTATCTTTTCTGTGGTTAGTCCTGCCTCATGATAACTAGGCCTGTTGGTTAGAATACACACATACAAACACAGCTGGGCTTCCGCACACAATGATACTATTGCTCCAAGTGCAGGCATTATGGAGGAAGCAAGAGTCTGGTTGAAATCACAGAACCTTTTTACACTTTGCCTCAGAAGTCAAGTGTTGTCACTTCTACCCTACGCTGTTGATTGAGGCACTTGTAATGATCTGCCTGAGTCAAAATAAGGAGCATTAAACTTTTTTAGTGGAGATGTGACAGCTTCCTGCTGTAAAAAACCCACATGGGATGCTTGTGT
The DNA here is from genome assembly GCA_004027165.1 of Ctenomys sociabilis. Classification (NCBI taxonomy): domain Eukaryota; kingdom Metazoa; phylum Chordata; class Mammalia; order Rodentia; family Ctenomyidae; genus Ctenomys; species Ctenomys sociabilis. The sequence goes on along the minus strand of PVKA01000316.1, from coordinate 177,202 downwards.
CCAATGATGTGAACTTTGCAATGTGAACTCTGCTGTAAGAGGCCACAGTAATAAATTTTATATTTTTTCAAGCCAAAAAAAAAAAAAAAAGAGGATGCAGCGATCCGCCCAACACCGGAAGGGGCTTCAGTCAGGATAATGAGGCGACGCTACTGTTCACCAGTCACCCTCCTAAATTAAATGCTGGTCTTACGTTTTCCTAACCAATCATCAAGGTTCTGGCAGTTATCATTACTCCCGACCTGCACACGAAACACACTATGGTTTCTAGGGGCCTGGCTCATAGCTTGCCACACAAGGATTCTTGTGATTAGAGACTCTACTTTTGCTGATCATAAGAACCGCAGAAGAGATGCCAAAGACATGGATTATTTTGACCTAGATACATTCAAAGCCCCTTAAACTGCCATGATGTCTTTTTCGTAGCTCCTCAGAGAACTGTTTAAAAGAATAATTCTATAAACCTGATAAATATTTTTAATATTCCAATACACCCAATTATAGAAAAATGCAGTGGCATATACTACAATAGAAGAATTTTTAGCATCAAGTAAATGAGTGTCTGAATTACTGTAGAACCCTGCATGCTATTATGGCTCAAACAGCCTACTTAATACGTGGGGAAAAGAAATCCAAATTTATTTGTCAAGTTTTCAGCTAAAAGGAGAAGAATGTCTTGCCTAGTTTTTTAAAAGAAAGTAAGGAAAATGATTGCTTTGAACTAAGTGACTACAAAAGAGCAATGATGATTTTTATCTACATTTATACAGAAATTTTTAAAATGTTTACTCATAATATGATTAGTGTTTGAAAAGATTTATCTAGTATAAAAATAGTTGTAAAGTTGTAAGAAATGTTTTAAATAAATAAGAGGATCTGAGAACCATCTAGCGTTTACAGCATTGTTAAGGACTGATTGAAGTGTCATTTTAGTAATGCTTCTAAAATTTCCCACATAAACCAGTGCCCGTATATGTCTACATAAACAGTATCTCCATTGCAAACAGTGTGTCTCCTTGGCTCTAAATAAAGACAGTCCCCTCAAACAAGGATTAGTATTGGTATTTCTTCAACAAATGATAAAAACACATTAAAACCTTCTCCTTGAATATAGCCTTGTACAATCTACATTTTGGCCCAAGAAAATGAAATAGAATTTTCCATGAAGAAGATACTGTACATTTTAAGCTTTAGAGATTTTTTATACATACACTGTTGCTCTTCCTATATACATAATTATAAATTGTAATAGCTTTAACAGAAAACATAAAAGCTTAATAATATTTTATATTTTTGTATTTGTTACCGTTCAGTACACCTAAGATTCTAAAACGCTGGCATTCTGAAATATAACCATTAGGATAGTTGTTACATATTTAATTTCATGCTCCACTCAGCATAAAGCAGTTGTGGGACTATAGACCAGAGCAAATTAAGTGGCTTCTTAGATAATTTCCTGCTTAATTGAAAGCAGGTAGCTTTTTAAAGGTAATAATTGGCTTTGTTTCAAATGTTGGTAAGGCTATTTCTTTTGTTCATACATGATTATAGTCTAACTTTCTAGTTCATCCAAACACAGTGGGTTGGGAGGCTCCCACTGAGACAAAAGGGACATAAATGTGACCTATTACTGGTAAAAAGCCAATGGGACCATTCCATTGTGATAAGGGGGGAGCAAACCAGAGGAAAGAACAACATGGTATTTGAGTTGCCCCCCCAACACACACACACAGGAATAGGCACTCAGATGGATATTTAAGACATATCTACAGCCAACCCTGGACATGCTCTATGCCTGTAGATTCAACCAAACATGGATACAAAGTATTTGGAAAACACGCTGCATTTGTAATGAAAATATATTGACTGTTATTATTCCGTAACTGGAGATGTCTTCAAGTACAGAGGAGGAGATGCATAGATTAGATGCAAACATCACATTGACCGCTACAGAGACTTGAGCATCCTTGCTTTTGACATTTGGGGGCATCCTGGAACCAACCCTTCTAGCTAATGAGGGACAAAGTCCCGTATGTGTATGATGTGCGTGCATATGTGCCTGATTGGATTTCATTTCTATCATTCTGCTTTAGGGTTGGCATTGATCTAATGCTAGCAAGTTGTCCATTGTGAGGTCACTATCCCCAATTCAGATCTGAAGAGAAGTCCTCCTTACAACAGTGTAAATTCAGTTGTCAGTTTATGAACAGTTATCATGACATGGTCAACTTGATTTTATTTTATTTCTTTTTCTGTTGGTGTTGGAGGGGAAGGGTCTACAGGGTCTCACTACTAGATCAGACTCATACTGATCCACCTGTTTACAGTCTCCCAAGAGCTGGGATTACAGGCACGTGCCATGGCCTAGTCTCAATTGCTGTCTCAGCACACCCTAGGGGCAGGGTCAGTACAGCAGGCCCAGGAATGAACCCACAGCCCCTGTGCCTGCTTGCAGGTGCTTTAATCCACTGAGCTATTTGGCCAGCCCTTGATTTTAAATCATAGTCCTAAGAGTATTATGAATGTGAGCATACTGATAACAAAACATGAAAGGAAATTGGTTTAATAAATACCTAAGTAGTAAAGGAATATATATATATATAATTTAGTATAGGGTCTACGGGTCTCCTACACAGATTGGACTGGTAGTGATCCTCTGATTTTTCAGAGGGGATTACAAGCATCTGCCACCACACCCAATCTCAACTGTAGTTTCAGTTTGCCCTAGGGGTGGGGCTGGCAGGGCAGATCCCACTGGAGCCCGGAGCCCCTGCATCTGCCTAAGCAGGCTCTTTAATCCACTGAGCTCTCTGGCCCACCCATGAATTATATTTTTTTCAGCAACTGATATTCAGACATTTGCAAATATGTTAGAGCCCTTTGAAATCATTTAAATAACTGAAAAGAAAGATGTTTACTTTTTAGCTAGATTTTTTAAGCAGATATAAAAATAATTTTGAAACACTACAAAGTTTTACATTCACTTGCCATAACAATTTATGAAATTCACATTAATCAGCATGGATATTTTATAACTATAGAATAAGTGCAAAGAAATGTTGATATCATCAAATTCTAACTGCTTAGAGTCTTTTAGGCCCCTGACTCTATTACCTGTGATACTAGGGTCACTGCTGTTTATCAGACCTCTTAGAGCATTAGCTATGCAACCACATTGCAGTGTAGCAGCAAGGGATCACATAACACTGAATTGTTGGTTTCCCATTGTGACATTCCCAGGAATATTTCTCAGTCAATCTTAAAAGGAAGGAGGGAAGGAGAAAGGGAGAGAGGGATGGAGAGAGGGAAGAAGGGAAGGAAGAGAAGGAAGGGAAGGAAGTAAAGAGAAGGGAGGGAGGAAGGAAAGAAAAGAGAGGGAGAGAGGAAAAAGAAGCATGAGAAATGGGAGGGATGAAGGGAAGAAGGAAAGGGAGAGAAAGAGAGGAGAAGGAGGAGAAGAGGGAAAGCTAACAGGCAGTCCTGATAACAAAAATATCAAAGTCATTCAGGAGTTTAATAGTCATGTTAGAGATACTTCCCAGCTATTACAATTTTCCGTCTTCATGGCATAGGGTAGGACATACCACATATCCTAACCTTGGCTGATCTTAGTTCTATAGTCGCAAAGTACAGTATCATGAAAAAGTTAAAGGGAGGAATAGGAGCAAAATACACAGAATTGGGATCCTTTAAGTTTTTCATAATACTGTACTTGCGAAGTATAGAACTAAGGTCAGCCAATGTCAGGATATGTGGGAAGAAGGCAAAGCATTCTTGGGGGCAGGTATCTTAGTTAATTTTCTCATTGCTGGGACAAAATACTGGACACCCACAAGTTAAAGAAGGGAAGGTTTGTCTTGTTCATAGAGATTTCAGTCTATAGTCAGCTGGGTCCAAAGCAGGGTGGAGTGGCACAGGGACATGGCAGAGAGGAAACAGCCCACAGAAAAGCAGGCAGGAAGCACCAACAAGGATTTTTTTTCTGTTGTTCTCTGTTCCATCCTGGCTACCAGGCTATTCCTTGATGCTACCCACACCCAGGGTGGGGACTCCATGATCCACACCCTTCATCCCAGTATCATATAACCTTAATCTGTACTCACACACACCCTAGATCCAGCAAACTCCAATGAGCCCCACCTATGAGCACACAAGACTTTGGTGGGGGGAGTCTAGACACAAGTCATAGCACAAGGAAAGAAAATGAACCCCTAAAAGAAAACAAGAAAGTATGGTCAGAGGAAACAGGAAGAATGAAATTTCCAGATCCTTAACTCTAATCTTTTTTTTCTCTCTATTCACTCAAGCCACACCCAATCACTTTTACCTTTTGATTTACTCTCAGCAGCATTTGACAATGACTTACATCACTACCCTACCAGACCTTTCACCTTAGATCAATTGTTTTAAGTCCACATTTTTGTTCTTGCAAGGATATATTCTGTAGCACTATTTTCTGATTAGCACTGAGCCTACAAGCAAAGAGGCTTTCAGGACAAGCCCTCTGAATTGCATGCCCAACACAGGTGTTTCGCTTCCTGAATCATTATTTAGTTAGTATACAGAGCATGAATTTGGAAGAAAGAACTAATATTTAAACATATATTATGTGTTAGTGGTGCAGTGTGGTGGGTCTTTTTTCCATAGAACCTGTTTACTCTTGAAAATGCCATGAACTGATTTTTATTACACTTTTTAAAAGTGCAGAACCTTACCTAAGACATCATTATACTACAGATATTTCATTTCTAAAAGCCTTTTCTGTTCTTCCGGGTTCAGTCACATTTCAAAGGATAAAGCCAGGCATACCGGTGTGTGCTTATAATCCCAGTTAATTGAGCAGCCAAGGCAGGAGGGTCACTTGGGCCCAGGAGTTGAAAACTAGCCTGAGCAACACAGTGAGACCCTGTCTCCAAAAGGAGCTGGGCGATAAGAAAATGTGATTCAAAGTATTTCCACTGTTGGGCAAGACAAAGTCCAAACATGCTAAAATTATTGAAAATATTTTCATACCCAAACCAAAGTAGAAAATGAGATGTCCTTCACACAGAATAAACTGTCATCTTTCAGGCAGGCAGGCAGAGCTGGACTGAGCTTAACTCTGGCTATACTTTCCAAGGTTCACTTACATTTAAAATCAATGGATCAATAAGTAAACAAATTAATTAATTAGATCAATAGATATTCCATTTCTAGAAAGAGGAGGTAGAAGCACTTTTCCCTATTATTACTAAGTACTGTTCTGCTAAAAACACCAGACTAACTGTTGATGAAAACATAAAAACTAAAACACAAGAAGACAGATGGGAAGAAGTAGGCAAACCAGATGGAAAATCTGAGAAACAACATGGTGGTTAAATCCCTGGATTTTCTTTTGCCTCAAATATCCCAGACTAGGTTCTATAAAAGCCAACAACCTCAAAATGCCAATAAGCACTGATCAGGTAAAAGTAATATTTCAGCCAAGGCTTGTTGTCTGTAGAAAATAGACAAGAAAAGGGCCACCCTAGAAGAGAAAATGTTTGGACAATACCCACCAAACACTAAGTAACTCCAGCCTACTCCTCCCAGTTCCACTCCCATCCTGCCAGCAAAAAATGACAAGAAGCATAGATTCTCACCCCTCTGATACCCCACATTCCCATCTGAGCAGTGTCAGAAAAACGTGGAAGTGGTATATAACCCAGTAATTGAACTCCTTATCTATACTACAGAAATAAAAATTCATATCTACATCAAAACTGTTCATAGCAGCTTTATTTGTAAGAAAGGTGGGGGATGGGGGAGCAACCAAAATTAGTTACATGGGAGGATAGCAGAAAATTTAAACAAACTCTGGTATACCTAGAGGATGAAGTATTACTCTCTAACAAAAAGGAACAAATCATTGATGCAAGAAGTTGGACATATCAATGGACCATTGTGTTGAGTGGGAGTGGGCCAATCTCAGATCATCTCGAATTGTAAGAATAAATTTATGAAAATTCCCCAAATGATAGAACTGTAAGGAACAAATTATAGGACGCCAAGGGCTAGGAATGGTAGGGGACCGAGGGATGATTAAACACAGGGCATGAGAGAGAGCCTAATGATGTAGGAATACTTTTGTACCTTCATTATGGTAGGAGTTATGAGAAACACACAGATTAAGATGACACAAAATTATAGACACACCTCCTGGCTTTGTAATTGTTCCATAGTTATGTATAATATAACTAATGGTCAAAACAAAGTGAAGGATATATGAGAGCTCTTCTTACTATCTTCATAACTTCTCATGTGCATACAGATCAGAAGAAAATGCTTTATAGGGTTAGGGATATAGCTCAGTGGCATAAGCATCTGTCTGGCAAACACAAGGTCCCAAGTTCAATTCCTGGTGCAGAAAATAAGCAGCCTTGTAAAAAAAAAAGTGCTCAGACCACAGAAATAAACATTTATATTGGAGGAACTTGGTCAGATGTATTTTTTAAAGTTCAGGGGTAATTCCTCTTCAAAATATTTTTGTAAGTGCATGTCTGCAATACATCATGCTTACATTCATTATGGGGAACTACTATCTTTATAGGATCCATCTCAGTTTCTTTTTCAGGGGTGCAATTCTAACGTGGAGGTACTCTGTTAAGAATCACTGGTAACTAGTATTAGAACTGAAGTAGCAGGCAAATGAAGTGCCTGTGTTAATTTTGGGTAGGGCAATGAAAGGAAAACTAAATATACAAGTCTATTTTAGGTCTCTTCAGGGTTTTCCTCTAGTGTGGAAACGTGGCATTAAGTGAATGCAAACAATGAAAATGGAATAATCAGTTGTCTATTATATTATAGACCATTTAATACAAGTACATCATGTCTATAATGGTCTATAATATAATACTGTTCTTTAGATTTGTAAGCATTTGGGGTCAATGTTAGAACTGTAAAGCGCTAAGGAGCCATTATAGTCATATTTAAATATGCAACAATTTGAGAAAATTAGTGTTTGAATCCTTATTTTGGATATGTAACAAAATTAGTTCGAGTTTTCATTTTTTTAAACACAATGCTTCCCCTGAGAAAAATACGAGCAAATTTTCCTGTCTTGACTATAAATTCTAATGGACTGTTATTAACGATCACTAACAATACCTAAAGCTCTTCAGATCATACTGTTTTGGAAGTGTGCTAAAGTATAGGTGTCAAGGATTATTTTGAGCCAATAAACAACGGCTGGACTAAATTCTATGTGGTTCTTACTTGTTCTCTATCACGGTCATTGACAGTTCTCGAAGCATCTACAAGGTCCGACCCTGCCTTCAGAGGGATTAAAATCTGTTGGAGGATAAGACCAAATACCCAAAATGATAAATAGCAAAGCAAACAACCAGCGGCTAAAATTTAGACTGACAGAAAGTAGAAACCGGCCAAAGTGCTTGTTTTTACTGGAATCATTTTTGCATGAGCTGGAAAGGGAGTTTGCGTCTTCTGGGTTCACAGATCGTACAGATGAACAGCTTCAACAATACAGATTTATGCTCAACACCAGGAGGGTTTCGCTTAGTTCTCAGCTGTGTACTTCCAAAACTGCAGCTGTTCTGAAGCAAGAAACCTGGCGCGCACGCACACACGGATGAAAATGAGGCATAAGGAACAGCTTTCCACTCGACCTTGATTAACCAACCGCTCCGTGTCGGCTTTCTCCCCAACTTCTGGGTTTAAAGGTGTTGAATCCCGCGAGTGAACTGTTCCCCTAGCCTCAGCAATTCGGTTCTCTTCCTTTTTCCAAAAAAGGACCCTCTCATATTCTATTTACAACACTACAATTTAGATTTATTTTCTGTTCTCGATTTATTCACGTGAAGCTTAAACTTCACGTCCTTTAAACTTCCTAACTTCCCCAAAGTTCGACTTAAAAACAAGAACGAGGAGACTTTTAGCAGAGGACACTGCAAATTCTTCCACAGAAAGTTGGTTCGTGACTGTGGGGGTAGCACCTCCTCAGACGGTCTTCTCTACAGCTGAGGTTTATCATTTTCCCTATGACAATGAAGCTTTCCTCGTTTGCCTTTTGGCAAGAGCTTCCACTCTGCAGGTGTGAGCGCTGCAAGGGCTGAACCCAACTGCCGGAGCGTCTGCGAGCCCAGCGCGGGACGCTGCCCAGGAAACTGCGCCCGGGGAGCTGGGACCGAGAAGAGCGCGCGAGGCGCCGCGCCAGGAAACCGGGCCCAGAGCCCTAGAAAACCAGAGCGAGCGCCTTTCCCGGCAGGGGGAACCCTCAGTGGGCCGGGGGAGGCGGGGAGAGAGAAAGCCCGAAAGAGAAAGCCAAACAAGAAAGCCGCCCCCGCGCTCCAGCGCCCCGCGCGAGCCAGCGAGCGCGCCACCGGCGAGGCCGCTCCAGCTGGAAGTCATTGTGCGCGCTGGCGTCGGTGTTGCCAGGGCGACCGCCCGGCCGGCGCCAGCGGAGGGGGGGAGGCGGGCTGGGTGAATGGGTGACGTCACGCGTCCGGCGCCAGGCAGTCTGGGCGGCCGAGCCAATGAATCAGCTGTCGGGGGAGGGAGCGCGGCGCGCGGGAGGACGCTGCAGGAATGCGCCGGAGCGCGGCCGGCGGGAGGGGGAGGGGCGGGGCGGGGCGGGGCGGGGGTCGTCCGCACGCGCCCCGCCCCCACGGCCCCGGCCGGGTCTGCGCGCCTCCCACGCCCACCAGTGCTGCAGGGCGAAGCGGTTGCGCGTCCTGGGGGACCGCGATTGGGGCAGGGGTTGTTGTGTATTTTGCATTCACTGTGACTGAGGTATTAAAAAAAAAAAAGGAAAATAAAATGGACTTGGAAAGTGTTGATTGTATTCACTATGGGCTTACTGTGTGCGGTGCTGGTTTAGGGTGGTACACGAACTGGGTCAGAGTTGGGAAGAGCTCAGAACTGAACAGGGAAGAAAGAACTACAGTATAAAGCCGTCATGACTCAGGCTTGGAGACTGTGCTTTCTTATCCCATACTGCAAGACTGCAGCGCCTTTAAAAAAATAAATGGCTTGAAAGGACTCCGTGGGTTTTTTGTTGTTGTTGTTTTTTTGTTTGTTTGTTTGTTTTCTTTCTTTTTTTTTTTCCAGTACTTCTGTTTTAGTTTTTCTACATCCCAGCTTGGTATTCCTCACAGTCTGTGAAATCGTCCTCAGGAAGCTAGCCAATGGGTTATGGTCATTTCTGTTTCCCCAGCGCCTAAATGCCCCATCAGTCGTGGTAAGGACTGAGAAATGTCCACGATATTCTACAGTGCAAATGCAAATATTCTTGGAGTACAGGCTTGAATTCCTAATCAAACTTTCTGTCTGCTTGCCTAGTGTGGGTGGTTCAAGGTTGGCATAACACTAATGATATTGATAGTAGTTGTCTATTAGAGAAGTGGTTAAATTTATCCCTACCTTCCTTTCCATGAAAAATGACCCTGAAGTTCTGAGAGCCACCACTATTGCATTTATCAACCGTTAAAGCTAAATTTTTTGTTTATTTTTCCTGTACTTGTTTCATGGCAATCATTTATTCCACAAACATTTCAGGATACCTGCTATGTAAACAATAGTTACTACAAGTTTTAATTGAATAACATGTTAGATAGGATCCCCAGCCAGAAGACCCTTAACTATATGCGAGCAAGAAACTAAAGAAAGTAAATGGTTACAAAACCTTAGAGACCAGTTCATCTCAAAATCTGATGAGCATTCAACTCCGGGCAGCATCAAGTTGTAAGGAGGACTGGCATCCCGTGGAACCTGTGGAATTCACCATCACTAACAAACATCCAAGTGGTGTTGACACTTCTTGGCTCTGGCCCACAGTTTGAATGAGGAGGATCTTCATTCAGTACATGCAAGAAAGGTCAAGTAAGAATGTGATGGATGTAAAGTTATCATTTCCTGAAGCTCATGGAAAAAGTAAGCGTGGGTCAGATGACCCCACATAGGCTAGGGAAAGTAAAAGAAGCTTCTAGAAGAAACAGCTTAAGTCATTGTATTGGTGGGGAAGGAGCAAGAGATAAGTAGGGGAATATTTTGTTTAATTTCAATTAAAGAATATTTCAAGAAACTACAAAAGATGTTGTTGTACATTTACTAGTAGTAAGACTTGGAACTAGAGAATTTATAACTTTAGGGCTAAAAAAAAAAAACCTTAGTCTATCAGTACCAGCTAATGTGGTAAAAAATGTGAACACTGAGCTGTAGTCCCTCTTAATTAGATGGAGGTGGAGCTCAGGATAGAAGCCAAACCTCCGAAATTTTCATTGCACACACTGTATATGTAGTTAGTCAATTTTTTGTTACTGTTACGAATACCTGAAATAATCAACCTATGATGAGTAAATATTTTCCTTATGGTGTTTTGGGTTTTTTTTTTTTTTTTAATGTATTTAGTACAGGGTCTCACTATGCAAGTCGGACTCTGTGATCCTGTTTGCAGCCTACCAAGAGCTGGGATTACAGGTGTCTCCACCACACCCAGTCTCACTCAAGGTGTCAGTGCACCCAGGGGTGAAGCCGGCATGCCTGTGGTGCTGGGGATCAAACCCAGTCCCCAGCTCATGCTTATGGATTTGGGCGCTGCAGTCCATGGCCCTGTTGCTTTGGGTCCTGTAGTGAAGCAGTATGTCACGGCAGGAGAACATGGTGAAGCACCAGGACTGGGACACAAGAAAGGGGAAGAGACCAATGTCACACAGTCCTCTTTAGGGCACCCTGCAGTGACCTGAAACCTCCCACCAAGCCCTTTCTCTTCAAGTTTCCACCACCAGCTTTTCAGCAGAATATTCCAGGTATAAATTACAGCATTATGAATAGCAGAGTCCTTGACATAAGAAAAACATGCATCAGTTTTGCACAAGGAAGAAAATATGAAGGAAGAGTGAGGTCAAAAGAGAGAATCTAATAGGAACCAATATTAATAGTCCAGCATAGAATTTGGGGTGTGTTCTGGGCTAGAATGATGAGACAATAAAGGGAAGAGTTTAATCAGATTCTCTGGGAGTGAAGCCCTGGCATCAACTTTAAAAGTTCCCCAGGTGAGTGTAATGTGCAGCCAGTGTTGAGAATCACTAATCTAATACACAGACTCCAGCTCCTTTCCTGGGCTGCATTTCTGCCCCTGAACATTTCCCTTAACGTTAACTGTTACACGACCACTAGATTATTTTAGTAGTGGGGTGTTTTGTGGTGGGTTTTGGCGGTTTACAGCACATTCTTTTAGCTTCATATCTTCCATTCTTCAAAAAATGTCATGTCTTAGTTGTGGATAAATTCTGCTCTCATTGGAAAGAAAAGAAAAATGATTTTGCCCACTGATGGGTAAATGATAAACCTGGTTTATGAACTTGCATGGCACGTAGGGTGGCACTGCAAGGTGCTGGGATTGTTTTGCTTGTTGTTGTTTAACCTTTGCTCTAATAATCTGCAACAACTCCTTTAGAATTAGAGCTAATGGAAGTGGTGAATTGCTAGAATAGCTACTTGGACATCTGACACTTTTACTTTGAATCTTCTCTGAAAAGTCATTTAGTTGTTTACTGAGAAAATAATTCTGAATGTGACAGAACCTTTTGATTTCTTCCTGTAATTAACTTTTAAACTATCTAGGCCCAGTTATTCCTCTAAAATTATTGAATACCTCCTATATGTCAACTGCTTCTTCATATGTGAAGATGCTAAGCAGGCCCTCTTCTGTGTCCTCAAATTGAAAAATATAAGCTTAGCACATTTCAAGTATTGTAATTTTTTCCATTCAGACATTTAAAAGGCTTTTCCTAATCTAGCAGTTATGTTTTGTAAGTATTGTTTTTAAATTCATTTCATTTAAATAAAAGAAATAATTTCTTCCTTTTTTTTCTTAAATCTGCCTGATTTCTCACTGACACCAACAGCAACCACTATAATCAGTTTCCAAGGATACTTCTGTATTATTTGTATGAACATACAAATAAAAATATATTCATATTGCCCTCATTATAGCACTGTTCCATATCTTTTCTTAAGTATTAGGAGTCCTTCTATAACAACACATTTTGTTATATTTTTATTCCTTCATAAGATCTATTGTCTACAAATATTATATATATTTTTTACCTTGCTGTTATTGGTGGTAATTTAGGTTGTTTCCAATTTTTTATTATAAAATGCATGAATAACCTTGTATCTATGTCATTTTACCCCTTGAGCACATTAAATTTATGTATGGGATACATTTCTACTGAAGTTACTGGGCCTTTCAAAAGTTTGATTTTTCTTTAAGATAATGTTTAGGGCCGGGCGTGGTGGCGCATGCCTGTAATCCCAGCACTAGGGAGGCTGAGGCAGGAGGATTTGAGACCAGCCTGAGCTACAAAGTGAGCTTAAGGCCAGCCTGAACTGCACAGTGAGACCCTGTCTCAAAAAAGACAAAAAAAAAAAAAAGATAATGTTTAGGCATAATATAAATCTTCCTAAGGTTTTTTAAAAAAATGTTTACTTACTGTCTTAGTTACTCTTCTCTCATTGCTGGGAGAAATACCCAACACCCAAAATGAAGAAAGGAAAGGTTTATTTAGTTCACAGTTACTGGAGGTTTCATTCAGTCCATATTCAGCTGGGCCCAGGCACAAGGCAGACAGCAACTTTTCATGGTGGCAGCAAAGAGAAAGAGCACGAGGGAGAGGCAGCAGCTCAGGCAGCTCCTTCTCTTCCCATCTTCCATTGTTATGCAAATTACCTGCGCCAGGCCAGGTGCAGTATCCACACCCACAATAATCCCATCACAAACTCCAGAAGCTGCCCCAAGACTGCATGAGGCTTTAGGGGACATCCTTACACAAACCGTAACACTTGCCGATTACCTCTGGAAGGTTAGGACCAATTGATCTTTTCAATCACATGGTATAGAAGTACCCATTTCTCTGAGACCTTGATACTACTGCAAATACATTTTTCTTTGCTTCAAAAATCTTTATTAAAGGATTATATATGTGATATTGCAGACAGATTTCTATAGGAAGTAGAAAGGTTGAACTTTAACACATATTTACTAGACTGTGTGATTAGGGACTTCATTGTATTTTCCTAGGTTCAATTTTGAAGATTTTCATTTTTCTTATGAGAAAAACAAAATAAGCTAATAATGCACTAATGATGTTGATAATGGATCCTTATCAAACATCTTTTGCAGATGCTGTGCTAGCGATTTTAATTGTTTTTATGTATTGTGACTGTTTTATCTGAGCTTGGTATTTGTCTTTAATCTTTGTTTCCTCTTACTCTACACAAGTTTTAAAGATTAATAAAGCCAGGTTTTGTTATGGGTTTTGTTTGTTTTAACATATAAAAATCTATAACGCTTTAAAGTCAGATGAGCATTCACTTTTTTTCCCTTAGTTCCTGTAGGAGTCCTAATTTCTTTTTCTATAAGTGGAGATTGATCCAAAGGCATTTTCATTGAGCTGCATTCTTTTTTTTTTTTTTTTTTTTTTTTTTTTTTTTTTTTTTTTTTTTTTTTTTTTTTTTTTTTTTTTTTTTTTTTTTTTTTTTTTTTTTTTTTTTTTTTTTTTTTTTTTTTTTTTTTTTTTTTTTTTTTTTTTTTTTTTTTTTTTTTTGGTACAGGGTCTCACTACAAAGCTCTGACTCATAGTCATCCTCCTGTTTTCAGCTTCCCTAGCACTGGGCTTGCAGGTGTGTGCCACTACACCAGGTCTTGGTGGCTGGCTCAGGGCATCCAGGGGCGGGGCTGCCACAGTGGTGCTAGGGATCCTATCTTGTCAACTCTGCTACATATCTTTTTACTTTGAGATAGGGTCTCCTAAATTGTCTGATTGGAACTGAGATTTGTAATCCTCCTGTCTCAGCCTTCCAGGGTGTTAAGATTATAGGTATGCATGACTATGCCTAGCTAGTTTTAATAAGTGTTTGGTTTTTTTTTTGTACTTTAGGGAAGGGTCTATAGGCTGTTCAGGGTCTCACTATTAGATCAGACTCACAGTGCTCCACCTGTTTACAGTGTGCCACTACGCCCAGTCTTTAATAAGTTTTAAAACCCAAATTAATTACTTAGTATTTACAAACAGCTATTTACAAAATAACTTTTTTTCCATTTTAAGAAAGCATTTATATTCTTTTAAAAAATTGTTCTTTCAAATATACATAACTAGAAAAGTAAGGAGAGAGCTAAGATTACCCACAATTCCAACCTCAGGGAATTTCCATTAACCCAGAGAGAAAAATCTAAATTTTTGTTTCTCTGTGTAAATATGTCTACATGTGTATGCATGTTTGTTCACAAAAATGGCATTATACATTATACCGTGCATCTGTTTTGTAACCTTCTCCCTGACCCCCACTGCCTTAGCCACACAGGGTGAATATCCTTCTGGTTAGTAATTGTGATTCCTGAGCTTAGGCAACCATTGTGTGGAAGAATGGAAGAGTGTTCTGTCCTGAGATCAATTTACCCCCAAGAGAAAGAAACCTGGAAAGAAGCATTCCAAAGAAAAACTTACCTGCCAATTTAATGTCCATCAGCTCAGAATTTCCTAAAGCAGTTTAATCCATTGTTGCTTAAAGGCTTTTGCTTTCTTTGAGGGCCATGGCATCAAGAAAGGACTAACACAGTGGTCAATCATTAACCTGCTCCAACAAGAGAGACAATATAGGAAGAAAACAAAGGATACTCTCTTAGTGAGACACTGTGCAAGATATTCTTCTGTCTGGTTTCCTTCTGTCTGTTTTCTCTTCTCTTTTCCAAACCTCATTGTCTTCCCTCTGCCCAGCCTACTTGCACCCCTTTTGAATAATTTTTAATGAATGCCCCTTATTTATCTCTTAACAAAAATAAAGACATGATTTGTTCTCCCAGAGATCCAACCTTAGATTTATTCTAGCTGTAACACTAGTACAGCCCATTCTATCAATTATGAATGTATTCATGTGTGCAGAGGCAATAGTAGAACAGTGGTAATGTTACCTTATTCCAGAGACTTACTCTTATAAATAAATAATGAGATATTTCCGTGAACTGCCTTTAGCAAAGGCAGAGGAAAGCATTACTTCTCAAAAGACTGTACATTTGAAAGATTGAAAACTGATAGCAAAGGTTCCTCAATAGGACATAAATCACTTACATTGGGAGAGAAAGAAATAAACTGGGAACTATAATGCTGAATCGAGGGACCAAGTTTCTTTAGATGGCAAGTATAAATGCCACATGAAAAGATCAGAAAACCTAAGACAGATTATTTGATATTCAGGGAAACTGATTTTTCCACCTCCAAAGGTGTTCCTATGTGTATATTTGAAATAAGTTGCTACTTTTTAGTTAACATCTTAAAGATGCTTTGATAATACAATGTTACATTGCTATCATACACTGTCAAACACGAAATAGAAAGTTGTGTTAAGTTAATTTCAGTGAGCATTCTAAGGTCATGGTTTGTGTGGTCGATTTCTGTGATTAGACAGTATCTTTTTTCCTGTTTTAGCCAATTCATATTAGGCTTGTGCTTTAAGTCTAGATACTAATTCAATAGCGTCATAAAGTGTAGCTTCTTGAGATGACCTTTTCTGTACTGTGTATTCTATTCCTGTCTCCAGCAAAGTAGAAAATGCTTTGTGGTTGCCACTAGAGGGCAAATAGCCTCTTGGACTTCTCTTTGACCAAGGAGCATCTCAATCCAGAAAGACAGTTGTAAAGTCTCATATAACCTAGTATTAAATCTTTCATTACTAACTTCTAGTCAGCCCACAAGCTCGGCAACCGAAGAACATTTGCGTTTGTTTTAAATCAAAATCTAAATATGCCCTTTTTCCAGCTCCTACCGTGGTTGTTTTGGGTATGTTAGATCTCTTCCTTGAATGTGCTAACTTCAGATATCCTCACCCTAACTTGTTCAGGTCTATATCTTGGGCCCTGCTCTACCACTAAAGCACCCTCACTTCACAGCAAGGAACAGCGTTCTAAGACCTTAGAGTGACTTTCCAATCTGCTTGCTTTCTGTTTACCTTCCCCACCCAACCTTGCTACTTCTCTTTGAGAGTCCTTTTACATGGCACCTGTTCAGAATGCCACACACACTAACATACTGTGGTAGGTCCTGCCCTAGTATCTTTGCTCAGGTAGCTATTCTAGCCAAGAATGCTGGCATTGCCCACCACACATTGTCACAAATTCAATGCAGATATCACCTATGAGAAGCTTTATAATTGTGCTGATCCTTTCTTCTGCCTCTCCTTCCTTTGCTAAAGCAATAGATCTGGTTTTTCTCTCTCTAGCATCTGGTAAAGAACTCTGTTAACAGAGATAACTCTGCTATTGTGATCATGGCTAGCAGAAATAAATGCTGGATCTATTTTGAAAGGTAAATTCAAGAGTTACATCTTTCTTGGCTGCATTAGCAATTGTTAGAAGCTCTCCAAGCAGGTGGAATTCAAGCAACTCCCCTCTCCTCTGGAAAGCAGAGAGTCAGCAACTGTGGGTTTTGAAGATAGAGCCTTTGAAAAAGGAGGAATGAGATTTCTGCTTGATAAAAATGTGTACTCCACGGCTAGTTAAAAGAAGCAAGTAGGGCTTTTGATAGAGTCTGGGGAGAATGCAGTGGAGTGGAAAAGGTTTGGAGAGGCCAAACACCATAGCCAGAGGCAGGAAAGTAGTTTGAAAAAAAATACAGCTGTGACTGGAGGTGCGAGGAAAGTGGGCTTGGAGGAAAGCCATGCGCCCTGGTAAAGGACTCCACTCAGGGCTCCATGGGAGTTGCATCTTCACAGCCTCCCAGAGGACTATCTAGAAGAGTGGGAATTCTGCTTCAGCTGGGAAATAATTGCAGAGTGCGATTTGCAGCCTATGATCAAGTTTCTTTTTTTCCCCAAGCAAAAACAAATTACTCCTCAAAACTATCAAGATAATCAAAAACAAGGACAGTCTGAGAACTGTCACAGCAAGAGGAAATTTAAAGAGACCTGATGACTAATTGTAATATGTTATTCTGGATGGGATCCTGGAACAGAAAAAAAAAAGACATTAGGGAAAATCTGAATAAAGTAAAGACTTTTGTAAATAATAATAAATCAATATTTGTTCGTTGATTTTAGTTACAAGCACTATACTGAAGATGCTAGTAGTCAGGGCAACTGGGTCTGGAGTACATGGAACTGCTCTTTGCATTTGCTAGGCAGGTGCTTATGCCACTGAGATATCCTTGGCCCAGCACAGACTTCTTGAGAAAAAGAATAAATGTCTCCAGGCAGCCTCAGTTTCCAGAGCACAGCATCAGGTTTCAAAACAAGGTCAATGCATAGAGAATTAAATTCATTTGCAATGATGAAGAAGTAAGAGGAGTGAAAAGAATGGCTTCTTCTCTCACTAAAACTGCAAAATATATTTAATTTACTTAATTTGATTTAAAAAACGATAAAGAAACCTAAATGCAACTGAGTTGCAACACTTAGAATGTTGTAAAATAAACTAGCAATGCAGAAAATGATCAAAGATTCTGTTCTTTAATAATGTGACCATTTTTTTCTTATGCTAACCTGGATGAAATCTAGCCTTATAAAAATGAGATGTTAAAATCAAGGCAGAAAATACACAGAAACATCAAATATACAATGTTGAAATAGTTTATTAAGTAAAGAACACAGCTACCATTTCTTTTCCAATAAAAAAGCAAACATATTAAAAGTTATTGTAAGTACTAATATTTGAAGTACGCAGGCTGAAAACTGAAAGTGCTCATGTATTTTGGATATAAAAATTATCCTTTTATGTATTTATTCTAGTGAAAGTCACCTGAAAAATTATACTTACTAATTTGTCCTTCATTCATGAGAAATCTTTGTGAAAGAGACATCACAAGTTCACAATTTCCATATCTGTTTTTTAAATTTTTATTTTTCCTAGCTCATGTTTGCAGTACGTAAAGATGACATCCATCCTTGGAGCTGGCAAAGGCACGTAACACGTGTCAGCTCTCTATTCTTCCCCTCCTCTTCCTCCACGCCCACTCCCTCTGGCTCTTGGTCCCTTCCCTTTTGTAAGGATTTTCCATGTAGTAAGATTTAGTCAAAATTTAGACTCAAAAACACTACTTTGACAAAAGGAAAAATGGTCAAAAACATAGAAGTTCAGCTAATGAATTTGAAATCTTGCCCCTGTCAGGATTCTCAGGATGGACTGAGCCAAGTGGGGGTCTTACCTTGACTTAGGGTTCTGCTAAGCTGTCTTGCTTATCACAGAGGGACCATCAGCCACACACAGAGAGCTGTAACGTCCCGTTGGCAAGCAAGCAAAACCCACCAGACTTTTTACTTGCACAGACTGTGCAGACTGATGTTTTATTCTTGACATATTATAAATAAAGTTTTTTAAAAAAAAGGTCATTCTTTGGTGCTCTCAGAATACATTAATGTATGATAATCTCAATCATAAATCAGGATTATTTTAAAATCTAGTTGGTGCCAGGTAATGATATGATTGAGATAAATTCTCTTTTCCCCCTCAGAGAATTGAAGGAGAGGAGAGGGAGCTAAGAAATGCACAAGGCCAGAAACAACAGGATTGAACAAGCTCTGGGTGGTAGGAAGGAAAGAGAATTGGGTAGAGACCCAGGCATCCTCTGTGTCTGGAGCCCTCAGTGGACCAGCATGTCTGCCCCACGACCTACTGTCCAGGAATTCTATGTGTATTTTCCAAGGTTCTTGGTAACCCCCCAAAATCAGGCATTATCCATAATTTCAAAACAAGGGTTCTGGAGATCAGAGTTTAGCAGCTTATCCAAGTTCATCTACACAGTAAGAAGCAGATTACGAGTCAAACTTAAATCCATTAGATTTTGTAGACTGTGGGACCTTCTAAACTGCCTCTCAGCATTTGTTGAGAACCTTGTTCCTGAGAGAGCAACAACTATCTGAACTGTCCAGAAATAATTTTAGAATGGATACTTTAATTAGTTAATTCATTGTAAGAACTACCAAAGAGCCACTTTACTGAGGAAGCTAATTGAATTTCATCACTTTCTTACAAAATTTTAGATATCTATAATCTTTGTCATCTGCTATGATCCATAAAGAAAGATTTCATCATTTGTGTCAAGTCCTTTATGCCATATTGTGAACCAAGGTAACCTTGATACCCATTGATATCAGTACACTACATCTGCATGTGAAATGCTTACAACAGTGCTCAAATATGACTTCCCATAATATATTTATGGATCACCAGTTGTTTCACTTCTAAAACTTCTTTGCTTCCTTATTATTGTTTCTGGCTTTTTACAAATGAATTTCAATATATTGGAAAAGAAGTGATTACTGTTCTCACATTGATTCCTGAAAGCTCTATTATCTGGATCTCACCATGGATCTGTTTTTGCTGATTTACTTTTGAGGTTTGGTCACATCCTGCCTCCTTGTTTGCTTGATTACTTGCTATTGCCAGATAGTCTATGTGTGTGAAAATTGTCAAGAGACTCAGTATAGTGCTATATTCCTCCACATCAAATATACACATGCTTTTGGCTGGCAGCTAAGCTAAGGGAACTAGCACCTAAAAAAATTTTAATCTAGTCAGTGATTAAATATCCTCCAAGTCCTCTGAGAGTTAGATTATTTCCAATACAGTGTCATTCCTAGATATGCTCTTCTGGCTCTAAAGTATTACCTGAGGTATTTACCAAAGTCTCTATTCCCTGGCAAACACTGGCCTCCAATTCTTGGTTTCTTAGCCCCGTGAGTGTCCAAAACTTCCTACCTTTTCTTCCTTTAAGGCACAGCTCTCAGAATCAGCAATCACTTTTAGACAACAAAGGCCCCAATTTCAGGCTCATCTCTTCAGTGGTGTGAATGTGGTTTGTCTCCTCAGAAACTTGTGTTAAAATTTGATTCCAAATATAATAGCATTAAAAAGTAATGAGGCCTTTAACAGAGATTATTAATAATAACTTGCATGGGTCTGGATTAGTAAGTGACTGCAAATCTGGGTCCTTGTAAAGCAAGGTGTTTGGTCCCACTTCCTCTGTTTTGTCCCTTGCTTAGGCAGTGACTTGGCCTTCTGTATTCCATCATCTGTCAAAGCAGCACAAACCCCTTACCTTAGTCCAAGCAGAGTGAATGCTGACACCAGGCTTTTGAACTCCCCCCCCCCTCGGAAAACTGAGCTAAAATGAATCTCTATTGTGTGTAAATCACACTAGCTCAGGTAAATCACTAGCTCAGGAATTTTGATATAGCATCATAAAACAATAACAATGTCTGTGAACATTCATCCTCTCTCCGATCTTGACTGCACTATTTCTCACAGCCTTGCTAATTCTGCAATATTTTCAGTTTCTTTTTCTTTAATATTGAGTCCAGCTCTCTACCTATTCACAGACAGAAGGTGCAGCCAATACTACCTACACATTTATTGGTAGAGTGAATAACCATGGGTAGTGCTTGATACATTGCGTCAACTTGGCTAGATCAGCTCCCGGTGCCCTGGAGTGTGGGGGCCCCACCCTGTGGGGCATGCAGGGCTCACCCTAGGGCATGGAGAGGCTGGCCTTAGGGCAGCAGAGTGACTCAGCGCAAACAGGATATATAAAGCGGTTGAAGAAGACTTCTGCGCCCCACTTCCCTGATCATCGCAGCTAAGTGGCATTGGAGGAGCTTGGCCCTTCGCAGCAGCCACCACCACCTCCTTGGAGGAGCTCTGGTCTTTGCAGTCTGGATGGAAGGAAGAGAGGCTTGACAGATGCCGCAGCTGCTGCGCCTCCTCTGATCTTCGTTGTTTTCTGCCGCCATCAACAGCTGCTGTCTGCCTTGGAGGCAGCGGAGTATGAACTGAAACCTCCACTGATTACCTGAAGTATTTAACCAAGTCTCTATTTCCTGGCAAACACTGGCCTCCAATTCTTGGTTTCTTAGCTTAGAAAGAAAGTGAATGCACCTTCTCTCTGTGAATAGGCAGAGAGCTGGACTCACAGTTCATTTAACTTCATTTTGAGTGTTAAGTATTTGTCCCAGCAATGGGTGAAAAGTAACCGAGACACCATGAACTGTCAATTCTTTTTATTTATTATTAATAAAAACACATAGTTTCAATAAAAACTAAGATACTTGGTTTCTCATAAAAAATTAAATAATACATAGAACTAAAGAAATTGGTTTAGATACTATAATTAAAGCAAATTGTACAATATTGATTTTGTAATATATTCTTTAACAAGCTTGCTTCCGTAAATTCCTCTCTTCCTTACTAACTCATGAGTTTTGATTATCTACAGCATGGCCGCACTGTTATAATCCATATCAGTTACTTAAATATTACCATTTTTTCTTTGAGTCTCATTTCCTTTTTTCATCAATTGAACTAAATAAATTATTGCACTAGGAATTTTGCAAACCTTAATTTGGGTAATAGCAAATAGTTTTAGGGGGAAAGGTCAAACTTATCTTGCATTTTCTCCATGACTGGATATTCCTTCCACTTCTTACTCATTGGATTCAGTACTTGAGCAGATGCCCTCTCTGAAGCCCTGTCCTAAATTCTGAAGATGCCAAGATGAGTAAGATACAGGCGGTGACCTAGAGATGCTCCTTGTGGCGGGGAGACAGACATGTAAAACAGTTCTTGCAACATTCCACGATAAACATTATAATTGAGCTATGAACAAAGAGATATGGAGTAACTGACTAGGTATGTCTGGAAAGTAGGGGGAATCTTTCTCAGAGGAAACAGGGTTTCAACCTACTTTTCAAAGGGTGATTTAAATATTGGCTAAGTAAAGAAGACAAAGGCAATTTTTGTGGAGTTGTGAGGATTAAACCAATGTGACCCATCTCAAAGCTCTAATTTCCCCTGCCTCACATCCTGTCCTCCTAGATCCACTTCCAGACTGTTCTTTCCAAAGCACAAACATCATCACTGGATTACCATCCTTTTTTGGGGATGATTACAGATCCTTTGGCTGTCATCCAAGGCCTTTATCATGATGAGCCTCCACCCACTTGGCCTGCTCCAGTTCTTGCCATGTCTCCTAGGCTGTGCTACAGCTAGACAGGAACACCCAAAAGACAAGGTACCACACCCCCATCTCTTTGCATGGGTTTTTCCTGCCTCTTGCAGGCCTTCTGTAGTTCTTCCTGTAGCAACCAGAATGCTTCCTTATCACCTCTTCATTATACAATAAAACCTGCTGATCTTGTCTGGGTCCATCCAAAGGACTATGGGATCCATACTGTTCAGTCCCAGCACAGGACTGGTTTTTACTGCATATTTTCAGTGACTGCATTAAAAAAATACTGTAATAACTGATGTGGCCAGAGCTCAAGGGTGAAGGAACAGCCTAGAAGTAGATGAAATACACAGGTACCATCTATATATTTTCTCCATATTATGCAAATATTTTCTCAAGATGCAGCTGGAAAATTTCACATAGATATTTCCCCTCATTTGAGTCCAAAAATGTATCATAGCTAACATGATTTTCACAATCATTTGGCTTAAAAGAACTCTTTCAGGGTCGTGAAAATAAGGCCAAATATAAGTTATCCTTAAAGTAGCACCAGAAACTTACACATAAACTTCTTGACATAAAACATGATCATGGCTCTATCTTTGAAGAATAGGTTTTCCAATGCTCACATCTGTACTATTTCTGTTTACCCTTTTGGATTGCAAGTCTCTACCACTGTCTGTTACATCTAAATTTCTTATAGCTTTAATTCCAGTCCTCAAAAACAAAAGTTCCAAACACAGTTTGGGATTCCAGGTTGCATCCTAGAACAGCAAAAGTACAATAGTGAAAAATTGTGAAATCCAATGAAGTCTATAGTTCAGTTAATAATAATGTAACTTCTTACTCATGAATGTTTATGGCTGTGTCAAATATCAACATCTGAGAAAACAGAGTAAGTGCTATCCAGAGACTCCCTGTTCTATCTTTCAAAGCTTTTCTTTACACCTAAAATTATTCCAGCTAGGAAAAATGATGTTTCAAGAAGTTGGAGGGTGAAAAAATATTAAGTTCAGAGAATATGTCACCTATAGAGAAATCAAAATCACTTGGAGACTGATCCTTGATGTGTCATTGCAGTTTGGTATATCTTGGTCACCCCATAACACAAGGAAGTCAACAGCATCCTTCACAAATATCCTCCTGTGCTACTCTTTGCCTTTCCATACCTACTGGATTTTATATTTGTATGCGTAGTCTTGGGCAGATTCACATGAAGCTTGTGTTTCCTGATTATTTTCTGTACCTAGAACTGATATTTCCAGAATCCACCATTAAGCTAAAAAAAAAAAATCACTGGGAAGTAATCAGTACTCCTTGAATAACAGCACTTCATAAAGAATAGCCAAAACTAAAATTATTATTTAATATAAATGAATATTAATATTATTAGAGTTACAATAAAAATAAGTACACAGTTTAACATAGCAAGGAGCATCTTTTACCTGGTTAGTCTCAAGGTAGGTACTACATAAATATAATGTGCATCATTGAGAACCAAATATTTTAAACATCCAGTGATTTGGAATACCAGATAATTAGCTGAACTAGCTGCATAATCTGTTCTGTAGAAGATCTAAGCACAGAGAAACTCGAAATATAAATTAAAAAAATACAAGAGAAATGGTAGAAGATAGAAAGGTAGTCTTTGTGAAGATGAAAAGGAGTAATGGGAAGGGGACTGATTGAGATGCTATTATATATATATATATTACCCAAGGTGAATGTGAATACTAAATTTCCCAAACATAGCAATGATAAAAATGAAAATCTATGTTTAATAATAAAGTTATTAATGATCTAGTCTTCTCCAATGCCACTGGCTAGTAAATGAGTCTCTTTTCACCAAAACTACCAAGAGCATTGTCTCTGAAAGTGCACAAAACTATTCTCACAAATGAGATTCTGAAGTCTATATGAAAAACAGATCAAAGATCGTAGGTAAGACGTAAGAAGCACTGTTTCCCCTACAAAATGACTAGTTAAATAAAGAACTCATATTCAGTTCTCAGAAGGCTGTCAGATTTGTTTTTGGCCTACAGTTGAGAAAGTAGGAAAAAAAGAATTGAGTGGCCTGAAAGACCACTTGGCAAGCACCTGAGTGCTCACTAGGATAAAACACTAGAGATCCCAAGGATAGGAGAGAGGACATGTTTAAAATTACAGATCTGAGCATTAGTGTGGAGATGCCCAGACGGCTCCATGTCCCAATGAACCTAGAATGCATTCCTTAATCTCGGGATAATCACTTCATGTGTCCAATTTACACAGAAATATGAGAATATATTTACAGAAGAAAGAAAAAAAAAAAACAATTTTTTGCACTTAGGGAGTTTTGAAGATTCTTCTACAAGATTTATTCTACTTGCAAAGCAGGTACTTGAACCAGCTATATCAACACCAGAAACACAAAAAAATTTTTTTCAGGAAATTACTAAAAGGTATCTTTTACACCTAGAGACCCCACTCCTCCCCCCCAAGTCTCGTGTGATGATGGGTGGAGCTTTTGGGAGGTAACTGGGTCTTATAGGAGTGTGATACTCATTGGTGGGTTAGTCCACTGATGAGTTTAAATCTAAATGTAAGGGCCAGGAATATAGCTCAGCAGCATAAGTGCCTGTTTGGCAAACACAAGGTCCTGAGTTCCATTCCCAGTACCAATTAATTAATTAATTAATTAATCAAAGTTAAATATACTTTGGAGGAAGTGGGTCACTGGAAAGCTGTATCCCCCTCCTCTTCCCTTGATCCCTCTCTCTGCGTCCAGCCACCTTACTCTGAGCTGTTTCTCCTGTGCCATACCACCCTGCCCTGGAGCTGAAACCTTTGAAACACTGTGAGCTAAGTAAGCCTTTCCTTCTTTAAATTGTAGGTGTCTAAGCAACAAGAAAGAAACTAAGATAGTGCCCTAGCAGACTGAATTTAAAAAGGAGGTGGTAATGTTTTATTGTATTCCAGCAATAGATCTCATTTATTTATATTCTGGATAAACCAAATTCAAAAGCCTCCTTCTTTCCATGTGCTCACTGTCCAAGGGTGCAAGGTCAGGTGGGGAATGCGCCTTCCACTTCTGAGGCACATTTTTGTGAAAAAACATTTTGAGAAGCCTCTTCCAGCCTGCGTCATATCAACAGGTCTAACCTAGCTGAGCTGCTCTGTGCTCTAAATTGTCCTCCCTTGCCTTCCTTTCTCCACTGGACACACTTTGGACATCATGTGGCTGCTTCTTTCTTTTCTCCCCAGCCTCTGAACCCTGAAGTGATACAGAAGTTGATCTTGGACCTTGGACCCCTTCCCTGGTTAACGACTGTCTTTGGAACTCTTGAAGTTTTATATGTCATTAGCTAGAGATGATTACTCCCCAGTTTATTTCCCCATTGTGTTTCCCAAGACAGAATCTTACTAATTGCCAAGTTGTCTAGGCTATCCTCAAACTTGCAATCCTCCTGCATCAGCCCTCTAGTGGGCTGGGTTATCAGCATGCACCACCACTCCTGGCTTAATAGTCATCTCTAATAAGTGCAAAACTTACTGCTCCTGATCTTCATACATTCCTGCCAATAAATAATACTTCTGTCTTTGTAGTTTTTAAGACCAAACTCTACAGAATTATCTCTGACTTCCCTTTCTTCTGTTAACACATAGTCACTTCATAAGCCAATTCCACAAAATTTGCTTTGTGAGAGTTCCCTTGATCGCAGTAGCTTCTTCCTACTTCTACCCTGGTGTTCTAGGGCAGTCCCTTAGAGACCCTGTCTGCACCAGCAGAGCCTTTGCCTTTGTTCTTCAACATCATAGCAACTGGAAGATAAAAACTGGCTTGGAGGACTTGCTACCAATTTCAGAGAAAGCAAATCCTCATGGCTACAACATAAATTCATTTGAAAACCAGACTTCATGTCAACAAGCCTGCTAATTAATTAGAAGCACTGACAATTTGAGTGAGTGACATGTTACAAATCAATGTATTCAGCTGTCGTGCAGCTCTGAGGAGACAAAGTAGAGATCAGGCAAGCCTTCCTGGGGACCCTGAGGAGCAGAGTTAGTCCTGCAACCAACATTAAATAACCGATCTCACTAAAATGAAATTTTTATGCTATTTTACAGATTATAAATCATGTTTTCCCCTATGTCAGTTGGTTTTATCTTCAGCTAATACTAAATGCAGAAATTGGGTAGTTCAGTTTTCATCAAAGGAGGTTCTAGATAACGTAGGTTTTTAAAATGAAATACCAGAGTGAATAATCTGTTTCTCCTGATTTATAATTCTGTTGAATTTTGAGATCTTTTTACGGAGTGAGCTCATGTCGTCCTCACCAAACCCTGTGAAGAGTTTTCATTGTCAGGAAAGGGCTCCACCCTCGCCTTTTGCTGGCTACGATCTGCAGTCATGCCAAAGCTGCCGCCCGGCTACACTGAACTGGGAGTTTTCCGAAGTGAAACTTGGCTGGATAAGCATTACTCCTCCTTTCTCTCCTAAGAGGCTATATTTGGAGAACCAGTTTACCCTGCTCATCATAGAGCTTTTTAGAAATATATTTTTAATAATTTCTGCCCTAGCCATGCCCAGCTTGACACTCGATGTGAAAACATGCCACGTACGGGAAACTTCCTAAGCGATCAGTCGGTTAGACTTCTCAGAATGATCATACACGCACGCCTGTTGACACTGATACGGCCGTAGATATGGGTGATTAATCTGCTCGCCTCTGATGGATATCTTTTGCTCTTTTAAAGTTTTAATATTTATTCTGCTGATGGTACCTGCTAGCTGATTTCATGTAATGCTTCATTTTGAGATTATATCTCTAAGGATTGTTGTAAGAGTAAACATTCTATCTATCTGTAAAGCTGGTCCAGAGTGTTTAGTACAAAGTAAGTGGTGAATAAATTTCTTGAACCTAGCACAGCTCAGTAATCAGCAGCTACTACAAACTGCTGCCAACGCATTATCATTGTCACCATCATCACTACCCAAATGCTTTTGGTTTCCTCCTGCTTATTTCTGCAACGTTTGTACAAATAACACTCAAAAATGATCCTAAATTATCCACATTTACCTAGAGTCATGATACAATCTGTAATGTACATTGTTTAAATATAGCATTAAACTACGCTTGTTTGTTTGTTTGTGGCACTGGAGATTTCAGGCAAGGCCTTTTCACTGACCTACCATTCTAGTCCTATTTTTTTATTTTCAGACAGGGTCTCACTAAGTCACTAAGTTGCTCAAGCTTAGTTAAAACTTGTAACCCTCCTTCCTCAGACTCACCATTGTTTTGTTTTGTCTTTTTTTAATGTAGTGCTCAGTTCTTGCACCTGAATCACCTAAACTAAATTACCAAGGGGATGATCCTCAGAAATTTGTCCACATTTTAAGCACTTACTCAGGGGATTTTACTCACGCCCACCCTGGGGAGCAGTTAACCTACTTTCAGTTCCTACCATTTCATCAGTACCATTATTTTTGTCAATGATTTTTAGTAAGTCCAAAAAGTATTTATTTTACTGCATCCTTAAAATGTCATATTTGTGTAAGGTAATCCCCAAGAAGCTTTTAGTTAAAATATAATGTATGCATTTTATGATTTGAATGTGCCCCAGAATTAATGTGTTGGGTTCCAGTGCTGCTAGGTGGCACACAGTAGAAATGTTTGTGTCACTGAGTCCCTTTTCTCCTGGGAGAATTAATGTCATTTTTGTGGGAGTGGGCTGAGTTTTGTCAGAGTAGGTTCCTGATGAAAGGAATGATTTGGTCTCTACTCTTAAGTAATCATTCTCCTCACCCCTTCTTTGCCCTTTGGCTATGGGAGGACACAGCAAGAAGGACCAGGCTAGACATTTGCATCTTGATTTTGGGCTCCTGGAAAGTATTTGGCCAAATACTTTCTCTTCATTATAAATTACCTAGTCTTTGGTATTGTGTTACAGCAGCACAAAACAGACTAAGGCCACATTGTTACGTAAAGGTTGTGATCTCCACAGGAGGTGAAAGTGTCTAGAAAAGACCTGTAGCTAATAAGTGAGTGATGATGCATTGCAGTTAAGCCTCTTTGGGAGTTAATACCTTAGATATTTGAATAGATGTATGAGTGAATGCATATATATATCTCTAAGCTACAGCATTAAAGTCACATAGCTGTAGAAAAACTACCTATGTCCTTACTTAATTAGAAAATTTGAGTTTGACAGTACTCTGTTGTATATACGATGACTTGCTGAAAATCCTTTTTATGACTAGACTGTACTTCCCAGTGTCCATGAGAAAATAAGTCTATGACTGTGTAAATTATCCAGATTTTGACTGAGCAATAAGACTACAAAGTAATGGAACTTGCTTTCTTTGGTGATCTGTGGAAATCAGAGTTAGTGACTTAGAATTATGCTTTGTATTTCAACAATACAGTTACTAAACATCTTCCAAGTAATAGGTGAAACTATTGTGCTGGATGAAAGTATTTTAGAAGAATTGTAGGATATTTTCCAAGATAAAATATTATTACTATCATTATTGGCATAGGCCAAGTACCTTCATCATCAACAGGCCAGTGTACCTCTTGCTCTTTGTACAAAGTGGTATTAGGTATTTAAAAGTGCAGACTAGTGAAGCATTTTACTATGCCTATAATTGCAAAGCTAAATGGAGACTTCAAATTAATAGAAAATAGCATGCATAGTGATGTAAGAAAGCCACAGAGTCATAGAATCTTGTGTTTGGAATGCACCTCAATAATTTCCAGTTCAACTACACGTCCAGATAATAATACTCCACTTTAAATATATAACACAGAGTAAAGTCTTTGTGTTTTTCTGGTAAATATATTGTGCTCTAGAAACCATCACTTAAATAGCACATTGGCTCAACACACCATCTCTAACATTTTTTGGCTCCTTGTATTTATTTTCCTAATGTCTGACCTGGGTCCCTTTGTATTTTCTTTCCTCTCTCATCTCTGAAAAAAAATGTAGATATTTATTCTGGTAGAGCTTGGATATTTCCAAATCACTAATACAAAGTCTGCCTCAAGGTGACAAATAACCCTTATTCAGCATGTATTACCATCACTGGTAGAAATACAAAAATAAAGTGAGAAAGAAGCAAAGCTGTATCAGTCTAGATGTGGAATTTTTATTCACAAGAAAAGGAGAACAGCAAGGAAACTTGAGCCAGATTTCTCTCCTCTATCTTGTAACTGTTCCACCATGAATAAAACTACAGCCACCCTCAGCTTGCCAGACAGATACAAAGATGCCTCAGGGTCTGGTGGTCACAAAAGATACCATGGTAGGATGAAGGGGACCCTTCAGTGATTGTAGTTTTATGTCCTTTCAGAAATTAAGAGATTCCTGACCACCCGTTTTATAAAACTGTCTCATCAAGAAGTTGAGATATTAATCACATTCCAATTCCAAAAGTAAAAAGACATTTTTACCTTATTTCAATTTTAAGACACATTTTGCCAAACTAAACAAATTGTATTGATAATACCATAGCCATTTCTAAACTATTATTATTGAAGGAATCCCTATTCTATCTAACTCTCATGGCTCTGTATTTGACAGTCAAATGAATATAAAGTCAAAAATAATTTGATTACTGGGGTTTATGTTTTGTTATAGATTATAAGTGTGGTGGTTGCCGTACATATCAAAAGAAAACTGGCTTGGCACAGGGGAGTAAAATGCCTTAGGCTCACAGGGGTGATTGGTCAGTACGCAGAAACTTTACTGTTGATATCCTTGTGCTTACATTTACGGTTCTATTGCAGGATATGGTTGAACATGGAAGTAAAAAGTCAGAAGCAAGGCAGAGGAAATGTGATCTGGTGATGAACCCTGAGTAGAAGGGGAGAACAGCCAAGAGCAGCAGGGGCAATCACACATTGTGTAGGTTACACCTTCTCTGCTTGTTGCAGGCCATGTGGGTTTTTTCCACTCTATTCTTCCAATCCAGACACCAACTCTTTCTAAGATATTTAAGAAATTCAAGACAAGAATTGTTATTCTTGCTATTTACAATTAACTCCAGTAGACACTGATATACATTTGTTTGTACTGATAAACAGAAGAATAGATTGATGACTGATGTTAGAATTGGTGTCTGGATTGGACAGAATGCCTGGCATTCTGTCCCCATCCCTTTATTTCCCTGGTATGGCTTAGAGTTAGAATATATCCCCACACTCTCATATGTTCAGACCTGGGACCTGTAGAAGGTGAGTGGTCATGCAGCTGCTGCACACTCTCGAGGGTTCAAGAGTGAATGAGTTCAGTAGCTGAATGTGGGGCTAGGAATCCAGGCCTAGCTACACGCAGGGCCTGGTCAGCTGTCACTGGCCATAAGACCCGGCAGTGTGCATCTCACTCTGTGGCTCTCCCTTTGTTTGCTCTGCTTCCTGACTTCCTGGGTGGGAGCCACTTTATTCTACCATCCCCTTCCACCATGCTGTTTTCCTCCTTGAACCAAGCTGACATGGACTAAAAATGTAGGCAAAAAGAAGCCTCTCCTTGTCAGTGTTGGGTTTTAGTTCCAGGGACCAGAAAGAGTCTAGGACAGACTATCTCTAGAAAAGTTGCAACTTAAAGTTCTAGCAGCTTTCTTAAAGCTCTGGGCTAAGTAGACTGGAATTTTCTTGTGACATTAGCAGATCCAGTAGTTCCACTACTACTCTGCTCTGTTTCCAACAGGTTGGGCCATTCCCTGAACATGTGCAAACTCTGCAGGTCACCTTTACTGTTCACTAAAATGTTATCCAAGCAGACTGTGCTGATCCATCTGAGCAATCCAATGAACATTTCAATGGTTCCCTTAACTGGCTTATAAAAAATGAGGAAAAATTGGCCAAACCTCATGCTTTGACTTCATGGAAGACTTAAAATATATAATCCTAAGAGTCCTAGTCTGTTTCCTTTAGCTATGCTTAAATATCTAAGATGAGACAATTTGTGAAGAAAATAAACTTAGTTCTTATAGTTTTAGTGACTCGGAAGATCAAGTAAGCCAAGAGGCTGCATTTGGTGGGGTATTCTTAATGCATCTGGTATAGACTCTGTAGAATCTCAAGGTGGAACAGAGCATCATGCAATAGACTCATGAAAGATAGTCAATCATTTTTTCAAAAAATAAAATACTATTCTGGTGATAACTAACTCAATATTCCATTAATTCATTAGGCCATAAATGGATGAATCCATTATCCATGACTGAGAGAGCCTTGATGATGAAAACACCTCCCAGAAGTCTTACCCCACCATTAATATATGACTGATGAAGTTTTCAACATGTGAATTTCAAGGACACACCCAAACCATAGCACTGACCTAGCTTGAAAATAATTGCACAGTACCACATGAACAAATGCATACAGTTGTGTAATATATAATATTGAGATTAAAGAAGCACATTAGACATGATAAATGTACACAGGAAAAAAATGAAAACAATAAAAATATTTGTAACTAAACCTTTTGTAAATAAGTTATGCTTCATCTGTGAGAGAGACTACTATATAACTCTAAAAATGACGACATGGAGAGGGATTGCTTAGGAAATATATTCCTGTCATGTGAAGTGAAAAACTAAATTTTCAAGAATAAGTATTGTACACTACAATTTCTGTTTGAGAAATAAAATAATACATGGTGAAAATCTGGAAGCATGCCCAACAAAAATTAATAGCATTATGTGTAGTAATAGGTTCCTAAATGGCCTTTATTTCCTTCTGGTTTCTGATAGTTTTGCGATATGTATATACCCTTGCACCACAAGTTAGAAAATCAGTGATGCTATATTTCAGTAATTCAGGAAATCAATGGTAAATGGTGTCTTGTTAGAAGAAACCACACATCACTAAGTCCTGCATTATTTTTTGAAAGAGTTGGTGTCTGGATTGGAAGAAGAGAGTGAAAAAAACCCAGAAGGGAAGACTGCAGTGAGATGAGCAAGGGAAGACCTGATTGAATGAAAGGAAAATAGCCTTTCCACCGAAGCACAGAAAACAACAAGAGAGAACCTTGCAGTTCCCCCCTCCATGCTTCTGCACCTGCTGTTCCCACTACCAGGAGCATCAGGCAAGGATGAAGTCGCTGGTCAGCCTTCAGGGCTTGCAACTCTTCCTCTGTCCTTCCACCTAAGCTTTGGTGTCAGCCTTCACGCTACCCTTCCCATGCCCTTACTGATACAAAAACACACTGCCTTGTGTTAATTATTTTTAAATTTATTTAAAAATATAAACAGCAGGCTCCATGAGAGTAAAAGACTTACTGTTTTTAAACATAGTCCCATCATGTAACAGATGAGCAATGCATATTTGTTTGGGATTGGCTTATGTCCATTTTAATTCAATTGAAATAATGTTAAAGAAAAGTTAGTTGACAGTGTCTTTACAGTAGAGTGGAAGAGTTAGGTTTTGTAGAATGCATAGCATAGAGGTTTTAGCATGTCCATCATTTGGTATACAAGGAGCTGGATAAAGAAAACATTACTGTCCTTTCAACCATGTTGCCGGAGACTAGAGTTGGCAGTTCTGAAGAGAATGTTAACTAATATGTTTATAACTTGCCAAATACTGTCCACTTAACAATCTGCCAAAAGGCAAAATCATCATATATATATTACAGGTTGTAGATTCTTGATAAACAGAAGAATGGATTGATGACTGATGTTAGAAATGTTTGCAACAAATTAATTTGATATTATATGACTCCAATTTTGTACCCAAAAGCCTGGATGACAACATGTGTGCATTTTTGAACTGTGTCACAGTTGTCATTTTTTTCCTGATAGCACTGATTTTACTTATTTTTACAATATATTGCAAACAGAGAATCATACGTTAATGTTGACTCAGAGAACAAGATGTTTTAAAAATGGTAAAATGATTACCTCAGATAAAGTATGAACTCTTTATGAAATTTATTTTGTCAAATAAAGAGATCATTAAGGTTTCTGGTCATTAAATATTATACACTTGGCTATTCTCTTCGAGGAAAAATAGTTTTTCTATAATTCCTTCTGAGATGGTTTTCTTTAAATTTTATTAGGTAACACTGATTTACTAATACTTAAGCTGAATGTTAGAAATTAGCTGCAAATATTTTGCTAGTAGAGAAAAATATTTACTACTTCACATACAAAGTGATATTTGCAAACCATCCACCTGCTTTGCACAAAGCATTTTCCATATAGACAGGAATTCATCAACACTGTAGGCCATCTCATAAGTAATGACAACTGTGTGCTGGTGTACCAAAATAACTCCACAATTCTTCGGGGGAGAAACTGTACTTGTCTTGAACATTGTATCAGTTCTTGGGAGCCATGACCTAGATATCAACAAAGTTGGAAAGCTTTTTTCTCTCACTGCAGGAAGATTTACTGAGCTGGACCCACATTCAGTATTCAGTTCCAGAATGTAAAGAGATTTACTGTTTAGTCAATGTCTTTCCTCTGTGGAGTTAAAATACATTTACTCATGACTTTTTTTATATTTCAGAATCATTTCATATCTTTTTTCATTTTATATCTTTTTAAAGGAAAGGATAATCTAAAAATCCATTCATTTTGGATGAATATAACAGTAGTTTGTGCTATGACTAGAACAGGTCTTAGTGAAGACTTCATTTGTGGTAGTAACTTGGGAAAAAGAATACAGAGTACAAATAAATGTATATCAGTGTCTACTGGAGTCAATTGTAAATAGCAAGAATAACAATTCTTGTCTTGAATTTCTTAAGTATAAAGATCAACTAAAACAAGTACTTGATATCTTTGGCATCTTCATACCTATTTTATCTGTCACAAGCCCACTTTGACAATGGTACAAACATCAGAGGATATTGAGGAGTAACCAACATTTACCAGCATACTACTTTGTGGTGTATTTACTGCCTTCCCCCCAGGACTTTCAAAGCAGTTAGTTCTCAGGCTATCCCTGTGAATCCTCCTTTCATGAGATGGAGAAGCTGAGCTTACACAGATTGAGTCACAGAATTTTAGGGAGAAAAATATGTAGCCCATTAGAAAAATCTGTGCTTCCTATTCTAGAAGGGATAATATAAGGTACTGCATCCTGTTAGGGTACTCATCTTTTTCCCAAAGGAAGGAGTGGGGGAGACGGTAGACTATCCCGAATGTGGATGATGAGGATCCTTATCTTTTCTATGCACTTGGTGTTTACCCAAAGCTGGTTGTAAATTTGGGGTAATCAAGGCAGCAGAGACTACAACTGGAGTAAAGAACAGAGCATAGGATGCAGATCATGGGTCTAATGGTCCAAGAAAAAAATTCTAAATGATTAACTTGGGTTCTACTTGGAGCCTTAAATCCAACTCACAGAGGAACAGTCTGATACAAGAAGGAGTGAATGTAGTTTTTAACATCTTCCATGTTCAGCAAGTTATGGGTAAGGTAACAATGGGTAGCCATGATTGCTGACGTATTTAATCAATATATTTATTGGACCTGCTTTGGCGGTATCTTGTTACCATCCAGTTAATACTCTGATATGTGACCCACAGCAATAGGATACAGAGTGAATAATGCATCTCTGTCATTTCCATGCCCTTCACAGCCCTTAAAGAAAGTAACTACTTATTTCTCCTGAGTAAATACTTAGGCATAGAAGGAATGGGTCACATGACATGCCTATATTTAACTTTAAGAAACTTTACAAAATTCATATAGAAATGCAGTATATACAGGCTAATCAAGAGGCAGAACCAAACTAGATCAGTAATCCAACACTATCTAATCTCAAGACTTCTTATAAAGCTATAATATTTCAGTTAGTGTGGTCATAGCATCGATCAGTGGAACAGAACTCAGAGCCCAGAAAGAGAACAACATATACACACAACCAATTTTTGACAAAAATGCAAAGGCAATCCCATGAAGAAAGAATAGTCTTTGCAACAAAGGTTACTGGTATAAGTGAATTAAAAAATGCAAAAAAATACTAACTTCAATCATATCTGCTCTCATATGCAAACCAAAACCCTCAAAATAAATCATAGACTGACACATACAGAAAACAAGGACTAGCTATGTAACTCATAGGATTTAATAGAAAATGCAGATGCAGATACCCTTCTTCAACGATTTTTAAGTATTTCAGGCTGGCAGTGGAAAAGCCCTGCACCTCGTGCAGAGCCCTTCTGTGGGCAGCACACCGTGTGTACATGCAGAAGTTATGGCCCACAAAGACAACCTGCCTAAGAAGCATGAAACTCCTGGAAGGAGACACGGGAGGACATTTTTGTTCCCTTGGCTTATGCAAGATTTCTTAAATAAATACAATACCAAAAGCATGATCCAGAAAGGGACAATTTGATAGATTGGGCTGCATAAAATTAACAAGATCTCAAAAGAAGAAATTAAGTGAATGAACAGTAGTGATTGAGTGATAATATTTGCCCCAAAATGACAATACATTTTAATGCTATCTGTTATGTGCCAGACACTGTCTTAATGAATTAATCTGATGATCTATGACACCACATAGTTATATTTGCCTGTGTGTATATATTGCATAAACATTTTGTAAATTAGGTACAATTTTATCTTCATTTCAAATACAAAAGCACACAGGTATTTAAGAATCTAATATCATGATACAAATGCAGTCAACAGTGAAACAAACATTGAAGTCCAAGCTGTTTGACTTCTTGAACCCATGCCCTCTCCCAAGGTGAAAGCAAATGTTGATTCTTTCTTCCCTTTTTCTTTTTTTAATCTGTCTCAAGAAACAAGGCCCTTTCAAAAGTCAGTTGTGGGGCTGGGGAGATAGCTCAGTGGCCTAAGTGCCTGCTGCATAAGAGCAAGGTCCTGAGTTTTATCCCCAGTTCCAAAACAAACAAACAACCAAACAAATAAATAAATGTCAATTGCTTCACAAACAGACTCCCTTTAAAATTTCCTCAAATAAGGCATTTTTGATGGCCCCATCTACCTTGTCACGTGCAAAATGTAACTCCTCTTCCCATAACGCCTTTCCTAAGGCAGCGCAAACCAAGAGGTTATCAGTGTTCCCAGGACCAGAATCAGCAATCCAAAGGTAACACAAGTAATTTTGTAATGCGTGCTGTCTGATAAAGCAGCCTTGAGCTAGAACTGCCACACTGCCCAACTTGTTCTTTTGGAGCTCTTTGCTGCTGAAGCAAGTACTGGTTTCTTCTCCCCCAAAAGAATGCATGTGGCTCCTCCAGTGACCACTCACATCCAGAGAGTGGCCAAGGCATGGGAACACATATTTTTCTGTGTGTCTACGCCCACCCACTGTTTCCTGGCAGGCTTTAGACAACGAAGCATCAAGTCCTAAAAAGGCATTTGGGCTGAGTAGCACAATATGTTTGGATACCCTTGGTCCATGTAAACACAGGGCGATTGTGAAATCTAAGAGCCAGAGTGCTGTGACTCCGCAAGGGTCTGCTGGGCATTTAGAGTGCCGCCAGAGATGGTGCCGCGGATCACTTTCTCTGGAAGCACAGTAACATACAATACAGGACCCTGGTCTCCAGGGCTTCCTAGCAGTTCTCCTGTGAGTGTTTCATTCCAGTTTCCCTTGGATGTAATTTTTGAGCGTCTCTAGCACGTCCATGCCAATAAGCTCTGGGCTAGCCCATCTCATTTTTACAAATGTGAACAAAGCACTCTGGTGTAAAAGCAAGAGTCGCCCGCAAGCTAAATTTCTTTCTTTGCACAGTAGAAATAATGCAGTTTGCCAGGTTTATTCACAATCTGGTCACTG
This sequence comes from Ctenomys sociabilis, assembly GCA_004027165.1. NCBI lineage: Eukaryota > Metazoa > Chordata > Mammalia > Rodentia > Ctenomyidae > Ctenomys > Ctenomys sociabilis. The sequence goes on along the minus strand of PVKA01000316.1, from coordinate 140,487 downwards.
CAGAATACATTTCTGTTTTCAACTCAGTGCCAGGAGTCTTTTGTGACCTCAGCTTTGACGTCATATGAACGTCTATGTCTAAGAACACAAAAACATACATTGTATAGCTGCTGGTATGATCTACTTGCAACAGCTGAAGCACAGGATTGTAGTCTTTATTATTCCCATTGTATGAAATTTTGCCTAACACTTTAAGTTTTTAAATCTCTTCTCACCTTCAAAACCAGGGACAAGATAACTACTTCTGCCTACTGTGTAGGTAGGATTTTGAAGATCACATTTTTTCCTCAGTGTCCACGACCAAGTGGCTGAGGTATTCCTTTGGACCCCCTCTCCCCATGGTATCTTGACCTTTCTAACTTTAGGCCAATCATTTTGAGAGAACACCTCCACCACACAACTTTGTCATTTGGCATTTCCCACACAAGGGTGTGGCTATGGGAAGCTTTGACAAAATCCAGAAGGATGGATATGGTTGCTCATTTGTGTCATGTATTTAAAAGTTAAATTTTCCTTCTAGGCACGTTAGGATGCATATGATTTTGAAACGTGAATCTGCCCTGGTTATCTTAACAGTTAAATCTCACAAAAGAGGAAAATATTGAGTTTCTCCTTTGGAAACAGTTTTTAGACTCTACATGAGAGAAAATCAATAGCACTAAACATCTGGACATGTATCCATTTATCATTATCATCTCTGGTGACAAAACAGTCTCTAAGATAACCCACCGGGGTTTGTACCTCAAACTTTCGATCCAAACTCACATTATTCTTTCTGTGTATATTTGTATTACTCTCAAAATGCATAAAATTAAGCATTGTCTTTAGAAGAAAATCCACCTTTGGGGTTTTATAATTCTGATTTTCTTGATAAGTTTGCCTGGACACCATACATGCAATATAAAAACGGACTGGCATTTATTTCTAAATAATTATTAGAGGCAGTGACCTGTGAGGATTAAAGGAGAGGAAGATTATTGTGTCTGCTTGTGAAGCCTGCAGTAAGTTGCTCTTCGTTTCATCAAGAAAAAGGAATGTGTTCTGGGGATACTAGTGCAATCATCCTACCTACTGGGCTACACAGAATACCTGCCTGGTGCAGGTATTTCAGCTGTGGCAGAGCAGGAGAAAAGGCAGTCCCTACAGAGGGAACCCTTGAGGCAGCGAGGTCCACGTCTCTTTCGTTCAATTATCAATGGAAACGAAAGCACCAATCCACGCGATGTAGAAAGAAGAAAATTCTGCAGTGAATTCATCTTCGAGGGTGCCTAAAGGTGGGAGGGTCGAGTAGGATAAGCGCTGAAATTTCATTTCCCTGAGTAGGATAAGCGCTGAAATTTCATTTCCCTGTTGCCTAAGAGCTCTTACGCTCATTTGTCATCTAAAGGGCTAGCTTATTTCTTGGATACACAAAACGCCCCACCAGTGTTCCTTGTGCAGTTTTATATGACCCCCCCCCCCCAAGGATGGCTCTTCAGTTAGAAATCTAACAGGCTTTGTTGCAGGAGCGGGAGACGGGATTCTCATTTAAATACCACCTCACTTAAAAGCGGGGTATGCTGACTAAGACGTGAAGCTGTGCCTGAATGTCTTAAGTTACAGGTACGAATTTTACATAGAACAGATGAATGTTATGTGTCATTGTGGAATTATAAATACTCTGTGTCCATGCATTTTTTAATCTTTACGTGCTGTCAGTTATGTACAATTTCATTTCTTCAGCCCAATTTTGCATCTAGATGGATAAAAGGAAAAACTGCCACGGTTTTATTTACATGTCCCTTCACCATAAAGAAAAAAAAAAATACTGCATTCGATCCTATATACATATATATTTTTGCTAAGCTTTCAAGAAAGGAGAAGGAGAAGAAAGAAAAGAAAGAAAGAAAGAGAGAAAGAAAGAAAGAAAGAAAGAAAGAAAGAAAGAAAGAAAAAAGAAAAGAGAAAAGAGAAAAGAAAGAAAGGGAGAGAGAAAACACGGAAAGACTACACATGCTATCCCATCTTTGTGGTTTCCGCAATTGTGAAAGGGGAATAATACAGCCGAGGGGGAAATGGGAGAAGGAACGTGCCTCCTGGAACAGCCAGTCTTTTTCAAAGCACCGGAATCCGGGCAAGGAGCGAGTCTGGGTCGTGAGCGCCGGGATAGAGGCGGTGGGCAGCAGCGGTGAGTAGGGCCCAGCGCCCCCCGGCAGCCTAGGCCGGAGGAGAGAACCGCAGCGCGCATACCCGCAGTTCTTCGCAGGAACTTCTCGCTTCTCCCTTCCCCGGGGCACACACTAGCCGGGCCCCGCTCCCACCCAGCTCTCTTTTCTCATAGCCCCGACCCCTGGCGTTGACGGAATGGGGTGCCCTTCCCATTGGTCTGAGCGGCGTTCCCCGAGGTAGCACTGCCCTGATTGGCTGGCCACTCCCGGCCCCCGCCCATCCTTGCACTCGGGTGGCCCCGCTCCCGCCTCCCAGCACCCCCGGAGCCCCCGCCTTCGCCACCTCCCTCCGCGCACGCCCGCGCGCCTAGCCCGGCTCGGCTCTGGGGCTCCGCAGGCGCGGAGAGCCGGCCCGCGCGCTGGCCCCGCCCCCGGGGCGCGCGGCTTATAAATACAGCTGCGCTGCCGGCGGAGCGCGGAGTGGAGGAGGCGCGCTGGGGACCCGGTGCGGAGCGGGCGGGTCTCGGGCTAGAGGGGCGCGCGACAGCGATCCTGCTGACTCTGCGCTCCTAAAGGAGTGACTCGGGGACCTGGGTGGGCCACTTTTCCCACCCCTGGTGTTTTTTATTTTTCTTGCCCTTTGGTTGGGGCCAGGTGTCGGCCACTGAGCGGAGACCGCTCGCAGAACCCGAGCGACCCTCCTGTCAGTGGGCGAGGAGCTCGCGGTCGCCGGGAACGCCGCGGTGCCCCGAGCGCGCGGGCAAGGGGAGCACAGCCGGCCGCGGGTAGGAGCCCGGAGCGTGCCTGCCCGCCTCGCTCGCCGCGGCGGATCCGCTCGCGCAGGGCGCAGAGAGCGCGCGATGAAGGCGGTGAGCCCGGTGCGCCCCTCGGGCCGTAAGGCGCCGTCGGGCTGCGGCGGCGGGGAGCTGGCGCTGCGCTGCCTGGCCGAGCACGGCCACAACCTGGGCGGCTCCGCGGCCGCCGCGGCAGCGCGCTGCAAGGCGGCCGAGGCGGCGGCCGACGAGCCGGCGCTGTGCCTGCAGTGCGATATGAACGACTGCTACAGCCGCCTGCGGAGGCTGGTGCCCACCATCCCGCCCAACAAGAAAGTCAGCAAAGTGGAGATCCTGCAGCACGTTATCGACTACATCCTGGACCTGCAGCTCGCGCTGGAGACGCACCCGGCTCTGCTCAGACAGCCGCCCCCGCCCGCGCCTCCGCACCTCCCGGCGGGGACCTGTCCGGCCGCGCCGCCGCGGACCCCGCTCACAGCGCTCAACACCGACCCGGTGAGAGGTCCCGCGCGGCTGGGGCGGGCGGTGGGCCGAGGGCTCCCTTCCTCCTCTCCGGCAGAGTGACAGCCCCTCCTTCCCTCCTCTCCCCGCGGTGGGCACGCGGAGGTCTGGAGAGCGCGCGGGGCGGGACCCGGGCCGTGCGCCCCAGCCTCGTGGCTTCTTGGAGGGTACCCCCACCGTGGCCCCCGCTGCGGACGGGGTGGGGCGTCGGCCCTCCCGCCCGGCTTGCGAGCTCTCTAATCTCTCCCTCGCGTTGGTTGCTGTTGCAGGCCGGTGCGGTGAACAAGCAGGGCGACAGCATTCTGTGCCGCTGAGCCGCACGGTCCAGGTGAGCGCGTTTCCCGGTCGCCAGGCTTCCCTCCCCGGGGGCTTCCGGTGCCAGGCGCCGCCGCGTTCTTTGCCCCCAGCATTTCGGAGTGTAACCCCCGAGTTCGTGGACACCTCCTTTCACGCTGCCACCCGGCGAGCAAGTGAACCTGGGCTTCACTTTTGAACTCCGGCTGCACTAAGGGGAGCAGAGGCAGCGTTCGCCCGTGCCCCTCTGGGTGGGCGGGGGTCGCGCCCTGTCCCTTGCGCCCCCGTAGGAGGCCCCTGGTGGCCCGGGGAGCTGCCCCGCTCTGTCTTCGCAGCCTGACACCACAAAGGAACACACAGTGGGCCCCATCGCCCGGCTCCCCCGGCCGCCTCGGCCTCCCGGGCGCCTGGCGCGGGCGCGGGCTGCGGGTGTTGTCTGACCCGGTGGTTTGTTTTGGGTTGTTGATCAAGCATGTCTTGAGTTTGATCGGTGGCGCCAGTTAGTCTGCAGCGAGAAGGTTCACACACCCCCTCTATTCATTCCTCTTCCACAGGTGTGCGGCCGCCTGAGCCCGAGCCAGGAGCTCTAGAGAGGGAGGGGGAGAGCAGACGGTAGAGGAAAGCCACCGGAGGAAAGGAAAAAAAAAAAAAAAAATCAGCGAATCTAGAAACCTTTTCGCTCATCATTCCAAGAAAGGGAGAGAGGAAAAACAAACAAAAAACAACTCTCCATCTTTTTTTTTTTTGCACGTTCATAAACATTCTACGTCCGTATTCTCTTTTGTCTCTTCATTTATAACCGCTGTGAATTGTACATTTCTGTGTTTTCTGGAGGTGCAGTTAAACTTTCAAGCTTGAGTGTGACAGGACTGATAAATAGAAGATCAAGAGTAAATCTGACTTTAGAAGGCTACTTTGTGACCGAGGAGCGCAATTTTTGTTTTGAAGCTTTACTAATATACCCCAGAGCATTGTAGATATTTTTTTTTACATCTATTGTTTAAAATAGATGATTATAACGGGGTGGGGAACTTTTCTCTGCAAGAATGTTACATATTGTATAGATAACTGAGTGACGTTTCATACCATGTATATATAGAGAGATGTTCTATAAGTGTGAGAAAGTATATGCTTTAATAGACTACTGTAATTATAAGATATTTTTAATTAAATATTTTTTGTAAATATTATGTGTGTGTTTTTTTTAATCTATGGGAATATTTCTTTTGGAAAATGATTTTTCAGCTCAATTGCAGAGCTGTTGATATCGTGAATGTCTTTTCTGTCTGACCTTGCTTTTAATTTGTTTTTGTTTTGCCCAGCCGTAAACTTAGAAATAACAGTGATAGATAGTGGTCTTGCATGAAGGCATGAGATGTTTAATCACAAATAAACTTGTTTGAGTCCACACAAATGTGTTTTCTTTAATCTAGATTGGAATCTTTGTATTTGAAGTGTACATGTTGAAAATATACCTTCTTGGTTTTTAAGTACAGGGTTTTATAGTGTAATATATAGTGTTTGGGGTTTTTTGTTTTGTTTTTTAACTGAGGTCAAAATGGATTCTGAATGACTTTGCAAACAGAAGGGGCAAATGCTTGGATCCTTAAGGAGTTTACAAAATCTGCTGTTTTATCAGAGTGAAAAAAATTGTCACTCTTCAGTTTACACTAAAGCATATTGTCACAAAGTTTCATATGTGTACAGATTATTTAAATCATACAAATGAAAAATGTTCTCTGCTTGCTACCAAAGGACAAACTCTTGGAAATGAACATTTTCTGCTTTCCTTCCTCCAAAGAATATTAATTAATAGGCAACAGTGGGAGAAAAGAAGGCATAATGGCAAACCCTTCAAGCAGGGATGAAAGTCGATCTTCAAACATTAGTAGACCAAAAATTCTGATGACCGCATCTAGATTATTTTTTTATGAAAATGATTTTCACTATAGCTATGTCAGTTACCGCTAAGCTACTGTCAATCTCTTGTGATGTGTAACTTTTACATGTGAGAATTAAAGTAGATTTATCTGCCTTGTACTGTGACTTCTGGTCTCATTTCTTTAAAACCTTGAAACATTTTTTAAGGACCCTTCTCAAGAAAGGTAATACTATGTAGGTTAGATAGGCCCATCGGGGTTTCTGAATATTATACGTTGAATGAGATGGGTCCTCTACACACCAGCTAAATGGAATTTTTAGAGTAAGGGAATTAAGTCGGATTTAATTGGGTGCTTTCTAAATACTCAGCTGTGTGTGTAACGTGTTCTGTTTGGTTTTTAGGAGGAAAGGATTTGTTTCAGATTATACAAGAATAAAAGTATTATAGACCCAAGGGACTTTTTATGAGGTCAAAGTCAAATATTTGAATATGAAATATCATAGGCCCTAGTAGTCAGCTGAAGTGGCAAGTCTCAACAGAAATGAACAGAGTTAATGCACTAGGTTAAGATCCATCAAAGCATTTAAAATCTGTCCTGTTTCCCTCATGTTTTCCTCTCAGCTCTGATATTTTACTGGCCTTGGGTTTTGAGAATTTGTTATATCTGATGTTGAACCTCACAAGTTGAAGGGCTGCTTATTTAAATGAGATTTGTGTTTATTTTAGATATTCTTCATTCTTGTCACATATCAAGAGGAAAACACTAGAACACTGCTGGAATTCCAAATCTGGAGAATTCTAACGACTGCATTCTTTGTTATTAAAAATGGCACAATTCCACCTTTTTATCTGGCAGTTTAATTTCGCTAGGAAGCATGTCACGTGAGCACTGTTAGCCCGACCATGCATTTGTCACGCCTGACCGCTGAACCCTACCTAAGCCTTTGAGCAGAGTTTAAAACTTACACTGGTGGGCTCTGAACCTCAAAACAAGCGAATAGATACTTTTGATTTTTGAAGATAAATATTGCTCCTTAGTCAAATTTGTATTTGAGGCCTGAAAAACCGCTGAAAGAGAGGACTTACAGATACTGGTTTTCGAGAGTTGACATTTTCCCCTTGGCCACTCAAGCAGCGTTTTATGTCTCTAAAGAAACAAAAGTTAGTGTTTATTTTTTTAAAAAATTAAACACTTAAATATGATAGTACATTCTTGTAACATGTTGGCTGTATCCTTAACCAAGCAACTAGATAACAAAAACAATTTCTTTTATTCTAGTTATTTAAGTATTTAATTTCACAAAGCAAAAAACTTCTGATTCCGCTCATTTAATTTGTAGGGTTTCACTGCATAGGCTCAACCAAAGATTAAGACTCCTTGAAATCCCCGCAAGGAAAACGGAAAATAATTATCCTGCACAGTGGATATTATTTCTAATGTGGTTATAAGATTCCTGACATCACATGCTAAAAGAGAAAAAAAGTAACTTCATTTCAAATGAGTACTATACTTTGATATTGTATAAATCCTACTCAAGTTAATTGTCAAACTTTAACTGCATTTTAAAAAGTTTTTAAATTTTCGGCCCCCAAAATCTGTGTTGTATTAGATGTCTTAGATAACAATAAATCTGCACTGAGCAAAACGTTCTGAAGTTTGTGGTTTTTAATTGACTTTTACCGAGTTATGCAATTTTTAGTTTTCAAGAATGGGCCTGCTGATGGAGCTCCTCAGTTTTTTACAGTGTTTCTTATCATGTGGTGAAATGTGGCTTTAAAATGATGCTATGAACAGAAAGGAAATTAGCTGAATGGAAAACGCTTCAGAACTGTAGTGTCTTTTGGGACAGGAAGTAATGATGCTAAAGAAGGCAGCAGGATGATGTCCAGGGACAGCCAGATTTTTTTTAAGTACGTAAAAGAGACAGAATTATTTCACAGTAGTGCAGAGCCAAATAAAACTGGCTTTCCCTTTCTGGTTGGCATGCTTTAATTATATACACGTTAATCAGCCTGGATAGCCCTTGGGTTTCAGGGCCAAAACCTAAACCCTCCAGTTAGGAGGAAGGAAAACCTTTCCCTTGCTGCTTTGTGGGTCCAGGAAATTAATTTCCCCACTTCAGAATGAATTTTAATAGGGCTGCCCTCAGTAGATATTCTTTAGACCCAAATGATTTCTTGCAATTATAACCCATGACATTTTGCTAAAATATTCACTTTATTAATTAAAACTATTGCCCACTAGGTTTTCAGATGTGCTTTCACTTACAGCTCTACCTGGTGCTCTGATTCAACTGATAACTTAAAAGATGAAAAAAAACTATTACAAAAAACCAACTTCCACCTCCACCCCATGGGGAGACAACCTGCAGTCAGGTAGATGGAATTGAAAATGCTCTGGATTTTGAATGAAATTCACAAGTGCATTTTATGTTCAAAAGCCTCTCTCACACTTATTCATATTCCAGCTTCTTCTAAAAAATTTCACCTAAGTGCTAAAACCAAGGTCTAAACCACATTGCTAGGACTTTTTCTACACTCACCAAAGCAGAGCATTTCAGCAGTGAGGCTGCTAAAATTGGTTCCATCACTGGTAAGTCCGGATAGTAAATTCACACATGCGAGACGAAGGAGAGGTATAAAAATGGAAGTTAATTTGAAAAGCCCCTCTGAGCCTATAAAAGGGTAGACACCTTAATTTCTGGGGAAAGAGAAACAAAAGGTATTGCTTGTATCCCACTGGCTAAAAGATGACTAAAGAACTGAATTTCAGATGTTTAAATAAAGACAACCAAGAGAACCATTCTATATTAATCCACTTGTACCTGAAATCTCACACTTTAAATAGGCACTTTTTTTTTTTTTTTTCTGGCAGAGCCGGGATTGAACTCAGGTCCTTGTGCTTGCCAGGGAAGTGCTTATTCTACTGAGCCACCTCCCCGGCGCCTAAATAGGAACTTTCTAAAAAATTACATAAGTGTTGGTAAAATATGCAAATTCCTAGTGAAACAAGATACCATTGTTTGCTTCTAAGTACTATTACTCAATTCTTTTTCATAGAAGATGCCTGTTAGGGCCCTTGAGATAGCTCAGTGGACTAAGCACTCGCTTAGGTAAGCACAGAGGCAGGGTTGCATACCTGGCACCACGTGTAGCACTGGCCCCACTCTCAGGAGCACCGAGCTAGTGATGGAGTCTGGGCACGGTGGTGCACGCCTGTAATCCCAGCACTAGGGAGGCTGAAAACAGGAGCATCGCTATGTTTCCAAGCTGCAGAGTGAGACCCTGCACATACAAAAAGAAATAAAGAAAGAAAATGCCTGTTAGCATTGTTGACATATTAAAATCAAATTTTAAACTTTTATCTTTTATGGCAAAGTTTAATTAATTTCCAAAGTGTGGCAGTCTTACAATTCCTCACTCAAATTTATGTTCCTTAAATATTTAAAGCATTTTCTTAATGATTTAAAATATTTTCTTAAATATTTACTCCTATCTTCGTGAGCTTTAGCAGTTGATCAAGAGACTGTAGTTGTGGGTCTGGGTAGGTGGCTCAGGGGAGTAAGTGCTTCCCTGGCAAGCTCAAGGGCCTGAGTTCAATCCCTGGTTCTGCAAAAAAAAAGAAGAAAGACTATAGTTGTGGGTGGGCCAACCCAAAGTAGCCAATACTCAGAAAAATACTTATCAAAAAAGAATTTCACTCTAAAAACTTAACTATGTTAACTGGCCTGCATTCTTTCTACTCTCTAATTTCTAAGATTAAATATTTCCACTAAGATGTAGCTTCCACTTTTTGGACTATTAATAAACAACTGTGATGTGTTTAAGCATAAGTCAGAATAAAAAACAAAAAGAACTAGTAATGAATATCATGTTTAGCATGCCCTAGAATTTGGTTGTAAGCTCACAAGTGAACTCAGGAAAAAAATAAAAGGCAGGAAGTTCTCTTTTTTATGTCAAACTTCAGACAAATCCTGAGACACAGACATCAACTTATGGGCCAACATTTATACCTTATGGTCAACAATAATTCTTGCAAACACTCTTCATACACAGTGAGCCTGATATCTTGGCTTACTGAGTGTAAGACCATGGATGATACTTCTCTACTTGTATTGTGGTGTCCAGTAAAATATTTGTTGAACTTCAACGACATTTTCTGCTGCTCCTTTGCCCTTTCATCAGCTCTGTTATCGTCCACCCTCAAAACCACTGTATCTAACTGCCCTCTGCTCCTTGGCACTTCTGAAAAGCAATTAGTTCAAATAGGATTTGATCGTCTTCCCCAGACTCTTCCTCCCTCTGCATTCCTTATCTTGGCAAATGGAATGTGTCATCACAAATCTGGGAAACCATGCTTGCCTGTGTCTTGTTCTGTCCTGTTCACTTGGGACTGAAAGTCTCTGGGGAAGCTCCTTCTGCACCAGCCCCAGCCTCCCAGGATCACTACCGCTCCAGCCTGGGCCCTCTCAATTTTGCATCTGTACTTTGCTCTCCCGGTCTCATCCTTCTTCCTCTTTTCATCTTCCATGAGTCCAACCACATCACTGTTCCACAGTCACCCTTTGCTTATGGGGCACGGTCCAGCACACAAGGCCCCAATGACCAGGGCCTATGGCTCTTTCAGAGTCTTTTCCTGCCAGCCCTTCCTCTCCTCCACTCACTTCAAGCTCCCTTTTTATACTTAAACTGCACCCAAGATCTTGTCCTGTGTGTTTTAGACAGCAAAGCATACTTATCTCTCTAGTATCGACAGAGCATGATTGATTTCCTGTGCAGAAAGAAGGGAGCAGCCTCAGGAAGGACACAGGTGAACAACGAGGGTGGGGGACAGAGGCCACCTGCCCAGCCAGTCAAACCAGCTGAGTCAACCTTGTCCATCTGTGGGTAAAAGCGAACCTCTCCACAGCCCAGATAGTCTGCTCTTTCACACTTCTGTCTTTTGCATGTGCTGTCACTCCTACCTGAGCCCCAGACACTCCCAGGCTTGGCAATTATTAAACCTGCAACCACATTTCAAGCTCAACTGCTACCTCTTCTGCAAAAATTATTTGATTTATCTCCTCCTTGTTCTCAAAATAGCCAGCACCTGAATGCCATATTATAATTATTTTCATATGACTATTTTCCTGGTCAATCCCTTACCCTCCAAGGTTCCAGACCACAAGTACTAGAACAACATTCCTGTAATGCTTTGTACCGACAAATCGACCAAATTCTTTGCAGCTCAAAATTTCTATGGAGAGACTCCCATTATCTTTAAAAGCTTTTGGCTGCCTCAAACATGGAAAACAGATAAGCTGTACATTCTTGAGAATGAATTAGTCTCGGGCAGAGAGTTGGAAGGAGAGCTCAGATGGAGAAGAAGGGGAGAGAGAGCAAGAGCAGATCTTGTATCCCCATGTAAGGAAGAGGCAGACATCACTGACCCTGGGGAGGAGAAGTAAACAAGATGGTGCCTGAAAAGGCCAGGCAGTGAGTGAGACAGAAGAGCAGTGAGTACACAGCAGGTGGGGAGGGGGAGTAGAGGGTGGGGCAGAAGTGTTTGTGTGTGTGTGACTTCGAGTTCTGCTCTTATGCCCTGGTGAAGTCCTGGGATAAATCAGCCACAATCAACAGGGCAGATTCCCTGGACTCAGCTCACTACATGAACAGGAAAGCAGTTTACAGATGGACACTGTCACTATGCCTCCTGGGGTCCTGTGGGACTGGATCATCAGAAACCTGGATCATGTCTTAGAACATTCCTTTTTCCAGTGAAGGAGCCACAAGCTCAAAATGTCAAGCACCAGAGTTGAGTCCTGAACCTAGTTTCTCTGTCTCTAAGCAAGGTCACAAAAATTCAGTGTGGACAGATTCCATTCATGCTTACTCTTCAGTGATTTATCTTGCTCTGTGTTCTAATCTGCAACTTGACTCATGTTTTTTTCTTAAAAAGGTGTGGTGCAAATCTTAAGGAAATAGTAGAAATGCTGGACTGATCTAACTTCCTTGAGAGAGAGAGAGAGATAGACAGATAGACACAGAGAGAGAAGTACTTTTTTAACAAGGATCAAGGACTGCAAAATTTTTTGACAAAGAAGCAAAGGCAGTTCACTGAAAAAGTATTTCTAACAAATGATGCTGGAAGAATTAAATGTACACCTGCAAAATAAAATAAAAAGCTTCAATGAAGACCTTATACTTTTCACAAAAGCTTGTCAAAATGGATAATAGACCTGAAAGTGAAGAATTTATAAAAAAAATTATAGGGAAAAAAAATCCACAGAAAAATGTCCATATGACCTGGGGCTTCCTGATGAAGTTTAAAATACAACAGCAGATGCATGATTGGTGAAAGAATTCCAGCCTGGGTTTCCTCCAAATTCACCCCACCACATCCATGCATACAGACCTGTCCCTCCAGTCTGTGGAAAGAGCACGTTGTGGCAAATGCTCGTCAGCTGTCAGGCCAAGCCAGAACACAAGGGGTCTGATCAGAACTGGACAACTTCCTAGCTGTGTCTTCTCAGATAGGTTACTTCTCCAAGTTCCAATTGTCTCATGTGTAAAGTAAATATTTAATAATAACCTGGGAAAGGTGAAAGGAATACAGCATAGATGGAAGCATCTTATCAGACAATGGTTATCATTTTGGCATACATAAAATTATCTAGAGAAATTTTTAAATTATCCAGTCCTAAATTCTACTCTTTCTCTAACCCCCAGTCAGAGCTCCTGATTCATCAAGTCTAGGATAGAGTCTGGGACTCTGCAATGTACTTTCCCCCTGGTAAATCTGAGGCAAGCTTCCTGGGAACCCCAGTCAGAGAAACAGTGTAATAAAGTCATAAAATGATATGTAGATTTAAGCTATGTGGAGCGTTTTTCCTACTTTTTGATGTTCATTTCTAATTTACCTGGAGCTCTAATGAAATAAAGGAAAGGTTTCCATGACACCAACAGGAGGTCATGGCAACAACAGTGTCTAGGGGTAGAAGGGAAGCGGTCTTAGCGGGTTGCTCAGGTGGGAGCCCCTCCAACAAACGCTGAGACCCTGGAGGGGGCTTCTGGGCACAGTCTAGGGCCAGGTGCTGGATCTTCTGCACCGCCAGCTTTCATGCAATCTTGCTGTGTGTTACAGCACTCTCAATGACCCATTTTGTTTCCATATTAGATCCTATTATTTTTTTTTAAATCCTAAAAGAAATAATTTTTATGCCTTTGTATGTCATTCTAAATCATTCCCTTCTCTCATTCCATCTACGTGATGACCTAACTGATGTGTGGAGGACATGTTGCCTGTGTGGGCAATTGTGAGCAGGAGGAATTTTGTAGCAAAGAAATTCTTCAGGGGTAACACACTTGGAAAAAATATTTCATTTTCCCTAGAGTATTAAATCATCCTAAGGAATTTCCTATAACATGATGTAGAAAAATAGGTTAAATGGTCTTAACCCAGCTATGGTATTTGCCTCAGAATTGTCCTAATTCATGACTTTCAGATACTAAAATACTATTGACATGCAAAATTGGGACATAGTACAACAATACTCTAACTTCATATGATATATTTAATTTTAATAGAATTGTGTATAACTTTTATGAATTAAAAAACAATGAAGAAGAGCATAGTCTTAATTCTTCCAAAGTTGAAATGGAAAAAATCAAATTCAAAAGGAAGAAATCAGTAAGCCTGTAGAATTAGATTCTGAGCTAACCCTGTGCTTCCCTAGTCAAGTTACTTGACCACTCTGGGCCTTATTTTAACTTTCTCTTCCAATGAGTGCATAATTCTTAACAGTAAGAGTCTGTGACAAATTGCCAGGCACACAGGCTACTCAGGGCACTGCAGTTCCTTTCCTCTACCCTTTCCTGTTTTTGTTTTTCTTCTTATTCTGTGCTTGCTGAAAAGGGACAGGAATGACTAGAGTGAGTTTGGACTCTTCATGAGGTTAAAAGAACAGAGGAGTGTGTGTGTGTGTGTGTGTGTGTGTGTGTTTTCACTCAGTATAAAAGACAAAGATTTTACAAGTGCACAAACATTTTAGGGAGACCAAGTACACATTTTAACTCTTCTCACTGCAGCAACCATTCTCTGTTTTCTTTTTTCCAGAATAACCCTGCACACAAAAGACATGAGGGCTATAAATGCTGCTGGTACAAGGACTTGAGGAGAGGGGAAGGGGGGCAGGCAAGAAAGACCTGCAGTGACAAGAAGGCCCCAGGGCACAGGTGATGGCTTGCAGGAAATTAGAGAGCGGCTGGGCTCTGCCTGTCGATTTCGCCCTTACCCTGGCCAGATGGAATGCTCGCTTGGGTTTTGATCTATTTTCTGATCATTGGCTAAGAACTAGAGGAGTAAGATGAGGTAGAGAAGCAAACCTCACGTTCAGGTGAAGACAGCTGGCCGCCCGCTCACCTTCTCCTGAGAGAGAAACAAGTTTGAAAACCAAAGACAAAACTAGGCTGCAGTTCAGCACCCCAAGTGGTACCGGAGGAACAGGTAGAGGTCAAAAGCAGCGGAACATGTGGACCATTCATCATGGCTTTGAAAAGCATACTTGTTCTAATTTATGTTGAAAATGATTTCTGGCAACTATGATTCCCCATATGTCAAAGCAGAAGTTCATTGAACAGGATAGAAAAACCAATATTTGAGAGTTCATTGTGGTTTTTCCTTTTTTAAAATTTATTTTTTAATTTTTTGGGACCAGGGATCGAGCTTAGGACCTTGTGCTTGCTAAGTAGGTGCTTATGCCACTGAGCTATCTCCCAGCCCTTGAGAATTCATTGTGTTCATTGCAGTACTTCAGTGAGTCTTAAAATAATAGAACTATAAAGTCAAATCAAATCCTCTCATTTACTAATGAGGCAATGGGGTTGCGAAAATTTAAATGTGCCATTTGTGGGACAATTTAAGGAAAGAGTTAGATGACACTGGCAAAACTCACGCTTTCTCGCGGGCTATCAAGGAGATGGTGTCACGTTCAGTACACGGTAGGATCATTTATGCTGTTGCCTGTGCTCTCAGTTATCCTATCATTTCTACTCTTTTTTGGCTTTTATGTTAGGATTGATTTCATTTTTAAACTTTTTATTTGTCCTACTACCTATATTTCTTTTATCTTACAGATAATTTTCTCTTATAAAAACTATAAATACAGCCACTCGTTTTGCTCTTGCAATTTCAAGATTGGCACAGTTAGTCCTCAGAGTTCTGTTCTTAAGCGAATTTTTTTTTTTTTGGGGGGAGCACCCTCTAGGGACCAGTGCTCCAGAAAAGAGACATAAATCTTTTTGTCTAGAGGTTTTTTTATTTTTTTGTCAGGGTGAAAGACTTGATAATCACTCTGAACTATACATTCTAATGAGTAGACTCCAAACATCTCTTTAAAATTCCCCAGAAGTCCTTGATGACCCTATGGGACCATGGAAACACTATCAATTTGTTCATTGACTTGCAATTCTAATTTTAGGACATGTGAAACACCAGTAAAAACAAATAATTCCTGCCTTGATATTTTAGAGAATACAAAGAAATATAGCAGAATTACTATAGACCTGTAAGCTCCTGCCAAATCTGGTTTTCATTATTATACATATGAAAAGGAATCTTCTTTTGCCAACATCTATAAAGGGACTGATTAACTTGGCTCCATAGTAATTGTTTAATATTAAATATGCCCAGAGAACCTCTACTGCAACATCATGGAATTCAGTTGAGCCCCAGATTTTCTGATCAAGATTATGGAGCCACAGAGGAAAGAGATCGAAGTTCTATAGTGTGCCTGGGGAGAGTCACATGGAGAGAAAACTTTTTCTCAGGCTCTCACAGAGAGCAAACTGGTCAAGCATTGGCCATGACTCATCCACATGGATGACACAGACAAAGGATCTACAGAATAAGGTACAGGATTACAAGATAAACCCTAAGGGGACTTCACTGACCCTATAAGAAACAAAAACTACATGTTTTGGTATACAGGTCTTGTTCTATCTCAGTCTTAACCATCCAGCAGATAAGTATAAAAATGAGGTATACAACGCTGGGCCATAATAATAAGTTGAGCTGTAAATGGCTATGGTCGACAACTTCTTCAGATAACTCACTATTGTTGTGGAATGCTAGACTGTGTTGGATTGTGTCATTGAGTTCAGGCACCTAAATTAGTTGAATGAAAATGTTGTGCCCATCTTTGACAGGTGTCAACAAAGGAAGGGGTGTAGAAAGGAAGAATCATGATGTGTGTGTATGGACAACACAGTTGGAATAGATAACGCTGTGCTTCTACATAATTCTATGACAGGCAAGATTGCACTAATGGTGGTTGGACAGGATATTATATCAGATTCTAGTACTATGGACAACCACTAGGAAAATAAGGTAGAAAGTATTAATTTTTGAATCTTTGATGTAATTCAGGTATAAAAAATAAGATTCGTAAAAAAAAAGTTTTCAAGATAGTCAAACTCATTTGAAATATAGGCTCAAGACTTGCACAGGAATACAAGCCTTAAAGTTTGAGACCATAAAAGATATGGTTTAGGTTGACACGTGTGTGAACATTTAACTATGCATTATTCTCCAAATGTTTTACTTAAATAGATTTAGAGATAAAACTGAAGACATTATCTCAAATGCTGGTGGTTCATAAAGTTTAACAGTAGGCTAAATTAAATCATTTGGCAAAAGTAAAGATCTCATTAATGTTGGTAAAATATTCCATGCATGTTGTTAGGTAATGAAGATGATATCAAAAAGATTATTTTTAAATGCAATGCCTATTGCTGTTTGTGTACAATAACTTAATAGTTTTGGGTCAAGGAGAGTGGCCTGTGTAGCTTGTCACTGTCATTGCGATTGTGATGTTCACAAGCTGGGTGAGTGCCACAACAGCAGCAGGGGGAGCTGGAACATTCTGGGGTGGCCTAGGCTTCAGCCTGCTTCTGATTCCCTGAAGCAGGCAGGCAGCTGGTGAGCAGTGTGGGAGTAGTATCAACAGATTGAGAGTCCACTGCGTCTCTCCCTGTCAGCCTGAGCTGGGGATGGCTGGTGGTCTGGATGACTGGAAAAGCTTTGCTGCCCAATAATAGGAATTCTCTTCATCAGGATATGAAGACTGTTCAATCACCACTAAGTTATCATTGCTGGTTTGGATAATGTAATGAAAACTATCATCCTTTTACCAATTTCCTGTAAATGTAGTTACATGTACTTCCAATACAATGTAATGTAGATGAGACAGTGATTAATAATACATATTTCTTGATGTGGAATACTGTTGGTCAAGAATCTCATTGCTCTTCTTGGAACACTTACTATACTAACAGAGAGCTTGTAATAGTTAATGTGGACAGTTCACATAGAGTGTTTCTGTAACTATAGAACTCTACATATTGTTAGCTCATGAGGACCTATTTTTGCTAATAAACAAAATGTTAAAAAACACACACAAAAAATTAAATATGCCCAAAATTTTAGGGCATGATTTTCAGAAATGCTTCATCTAGCATCAGGTGTGTATCACGACAGCATAGCATCTGTTCATTTTGAGGTTACAAAACGGAAAAAAGATGATGAGCATTTTCCCAAGTCTTAATGGAAACTCTTTACAGTTTAAAAAATGTCTCACTTGTTGACTTTCTTCTTTAAGAAATCAAACGTGCACTCCAAATAAATAAGATTCATCTATTAGAGGTCACATCTTCTCAATGCATACACAGTCTGATGCTTCCTTGCTAAGTGGAAATGATTTTAAAATGCTTTTAACTGAAGTCCAGAGTGACCACAATGACTTAAAACCAGGTCCAACAAACAAACAAAATCTACTATAGATCTCAGGTGCTTAGAAATATCCTTTCAGGATGTATTTTAAAAATCAGATTTAACCTTTGTCACTTCCTGCCCGTCCTGTGAACACAGAGAGGACCTTCTCTGTGAAGCTATATTTAAGATTTATAGCCCCAGATCACCTTTTTAAGCAACCCAGGTAAGAAAGATGTCTCTGGGATGATTCTAGGGGTGAGACCGTAATATTTAGGGACTGAGCTAGGATTGTGTTTTCATCCTGTGAGCTCCAGACCTTGTGCTTCTTTTGCAACCCACCTACATCTCGGCTTCCCCAAATGCCAGCCCCAAGGTGCACATGGATGCCCTTCTTGTTACACACTTTCTTCTGGAAGAACCGAGTAATCCCAAAGAAAACTGCTTTCTCCCACATCCTGTGGGACTTAGCAGGTGGGAAGATGGTTCAACTCACCACACACAAACAGTAAAAGCAACTACAAGATACCAAAGCACCCAAGTAACCTTTCGATGCCCCTCCACCCGCAACAGTGTCTCTGATACTTGGGCCCCAACTGACTGACAGTGCCAGCTACGTACTCTGTGACAGGAGGCTGCCATGGGGAGCAGGATGCCTTTCTCCTCAACTCCACCAAAGCTCATTAGATCCTGTCAATCAAATATTTGCTTTTAACTTCAAATAGGCAGCTCTGAACCTTAGCATGAAGTGAGTTTTGAAAAGCCAGCAATTTCCCTGCTAGCATTCCTCAGGTTACACGTTGGACTGGTGCTACTGGCAGTGCAAGTCATCTGCTGCCCTCTATGGAACTTCAGGCCATACTGCACTCAGAGATAGGGCCTATCGCCTGACAACAGGCCTTCTCCCTGGCCGGGCGGCATCGACCTTCTAGCTAATCTGGTGCTGGAAGAGCACTTTAACTCTCCTTGAGTACTCCCTTCTCTGCTGGTGTTCTAGGCGAAAACAAAACTCATTTTTCTAAAACAGCAGAGAAATGGTGAGACATGATTATTTTTCCTTTATAATTGAAAAAAAGTAAGGTATCCAACTGGATGTTTTGATATACATACACATTATGAAACGATCACCACACTGTAGCTAACATATCTAGCACTTCACTTTGTGTGTGTGTGTGTGTGTGTGTGTGTGTGTGTGTGTGTGCTGTAAGACACTTCTGATTTACCGCCTTGGCAATTTTTTTTTCAATCTCTTTATTAGGTACAGGATCTCACTATCAGATTCGTGATTCTCCTGTCTCAGCCTCCCTAGTGCTGGGATTACAAACACATACCACCACTCCTGGTTTACCTCTTGACAAATTTTAAATGTCCAATACAATACCATGAAGTCTAGCCATCTTGAGACAGGTTAGATCTCCAGAATTTAAAACTTTGTGCCCTTTGATCAAGATCTTCCATCCCCACCCCTTCCACAACTAACCTTTTAATCTCTACTTTTACAAGTTTCATGTTTTTGGATTCTACATGCAAGTAGGATTATGCAGGATTTGTCTTCATAGCCAGCTATTTCACTTAGCATAATAACATCCTTCATGTTGTAAAAAATGGAGGAATTTCTTTCACTTTTAAAGGCTGAATAGTATTCCACTCTATACACCTGTGCCACACTTCTTGATCTGCTTATCCAGCATGGAGGTTGTTCCCATAACATGGCTACTGTTAATCATTGATTTTCTTATCTCATCTCATTATCCACAAGGTTGGCCCCTCTGGCTTGAAGTAGGCATCACTCTTAAGTGTCCACAGATAATCCTGTGACAGAGATAGCAAAAAGCAGAAGCACCCAGGATATTCTTCCAGAGCCTCTCCAGCTGATCCTACCTGCCCTCCTGGGACAATAGCAAGGTAAGGTCCTCTCAGGAGTAGCCAGGTCACAAGGACATGGAAACCCTTGCAGAAGTTAGGCCTGTGGGGCTGGGCCCAGCCCACTAACTGAACTTCCAGGCTTCTTCCTGCCCCTGTCTAGAAGCTGCTCTCTGCTGTGATTCATCACTCTCTGAAAGCCATGGCACTGTCCCCACCCTCTCAGGTAGTATCTTTCCCTCGGGCCTCACAACCCAGGTCGTCTTCTTTAATGAGAGAGCAAGCACACATATGTTCCTGAAAAGCAAAATGAAGGGAAAGATTACCATCCTCCTTTGAAATCATAAGAGTTAGCTGGAGGAGAAGAAGGTAGAAACATTATAGCACTGGACAAAAAATCATATGATGACATATAAGAATAAATCTTATTAGAAAATGGATTTCT
This sequence comes from Ctenomys sociabilis, assembly GCA_004027165.1. Classification (NCBI taxonomy): domain Eukaryota; kingdom Metazoa; phylum Chordata; class Mammalia; order Rodentia; family Ctenomyidae; genus Ctenomys; species Ctenomys sociabilis. The sequence goes on along the minus strand of PVKA01000316.1, from coordinate 120,815 downwards.
ATTTACTATGCTATGGCATCTGGCTGCCTGTCTATGCATCTTCTGCCTGCTTCATACCCCTGATCACAAAACAGCATGTCCAATCAGCATGTCTCTTGCTATGGTATCCTTAGACTGAGAATACCCACTCTCTAACTGTGAGGACAAAGGAGGGAGCTTGCTGTAGCTTTTGATAAGAAGAAGCATAGCTTGTACTTATATTGCCCCTGAACGATATGCAGAAAGTCTCTGAGAGCCCAGTGAAACTATTAGAAGGTTACAGTGAACCAAAAACCCAGATATCCTCGTACGCCCTTGGACGAATGTCCTGCACTGGGCCGCTCCTAGGCAGGCAGCTGATGCTGTTGGACAGGGGCTTGCACACAGATGGGCACACAGCTCAAGGTCCTGCTGTCGGTCCCTTAAAATTCTTAGTAATCTTTAAACAAGGAGCCTATCTTTGTACGTGGACTCCATGCACAGCACTCAGGGATAGCCTGGTCCTCTTTCTTGTGGAGCTGTTGGGGGTATAAGTATTCATCTTGAAACAGGAGGGCTTGCAGTTTGCCCGGGATCTGTTGTGGTTCCCTTCACAAACACGCCTGCTTGTGAGAGCAGTGCCGGGTGGGTGCCAGGCAGCTGAGTCCCCAGGATGGATCATTTGCAAAAAGCAAAAGTCTTCATGGAGAGCTGTATGATATTCCTGGGAGGGATCACTGTGTCAGGGGGAAGGTGCAAAGAAATCCTGCACAGGGGAAGTAGTTCAGGAAAACCAGAGTGGCTCAGCAGCAACTCACCAGGGTAATGCTGGTGAGTCTAGAAGGAAGAGACAAGAAAAATGGTTTTTTTCCAGATTCTACCATTTCAATGGAAGCCATGAGATCCCTGGCACATACTCAGCTGATGCTTTTTTATTTTTGTTTGCTCTGAATTCTTCCTGAGATTCGGCACAGAAGCAGTCTATCAACACAATTTATTTTATTGCAACACCGTGTCATGTCATCTATCTCCTGTTCCCATGTGGTCGACAAGGCCCTGCATTTGTGGATGAGCATATATGGACACATATCATCACAATCACCTAGAAATAGCATTTATTGAGTGCCTCCTGCCATATTCAATTCTACAAACAGACGTGTGATAACACACAGAACAATTTAGTAACAGAAAAATAATATTCTATTTAATTCAACTTGCCAAAAAACCCAAAACAAAACAGACTCGGTATTTCTTCTCCAAGCCTGCTGTGTGGTGGCAAGAAAGACCTCTAAAATGTATAAAGCTCTTATCTTTGTTCATTCCCCAAAGAATAATAGATCAGTTGGAGCTCTGATGCTGTTTTAATAATGTACAATTTACAATTCATTGGTTACCAAGCACTCACAGTATAATTAATTTTACAGACCTGTTCAGCAAATCCACATGGCTTGTACAATATGGGAGGGGGTGGCCATGTCAAGGGGAGGAGTGGGGAGGGGAAGACAAAGGGAGAAAGCCATCTTCTCTCTTCTTTCGTATCAAAATAGCTGGGACCTGCACCAGCCAGGCAGATTGGCAGGCAACTGCCACAGCTGAAGGAGAAATTGAGTTTGGTGTACAAATATCTCCCCAGTACAAATATCTCCCTAGTAAAATAGTTTGAGGCCAGCAAAAACTGTGGTCCTTATGGGTATCATGTTCAGTCTCCTGGAAAGATCAGCTAAGGGAGGCTGGAGGTGACAGCCTTCCTTGAGAAAAGAAGTGATCCCCCCCAACTACACTAACCTACAAATGAGTTAATAAACCCCTTTCCAGTCTTTCCTTCACAGAAGTCTGCAACAAATACCTGAGAACCAAAAGGGTGAGGACCTGGGAGAGGCAACGTTGTTTCCCTTCCTACTTCTCCATTCTCTGTAGAGTGGCCATCATCCACTCGAAGGGCCCTTTGGAAGCCCACCAAGAATTCTCAAAGGCAAATAAAATTCTTTGTGTCTATTCTGATCCATGGTTTGCTTTGTTTTAAAAATCTCTGTTCTGAGACCTTTGAATTTTCCACATATTTACGTGATCATTTTAGTATATGTGTTGCTGAAGCAAGCACATTTATGTGATTATTTAAGTTAAAGTTCGTTTTTGCAAAGGGAAAATTTGCTCAATTGTTTATTGTTATCGCTTTTTTAAAAAGAGAACACCAAAGGGGGCGTAATAAAAGGCTCCATATGCTTTCCTTTATTACTAAGATGTGCTTTCAGTCTTGGTGGTGGCTTCTGTCCACCATGCTGCAAACTCTTGGGTTAAGTCAGATGCAGATCATAGTCAAGCTCTTGAGCCTTACATGTAGACAAGCTTGGGTAAGACCTTGGTTTTGTCACTAGAAAGTTACATAGTTTGGAAAATTCACTGAACCTCTTAAAGATCTCTTTTGCTCATCCATAAGGACAAAGTTGAAAGTACGTACAACACAGACTTGCCAGTGGGTAATAGGAGGCCATTTGTATAAAGCATGGGTAAGGGGCCTTGAGTTAGTGGATGGATTGTAGTGAGTGGCTGGCACTTTTGTATTTAGTCCTGACTGGTCATTTTGTTTCCTTTAGCGTTAGTTCTTCACAGCAGCCCAGATACAAACCTGGGCATTCATAGACCAGCATTGATTCCTTATGAGCTAAGATGTTCATGCAGTGTCCACGAACCCAGTTCTCAATAGGGAAAAGGACAGGTGCAAGACTCATTTTCAGTCATGCATAGAATTACTGTAGAATCCCATTTTGAGGAGCTTGAATTGACTTGGTTAACACAAATGGGGGGCTTGTTTTTGGAAGATGAAAAATAAAACAGACCCCTCTCCACTAGCACAGAAAGCATCTTCCAGATGTGAGAGGTAAGAAGAACCAAGTTGCAGCCCTGAAAAATGATATGAAACCCTGGGACACTATTGAGCCAAAGACATGAAGCAAACCACGAAGGGACTCCTTCATTTTAAGTGACATACAAGTTGAAGAAAGGTGCATTTATGAAAAGCATGGGGTCCACAAGGGAGGAAGGGGCCATGCAGCACATGAGCTCACATATACTGAGCACTCTTCTAAGTGCTTTGCATAAGCTAACTCAGTTGATGTCTCCCCATTTCACAGACAAGGAAGGAGATACAGAGAGAGGACAAGGCAAAGATGAAATGAACATTTTTTTCCCTACAATCCCAAGAGCCAGCTCTGCAGCTCTTGGAGTCACTGTCCAAAGTATCTGGATAAATATTCCACTTAGGAGTGGGCTTAAATCTGCAATGCCTTAAAGTATTATTGAGCAATAATAAATTACAGCAACCTATAGCTGGAAGCTTGGGGAAAAGTGGTAGAATATATATAAGCCAAGAGGCTGGTGGAAGGAGGAACCTAAAGATCCAGAGAATACATCTTGTGATGTCTCCAGCCTCACTCTGATTGGGTAACAGCAGCAATCCTTCTGGGAATAAAATAAGAAGGTGTCCCTTATACCCCTTTACTAGCAGCTCTTCCCCCTGGGAGCTACAAACTATTTTTGTTAGGGCCACAGAGACCCATCTCAAGCACAGAAATATGAGGTGGAGTGTGGCAAGAGCAGTCACAGAGCAGAACTGGACCAGGAATCGCGAGCCACTTTACGAATCAAGAGTGCCCTGAGGACCAGCTCTTCTTCCCCCGAGGAGGCACTGCCTCTTCCTTCCATGTCTCTCCATTTCCCAGCATACCTCTGCTATATTCTCCTCCTGCTATCACCGGCCTTTTTACTCTAATTTTCCCACTCATAGCCCACAGTGGCCTCCTGCCCAGCTCTGCCCCCCAGCAATCCCCTCTGTTACCTCAACACATATCTCAGGGTGTCTGTGGGTTTTTTCCCCAAAAGTAGTTCTCAGCTTGGCTTATTTTTTTCTGAATGGGGTTAGAGGTACTGACCACCTTCGAGTTTTCTGTCCTGCACTGTGATACCTCTCTTGTCCCAGTCAGCTGGGACACAGTGGTGTAGGCTCAACTGGAACAAAACATGAGCATAGAGGCTGCTCCTTCTGGAGCTGCTCTGGGCAAAGCAACCTTACCCAGAAGGACTGCACCACAGATGGGCCTGGTGCATCTGCAGATCTGGGCTCGCCTGCTAGGGGCAGGGCTGCCAGGCCCAGCAGAAAAGAGCAAGCTTCTGCAGCTTTCTCTGGACTGGTGGTGCATACTTTCAACTTTAATTATCTTACTTGTTCCTTAACTCTTGCTGTCTGCATTCTAGAATAACCTGCAACATATTCAACCACGCACACACACACACACACACACAGACATGTAAACACACACTCCCATGCACACTTACACACACGTGTTGCAATGTAGCATCTTCTATCTCATTTGGTCCCTGACTTCTGCCCAGGTCCAAATCTGTCCTCAATATCTTCCTGTCGAGCTGTGGTACCTGCTCTACCTCTCCTCTAGGGTCCAATCTCAGCCAAAATGGTTCAGTAAATTGTTTTGTTCTCAGATTAGTTACTCCTTTGTCGCATTTGGAGGCTTGAAATGACTCCCATTTCCTCAACTATACAATCTATGACACAGGGACAAATTTACATTTTGTTGTAAGAGCACTCGGGACACTCATGACATGGAGCCAACCCTAGTAACTATCTGCTGTCAGTTGGCTCAACAGCCTTTGCCAGGCGATTTCCAGCCAGCTTCTCTGAGAGTCACTAGTGTCTCCCATCAGTGCTTGCCCCCCCCCCCACTCTTCAGAATCTCAGCATCAGCTGCAGTCTGTGGCCAGAGGCAGAGTTTCACTGGAGCCCTCTTCACGTTTTGACCTCCATTCCACTCTCTGAACTTTCTATGGACTTACTCTCCTTCAACCATTTTCTTCCTGCAGTTCGACCTATTTCCTCCCAGGTCTTCTAGCTTTCCTGGTAATTGTTTATTCCAAGGCAACATACTAATCTTCCTTTCTGGCCAAGCAGGATAGGGTTTATTGTTTTGTTTTGTTTTATAATTGCCTTCAGTGTTAAACAATCCCATGTGATATATTTTGTTTTCTTCAAGGCAACTGTCTGAATTTTTACTGAACAGCAGATTAAATGATGCTAGGTTGAGAGGAATATTTTCTCACAGCGACCAAGTATCATACTTACCTTTCAAAGAGAGTGGCCCAGATCCTGATGCAATTTGCAGTGTGTGACAATGATCCGTGGCTCAGGAGACCTAGTAGTGCTCCCTTACCTCGGGGAAGCCTCAACATTCTTCTGCCTGATCCTCACCAAGGAAAAAACAATCCAGAGCATCTGGTGGTGGGTCCAGACATGAATACGGTTTGAATTCCCTGTGTGGCTTCTTATGCCATGACTGAGAATTCTGCTTTAGTGAGGTGGTTTAGAGACTTGTCTACACATTGGAACCAGTTGGGAGCTTGAAATGATATAGACACCTGGGTCCCACCCTGGATATTCTGGTTTAAGAAGTGTGGATGCAGCCTTGGTCGTTGAGAGTATGCAAGCTCCCTAGAAGTTGCTAATGTGCCACCCTGATTAAGGCCTCAAGGGATATCTGAATCTCAGCATCAGACTATCTCATCTAAGTTTCTGATTGAGCCCTAAATTTACATGGTCTTGGAAAAAAAGAGTGCATCTTAGTCAGTTGTGTCTATATTGATGAACGTGTTCTAGTAGTAGAGCTGAAAGACTGAATACCAGGCACCCCGAGAAATTGCAGTTGTGATAAAGAATAATTTTTTTTTATTTATTAGTAGGTCTCATAGGATACTTAAGATATACATCTGAAATTCAGATTCAAATGGGCACTATTTTTGTTGTTGTTAAATCTGGCCAGTGATTTCAGGAGGCTGCTTGAAAGCAGACTGAGGGAGAGGACATGGGAAAGGACAGAGACACAGAAAACCTGAGGGGACTACAAAAGAACATTATGGAAAGACTACAAAGCAAAAAGCAGTTACACCAGACACAATGTATTTTCTTTTTTAAAAAATGCATTTGGCTGTTACAGGGTTCCACTGCACAACTCTGACTCATAGCAGCCGCCTGTTTTCAGCCTCCCCAGTACTGGGATTACAAGCGTGTGCCACTATGCCTGACTCAGGGGCAGCTCAGCATGTACTGGGGGTGGAGCTGTTGCAGCATGGGGTGCCAGGGATCAAACCGCGGTCGCTGAGCTTGCCCAACGTTGCCTCAGCAGGCACTTCAGTCTGCTGAGCTATCGCACCGGCTCCACAATGTATTTTCTTAAAGAAAAAAATTTCTGTGGTGTTGGACACTGAAATCAGAGAGTCACATATGTTGGATAAATGCTTTATCACAGAGTAGCATCCCCAGCCCCAAACACAAAACTATCTGATTTATTGAACTCCTGTCACTACTGTGGCATTCTGCCATGTCCTGCAAGGATCAGTGAATTCCCCTCTGCCGTGCCAGCTCTCCTGGCAGGGCCCTGGCCATGGTGGCCTAGGGTCTTTTTGGGACTCCACTGCAACCCCTCCTTACAGACTTCAGTTTAGAATCTCACCCTCACTGGATCAAGAATGATACGGGGATGGGATCCACGGTTCAACAACTCATATTCTAAATTTTTACATTTGGAATTTTCTCTAATTCAAGTTGTAAACCAATGAAAATTCCAAGTACAAAAATTTAAGCATTTAATTAAATCTGAATGTACAACATAATCATGCTCAAAGATTTCAGTGTGTCTAGCTTTGACTTATGGCAAAAATAACCCATTTATAGAAGTTAGATAGAACATGACTTCAAAATCACAGAAAGAAGGGATGTAGGAAAATAAATATAAAGCCTTCTTAAATTAAATTCCTCAACCTGCAAGAAGGCCTTATATTCCGGGGCTTCCTTAGCCACATCCTCCACATAAATCCACCTGTTATTTTCTCAAGGACATTTTTTATTTCCTTCTTCTTTTTTTTTTTTTTTTGGCCCCTCTACCTCTTTCCTTGGGGGAATTTGTCTCTCGGTTGCCCAGAAATGCCTCACAGGGAAGGTGCCTGCATCTCCCCACCTGAGCGCCCGCACACCCAGGCGCACTGGGCTCCGGTCCAGAAACCTTTCCTTAGACTTGATTCAAAAACGATGAAATGCACTGAACCCACGAGCTTACCAGGGCAGAAAAACAAGTTTCCTTCTGAACATCTTTTCATGTCCCTTTAAAGGACACTGAGATGGAAACAGCTGACTGGGACTGAGGGAAATGGTCCAGAAGGAAATGGCAAGCACTTCTTTCACCCAAGGAAGTTCTACAGATCACCCAGAAACACCGGGCTCCCCAGCCTTTCTCCTATTTCTTCCCCCTCAATTACCACTTATCACGGTCTCATCCAGTTATTCCACAAAGAAACGTTTCCCCAGACATCTTTTGAGCTCTTTCAGCCCTGACTCAGACTGCTGCCAGAGACAGACAGGGCCCTGTGGCTGCCCCCCCCCCCACACACCCCTTTTGCTAAAACGGCAAAACTATTATCTTTCCACGGATCATCCAAACAAGAATTTCAGAAAAACGTTCCTTGCTTTCCAGCATGGCATTCTGTTCCGCAGCTCTGCAAAGCCAGCTAAGTATTTAAAGCAAGAGACACTCCTGCTGCTTGCTTTCGCACTGGGCATGCCAAGCCTCCCACGGAGGGGGTCACAGCCCTAGGCTGTAAGTCAGCAGATACGAGCAGTCGTTAGCAATGAAAACAACAGGTAACATTGCAATTGCGTTCACAAGTCTCTCCAAATCACTTTTCATGGGATCGCTTCCCATCTCTCCCTCTGTATACAGTTGAAACCGCTGGAATCCAGAGGCTGCAGGCTAACCCACCAGGAGGGTCATGCTGGACAAGGAAGGTGCTGCCAATCATCTTAAGACCTGTTGGGCTAGCTTCTCAGGTTCCCGATTCCTCCGGTAGGAAACGCCTGGCGGTTTCAATGATCGAGATAAGCACAGCTGTAATCTACCATGATCCACAGCTTATTCACAGATCACAGCTGTGTAATTTCAGGTAACATGCTTCCCTTGTTTGGATTTGTTTAACATTGTTAAATATATAGTCAGACCATCTGCACAGTATTTTTTTTAAATTGGAAATTACAACCATAACTTCCTTTTTATATATCAATAAACTAAACAGCAAAATTTCAAAGGGATCCTTCTGCACCAAGCAGTGAAGCAGAATGCCTGTCCCACGCCACACCACTGCCTAATTGCACACTAATTGGACAAACGTGATTAAATATTTCAAGATCTTTACTAATTGCCTCTATTTTAGCTTTAAAATTTGCTTGCCACCAACAAATTTAATGACACTGGTGTCTAGTCATCAGCAAAAAGCCCAAGAGTTGCTCTTTAAAATGTACCTAGTCAGAATATTTACTGATTGTGCTTTGTTTCCAATGTAGCTTAATTAGAAATCCAATCAGTTCGCTAAGTCTAATTATACTTGATTTGTAGATTCAGACTATGATACATAATGAAGCCAAGCAGCTAACAGTAAACGTGCCTAACATGTAACAATAAAAGGAATATTTTTTAATATATGTCTTGTCACTTCAGAAAATCAAGTAATACATACAATCTCTTGAGATGGGGGTTTTGGAGTTCCAGGCTTTGCAAAGTTTTCATGAGCTAGATTCCAAGACTTGCTCTGCAAGAGGATGACCAGAAAATATTTCTAAATCTCCATATTAAATATTAAAAAGAAAAGAAAAACAATGGCCTCCTTCATGTTGGCTCTCTGAGAAACTCTTGCGGCATTATTTCACAGAAGTTGCCTTGATGAAACAGATGTTGGTAAAATAGACACATTCAACTAATCCTTATTTTAAAAACTGCTCTCTCAGAAATTTGATTTCACTATCTTGGGAAATGCCTTATCTAGTGCCTGAGCCACTCCACTGTGTATATAAGCATATATTGAAAGACAAATGGGTACAAATGTATATGTGTGTGGATATGTGTATTATATATTTCTGCATGCGTGACTGCATATTTGCAATAATTTGCCCCTAATCATAGGTCTATGAATGCAGGTTAGATAAGGTAGAGAAAAAAGTGAACATTTATGATTATTAATGCAGATTAAGGTGATATTTACATTTTCATCGATCAATTGAACAGTTTGAGCCACAGCAGAATGCAAAGGGCCCTAAATATTCATTACCGTGCACCCCAGAACTAAGGCATTTTCCTGTCGATACACACGCCACCAAAGCGTTGCAGGCACACACAGGCCAGTGCTAATCACTGCCTGTGTACTTTGGTTTAAATGTTATCTACCCCAAATAACAGTATTTCTGAACTATAAGAACGCGTGTGACAATGTTGATTCACAACAAACCTCAAAAGCCAAGTTCATTTCACTTTCATTCTGAACACAGTGGGAGATATTAATAGATGATCAGAACAGAGGTTGATAGGTTTTTTTTAAAAAATGCTATTCCCACGCTTATGAGATAATGCTGTAAACATAATGGAAGATGATTCAAAACAACCTCAACTCCACATTAATTATTGTTGACTGTTTAGCAGTGCACTGTTACTTTAGCACATTTATCTCTCATTTATTGTAAAGCTTAGCATTTTCTAACAATATGGCCTAAAAGAAATATTGAAATATTGTCAGCTAAAAGTCTCTGCAGAAGGGCAAAATGTGAGTGGTTTTAATCTTGCTAGTCATTTACATTTATTCTGTGTGCTGTCCTTCAAATGCTTTACAATAAGATTGCTCCACTACCTATGTCCACGTGTGTGTACATGCACCCATTCACACAATTTCAAAAGAGCCAGTGACCAACACTATACTTTTTTTTTTTTTTGGCGGAACCAGGGATTGAACTCAGGTCCTTGCACTTGCCAGAGAAGCGCTTATTCCACTGGGCCATCTCCCTGGCCCTCATACTTTTCTTTCTCATTTTTCAGAAGAGTCTCCTCAGCATGTCCTGGGCCTGGAGGGTGTTCCTCTGTTTTCAGTTTCTTTCTTCCTGCCATGGTTCCAAATCAGTGTATACTTGAATACACTGTATACTTCTGTTTTTTGCTCTGCTCTGTGTGGCTCTTACTTTTTCCTGTCCTCTAGTATAAGGTTTTATTGATTAACTTCCAAGTACTTAAGCAAAATGCTACTAACAGAATTGCATGTTTGCTTTCCAATCAGAATTTATCACACCACCACTTAAATTGATAGAGAAAGGCCTTCCTTTGCCCTGGGTGGAGGGAAGGACAGACATTCTCATTGTACCCTTCTCCCCAAGGAACAATTGCTCTGTGAATATTGCCACCCAGATTTTCCAACTCAGTGAGGTGCAGACGCAGGGAGGAGATGCAAATCCTTTCATTTCTCTGGACTGAGCCAGGTCTTGCCACCCTCATTAGCTGACTGCAGTGGGAAAACCTGCACGCAAAACCTACACTCAGCTTCAGAAAAACTATTCAAAAGCAAAAGTTGACAACCACATCGCTGATTTAAAATTGTGTGCTTTCTGTATGTGTTTGATGTGAATTGAAATTAGATCATTTTTTATCCATCATAAAAAAAACAATAAAGACAAGTGCGCATCTTCACGAATGCCTAGGAGATTAGGAAAGGAAGAGCTCCTCCAGTGCAGTCTCCCCTCTTAAATGCTAGGAGGTCCTTAAAGGAGTGTGTTGTTCTTTGCTTCTCCTGCAGCTTAGTTTTATCTCTCTCTCTTCTTATTAGCAAGGCCTGGCTCCTCGTTAACATACAGCCAAACCTAATGAGCCTTGCAGACTCCTGTAATTTCTTCACTGTTAAAAAATGCCTGACACTAATCTATGCCATTTATACTAATAAGAGGTGGATCAGCTGATATTTGGTGCAATGAAAGTATGCTAAATACACTCTATTGAATTGCACGTAGTTAGATCTTCCCCGTTCACTGTATTACTGCAACAGATGCACAGCCACCACCCCTGTGTTCTGTGTGTGGCAAAACCTTAGGTTTGAACAAATGAAAGGAGTCAGACATCTGATCTGTTAGCTTCCTTCTTTTTTTTTTTTTTATTGCTTCCTGCTGCCAATATTGACTTTCAAACTCACACCTCAGAAAAGCTATCTTTTTGGTGATTTTCAAAGCACAAACAGTGCTTCCTATTGAAATGGCAGTGAAATGAAAATCTGACCTAAAATATGACATTTTATATTAAGAGGATTTTAATGAATGCTAAATTCAAACAGATTTTTGCATAGAGCTTATGAATTACATCCATACGGGTCCCCAAAGAGTTCTCGGTGATTAATAATCTTCTAAAGAATGCCAAAGAAATATATATTTAATATATGTTAAATATCATGTTATTATTCCATTAGGCAAAAACAACCATTTTTAGATTTTTTGTTACCCATTCCTTTTTTTCTTTGATGAGTCTGGAATTTGTTCTTCTCTTACTTGTCAAGGGATACCTGACTAAGGAGACAGACTGCAGGTGTCAGCAAACATTTCCGACACACATGCATTGCTCTCAGACATCATAAACCAGAGGGTGCTTTAAAACCATTATTTAAAATTGTCATATTTATTCAAAACATCCAGCTATTAATGCCTCCTCTGCAATATGAATAAGGGGAGGCTTGAGGTCCCTGAACTATGTATTTGTACCTGTAGACACCCACTGTGCATCAGCCCAAGTTCAGTAGGGCCAGCTTAATCTTTGGAAGGAAGTTGTTTCTAGCCTGGTGATTTCCCATTCGCTTTGTTTCCACTGGACCAAAGGTCTAGGAACAGGATAGGAAGTGTGATTGAGAGAGAGGTGCAAATGTCAGGCAGCATCTAGAACCTGGGCTCCCCCGTGCCGTCTAGTTATTTTCCTCCTAGCCAGGTTTACATATGAGAACAATCCCAAGCCACTCAATGTTGAAGAAAAAAAGAATGGCATGCACATTGTCACCGAAACATGTTTCACCGCATTTGCCTATCTCTCATCTGGACTAGCTTCTGACGAGTATTTACTTGGAACATGTTTTGTATGCAGGCAGTATATCCTGTACTTATCTATAAGCATATTTTTCAGATTTCAAAACGTCCTTTGATTTATCCCCGAGGAGAATAATGGGTCCCTTCTATCTCTCCCCCTCTCAGTGGACAGTTGCTCTGTCTGAGCCTTCTAGAATCTCTCGCCTCTTAACCTTTGCCAGCACAGGTGCAGTAACTCCCCAAAGATTAACGGTCTGGATGTAGGTGTGATTGAAATTCGCTTGGCTTCCCTTCAGCATCCAGTGCCCTCACCTCCTAAATCACCTCCTAGAATCTTGTGCACTTAGGCCAACCAAACAAAATAATCTGCCAGGAAACGCTAATGGTGCAGCATCAACACAGACATTTATATTAACTATCCTATTATTATGACCCTGTTCCTTAAATCCAGTCACACTTCCATTCCCGTTCTGCAGCAGTCAGATGTTAATTAGAAAGAATGTGTGCTTGTATGTACCTGTGTGTGCATATTCGTGCCCCTTCAGACAGCCACACCTGTCTCCTGCATACACGTGTGTGCCACATAGACACAGGTCCTACTCCTAATTAACATAACTTGCAACTGCTGCCCCATGCTTCCGGTTTGTCATTCCGAGTCATGAAAACATATATTTCTCCTGCTTGTCTTCTGCCCTGCATCTCGACATTTTCCAACAGATGTTAGCTAATGTGGTTGTAGAAGGTTCACTGTGGATGCTTTGAGCCCAATAAATCTTCCTCTTAAATGCAGGCACTCCACCATCCCAGCATCTTCTACCTATAATACATTTTAATTACTCGGCTATTCAAATTATACTAAATTAGATTTACACAGAACAGCACCACAGATTTCTCAATTTACATTTAATCCACCACAAACAACATAAAATCGGCTAGTGCACTTTTATTAGAACTTGCAGGCACCACTGAAGTCTGATACCTTTAAAATTATTAAGTGACAAAGATTACTAGCACTATGGCTCTACGTTGCTTCCCCATTAGCCATTTAGGTGACAGCTGCTGTATTACACATAAAGATGAACCATTCCTTGAGGGATGATAGTGGCTCTGCTGTGACACTGCTGGCATAAAGCATTATCAGACCATGGCTGTGCGCGGAGCCACCGGAGTCTCCCAGGCACCTATCAGTACCCTCATTATCTGCATCATAGAGTGCTGAGAACGAACATTGCCAGGCCTCACAGCTTCGCAGCTCATTTGAGAAACGGAAATTAAATGTCCCAGGAGAGAAAACAGGCACAGTGTAACAGCACCGGCGCTGTACACCAATAACATGTCGCCCGCTGTAGCACTGACTTCTATCTCATTAATTTAATAGGCTCCTGGAATGAGGATGGGAAGGTAAGAGAGGCGGCTTGACAAGGAGATCACTGAGAGGCGCTGGCATTGTGTGGCTTGCGAGCTCGTCGCAGAGCAAGGGCTTGCTGGAGGTATCACAGCTCTTTAGATATTTGCTGGGGCGCTTGGAAGCCCTGAACAGCAAGTGAAGGGTGGGAGGAAAGAAAAGAGAGAGGGAGATCCCTAAGCAGGGACAAAATTAGCTGATCACAATGTGATCTATGCAGACACCATGCAGCATTCCTGCGCGAGGAGCAGGAGCCTAGAAAGAAGTGAAGGCGCTCTGTGCACACAGTAAAAGAATCCCTGCTTGTGTCGTGCGCCTGATTGTGTTTGAGCAGCCGAATGAAAGGAAGCCTCTGCCCTGCTGAAAATTGTTTTTGATAGCACTATTTCCATGAAATTCATAAATGGTTTTGCTGCAGAAATGCCAGCTCCTTTCTGATCAGAATAACACCAAGGAAAACAAAGCAGAGAATGCGAGGATTATTCATAAAAGTCAGATCAAAGAAATCTTTTCTTAAGAAAGACAAAATGCCTAAGGTCCCCAGGTGATAGAAGCAATAGCGGTTTTGTTTCACCTTGAATGATTAGATAATGGCCTGAGTCCTTGGCTCGGCAGACCTGCCAGGCTTACTGGATTTGGATTCCTGCTACACCAGAGGGGGGCAAGATAGTCAGATCCTACGATCATCAACACAGATTTCTGTACACTTTAAAAAAAAAAATTAATAACTCTTCTTCATCACTGTCATTTGTTTAAAGGCCTCAAGAGAAACAAAGATAAAGAAATTCAGTCTCCTGCACTATTCAACATTGCTGATAATGGCTGTTTGTGGACTCACTTTCTGTAGTATTTAAAAGCAGCAAGGAGAGGTCTGGGGACAGTTGTGGTTATGAAGAGTAACTGATGGCATTTAACACATCCTGGGCAGATCTTTGCTCAGTGATCTTGTTCTTCACGCTCCAGCCTAGCAGGATTATGGGGTAACAGAAAGAGTTCCCCCTGTCCCCAGCAACAGGGTGAAAGGTTTTCTGCCCAGCAGCAATGAGTCTTTGGGATAATTTACCACTCTGAGCCTCAGTTTGTCAACCTTACAAAAGGGATAACACCTGATTAGCCTAGTTATGGGAAGTAAAATGAGATAAACAAAAATCTGTAGCATTGAACAGTAGTTCTCACAGTTGATCCGACCCTATGATACTGATTAATGCTTTCTTGTATTCTCGAATAGACTTCTGGGAGCACCCTCGTGATAATGGAGCAAATGGATGGAGGGGAGTTTGTAAAAAGAGACAACAATGAAGACAAGAGACAGGGCTCTGCTGGTCACAACTATGATCTTGTTTCTCCTGGAAAGGTTGTTTCTAAGCCATAAGATCACAGGCTGCTCTGAGATTTGAAGAGCACAAGGTCCTCCTTGCTAAGAAAAATTCACTAGTGCTTATAATTTCAGAGATTCACAGACTTCCTGAAGACCAGCATGGAGCCACCTTATGAACACTTGTTCCACAGAGAGGGTATACTGTGAGACTTCATATTATATTGGAAGAAAAATCAGTGAAGTGCTTTCTTTACACACACATGTACATATGTTTATATACACGCACACACACACACACACACACATCCATGATGGATAACCCAAGTGCACTATATAAGTACAAAAATGAGTTAAAGTCAGACCTTCTTCTCTTACTCTTGCTAGGCCAGAGCCCCACCCTTTTGTCCCTCAGAAGAAGGAAATGCTTGGATCCTGGGCCTCTGAAGGTGGGGTACAGTCCCATTCCTAGACTGGTGGAACACAGGGAGCAGAACAGGATCTCAGAGAGCCAGGACCAATTGCCTTCATGCACAGGGGACAGCAGTGGGTGTGGCTGGGCGTCCCTGCCCTCCAAAGGAGCTAGCATCTCAGTCACCCGAGGACTGGTGCCACTCAGTCCTGCTCCCTGGGTTGCAATTTATTTTCTCCCCCTCTTTATGGGTAAGTTATCTAGGACCCCTCTTCTTTGCAGAGGAGTCCCATTATGATCATTTTCTTAAGAGGGCTGGATTTTCGCTGACTCCATGTTGACTGGAGAACACTGCAGTCTCCTGGGTGTATCTCACCTCTCTCTCCTGAATATTTTCCCACTACTGCTGCTGTCCCCTGTTCAGGTAGCCCCCCTCCTTGGAGCTGGGGAGCAGCACAGAATCTCCAGACTCCAGCTCTGCATGATCTGTTTGGATTTGGACAAAAGGAATACTTAATTACTATTTCTTAAATAAGTAACATGATAATAAACTGAAGGAAAGGACAGGAAGGAGAAAATAGTAAAAAATCAGGCAGAGATCGGCCAAGGCTGGACTGGGGGTGCAGTGTAGAATTAGCATAAAGTGAAAATCTCAAAAAGGCATGTTACTTTTTCTGTTCCACTTCAAAGACCTCCTACATGCTGATGGAGGTGAAGGAAGACAAGAGGATGTCCATAAGGGGAAACCCACAGAGGACGCCATGGCCACCTCCCCTCCTGATGGTGTCTCCTGCCCTGATTTATCCAAGCACCAAACTCACACTACAAAAGGGAGACAACTGCTCTAACACGTATCAGTCATCCAATCCTAGGGCTGCTTATTCATTGCAAATATGAGTACCCTTCAAAGTCTTCCCTGAAGGCACAGAGAGTGATACTCGGGGTACTTTTTGCATTATACACAAGAATCTGCTGTGCCAGAACGTGTACCTTTTTTCTCTGCTACCTAAAAAAATGAGAACATGATCCATCAGCTTAGAGTACAGGATTAAAACCACTGAGGCAACAGACACACCTGCCCCCCCAAAAAGAACACCTCATCAGAAATTAAACCCATGGTGCTTACGAAACAAGAAGTGTTCACAGTAACAGCAGTCAGCCCCTCAGGCCCCAAAGGGTCTCATCCACCGGAAGTTCTGGGGCCAAGGGCCAGGCACACTTTTGATCATCACAGAGGGGTGGGGACACAGTGCTGCCGGCACCTGTTGGGAAGATCCCAGCATGTGGCCAAGCATTCTGCAGTGCTCAGGACAGCCTCTGCCACAGAGCAAAACACAGCCCCAAACGTCAATCTCTCAATCACAGTCTTTATGTAAGTCCCTCCTTGGGGAGAGTTCATCAAGGGTGCATACTCCTAAACAAAAGTACGATCTTAAAAAAATGTACGCTTTCTCTGACTACAATTTTCATATCTTAAAAAACTAGGGTATCACTATCTTAGGGATTACTAAGTGAATTAAAGTACAAGGTATATGTAATGCTTAGTTCAGAGTCTTCACACAGTGGGCACCTACCAAGCAATGCTTCCCTTCTTTTTATCATAATATGGCAGATTGAGAAGGCCTGGTCTGGAGGAGCTATACTCACTGGCTGTTCATATTTCCAGCAGTGTTCGAGGCCCTAGATTTCACATCTCCAGCTTCTCCCAACTTAGCTCCATGTTTATCGCTTTTGTGCCCTCTGACCCAGATGGACTTTAGCCAAGCTGCATGCAGACAAATCTGAACCCTGTCTCAAATCGTTATTGCCTGTTTGGTCATACTCAGGTGAATAAAATTTCTACTTTAGTCAGTCTTTGGGATTAAAAAAAAAAGGCATTAAAAAAAAAATTCTAAGCGCTCCCTGGGGAACAGAGCAGAAACAACCATTCTCGGGCTTTTACAGTAAAGGTTTGCATCTGAAGTCTACAAAAGCCGCATGGGATCAGGGCATCTGGCAAATAACTTGTGATAAATGGCCAAGGTCTGG
The DNA here is from genome assembly GCA_004027165.1 of Ctenomys sociabilis. Taxonomy (NCBI): domain Eukaryota; kingdom Metazoa; phylum Chordata; class Mammalia; order Rodentia; family Ctenomyidae; genus Ctenomys; species Ctenomys sociabilis. The sequence continues at coordinate 103,768 of PVKA01000316.1, read as the reverse complement.
AAGGCTTTTGAGAGCAGGCGAGGTAATACCCTAAAAAGCCCCAGCAGCTGGAAGGTCACGCAAAGGATCGAGGACCTGCAAGGGAAGAGAAAGACCAAACCAGGCAGAAGCAAGGCAAGCCCTTAGAAAGGAACACACTCAGTGAGGTGGCACCGAACTTTGTGCACACTGGTCCGTGGGTCATCAGTCCACATATTTCAGCTTTTGCTTCTGAAGTAACTTGGATTTCTGTGCTCTACCTTATTCCTTCCCTGCCCTACACAAACTATACCTCCTCCAGGGTCTCTTCTCTAACTTATTCAACTGTTCACTACATCTCTTCAACTTGCAATTAGTCAGCTGGCTCCCTATTCATTTCTATTTATTCTTAAATATTTTTATAAAATTTATTTTGTCTTACTAAAGCAATTTCTTACAAGATTAACTGCTTGTGTTCACTTTCATTCTCACTGTGAAAATATCCTTCTGTAGCAATTGACATAAAAACCCTACACCTTATGTGATAGTGACAACCTATGGTAGGTATTGTAGAAAAAGAAAGACTGCATTATTGGATAAGTGTTCTCCATGTGCCAGGATCTGTGCTATGCATTTTATATAGTCTATATTATTTAATCCATTTAATAATCCTTTAAAGTGGGACCACGGAAATAGCTCAGCAATATAAGCACCTGCCCGGCAAGTGCAGGGTCTTGACTTCAATCCCTGGTACCACAAAAAAACAAACAAAAAGCAGGATTGTCCTGCTTTCTGATTAACCCGTTTTCCATATTCTAGCAACTGAGTGCATATGAAGCCACTGCAGCCCATATCCAGTTATCTCCCTGGCCCAAATATTTTGTTTGTTTGTAGTAGTGGTACTAGGGATTGAATTCAGGACCTCACTCTTGCCAGGGAGGCATTTATTCTACTAAGCTATCTCCCTGGCCTTTAAGGTCCTGAGTTTGATCCCTGGTACAAAAAAAAAAAAAAAAAAAAAAAAAAAAAAACTCCTCTAAAATGGATAGTGGTCTCCCAGTTTTTAAAGATACAGAAATTAAACTTCAGATTGTGTAGAGTTTGACAATACTTCCGTGAACATTCTGTTTCTGTTTTGGAATTCCATCCGAGATGCCACATTGCATGTCATTGTCATGTCACCTTAGTATCTTCTGATGTAAGACTTCCTCACATTTGCTTTGTTCTTCATGACCTCAGTGGCTGTGAAGAATACCACTCCACTGTTTCTTAGAACAATGCTTTCTTGGGTTTGTCTGAGTCCTTTTCCTCAGAAAGAATCCCATAAGGAGATCCCATCCTATCAGAAGGTATGCCATAGCGTGAGTCATTGCCCGCGAGATTTCTCCACTGGAAAGTTGCTATTTCGGAAATTGCCTGATCTATTTTTTAGAAGGGAGTTCTTAAGGTCCATTTTCCCCTTTGTAGGAGAGGAACTAAGTGGCCCTGTTCAGACAGGAAAGTATCAACAGAAGACCATTTAGGATTCTGCAAAGACTCGTCTTTTCTCCCCATTTAGTTATCTATTCAATCACATATTTCTATCAAGTTGGGCTCATGAATGTTCATTTTATCCTTCAAGCTATAGCCCAATACTACCATTATTCATTTTTTGCTATTTATATCTTTGGTCTGCATAATTTGGGGGAAAATTGATACCTAGATTTTTATCATCAGTTATGTTAGGTAGAAATCATTTCCTTTATCTTAAGTTTATATTTTTCCAGATTCAGTGGTTGTCCCATCATTGAAGGACTTTGACATTTGCTGCACCATTGTATGTCATCTGTGATGTAAAAGAAAACACAAGCCAGCTCTGCTTGCATGATTTTTATAAAATATACCAAAATTCCCTCTGCTGATTGCTTCAGATGATGTTCCAGTACCTTTTTTCTTCATGACAACAACATAAGGCATACATAAGGCATATATCAGAGACATGCCTCTGCACAGACATAAACTTTTCACCCTGAAAATTTAGAAATTGGCCTCACTTTGCCACATAGATCAGTTTCACTCTTGCTGCTAAGATCCTGACCCATGGATATCTTCTTCCACAGGGCTGCTTAAACAAAGTTCCCACTCACAGTTCATTATCCACGAGTTATCAAAGCAGCAAAAAATCACTGAGTGGAGTAGGAGCAGTAAAGAATGAGGAGGAGAGCTCAGATAGCTACACGCCATCCATAAGACATGGACATTCCAACATGGGACATCCCTGAACAAAAGTTAATCTCTTCCTGAATCACTCTTCTCTGAAACTTTGCCAGCTTCTCTTTTCTTGAACTGTCTTGAATTGCACACTGGAGACACAGATATGCTTGCTGTCTTGAAGGATTGTCCTGCTTTCCGATTAACCCGTTTTCCATATGCTAGCAACTGAGTGCATATGAAGCCACTGCAGCCCATATCCAGTTATATCACAGCACACATCACCCTTCTTTGCTTTTATTGGACTTGACCCACCCCATCCACGACTGAGTTCTTTGAGGCAGGAACCCAAGTACCTATGCAACAATTGACACCTAACAGATGTCACCTCATAGTCTTACACATTAATGTACAGGTAAAGAGTAAGTGCTTTGTACTCCATCAAAACTTGCCCACTATGAAACTCATCTGCCACATTCTCACAGTGCAGTCAGCTTTTTAAAATAGGTCTCACAGTTTCTAGATATTTACTGCTTATAAGAACTGAGCACTATGTGCATACCTGATGATTTTCCTGTCTACTTTCTCATCTAAGTAATTTAAAATCACATTAAATAATTATGAATCCCCAGAAGACGGGGAATTCTGCAACCAATACTTCACATAGAGAAGTGCTAGCTCATCCCAGCCTTTTGTTTGCTGCTCTACATAACAAATATTAGTAAGTGATTTTATGGTAAAATAATTGGTTTGTTTTGTTTTGTTTGAGACAGGGTCTCACTATGCAGTTCAGGCTGTCCTTGACCTCACTTTGCAGCCTAGGCTGGTCTTGAACTCATAATAATCTTGTTGCCTTACCCTCCTGATATTTTTTAATGCTGTATGTTCCTTCCTACTAGATTTGCCCTCCCAGAGGAGAAAATAATTGGATAAAGGAGTCCTTTGATTTATCCCCCTCCCCAGAACTTTTCACCCACTGATGCGTTCCATGGCTTAGGCATCTGGGAGATGGAAGTAGGCGATTTTAGAACAAAAGAACAAAAGAAAAGGTTCTTCTTAAGAGACAACTTTGTGTCTACTATAGTTTGGATTTTAAGCATCCCCCTCAGGCTCATATGTGAGTCTTGATCCCCAGAATGGTGCTGTTCAGAGGTAGTGGAGTCTTTAAGAGATGGACCTTAGCAGGAGGAATTTAGGTCATTGGGGTGTGCCCTTGAAAGGGACCCGAGCTCCTCCTCACTCTCATTTGCTTCTGGGCTATGATGTAGGCAGTTTAGGTTTGTGGTGCACTCCTGCTGTGATGTTTGCCTTGCCCAAGGCAAGGGGCCCAACATGTCATGGAATGCAATCTCAACTGCTGTGAGCCAATACAAACTTTTTCTCTTCATAAGGTGAATGTCTCGGCTTTTTGTTACACAAAGTTACTAATACAATATATGAATGCTTTTGAAAAATTATTGTGCTTACATTTTAGAGCAGTTTTAGGTTGACAACAAATTTGAGCAGACAACATGGAGATACCTCATAAGTTTCCACTCCCCCAGTTCTCCACACACACAGTCTCCCTAATATTGACAGGCCCCATGAGAGTGGCACAGAATGTCACAAGAGGTGAACACCTTAGGGTTCACTCCTGATGTTATATAATTTGTGGATTTAGAGAAATTAGAGACATGCAGCCACCATTTCAGTGTGAGATAGAATAATTTTACCCTCCTAAAAATCCCTGTTTATCCCATCCTCCTTCTAAACTATGGAAGTCACTTCCATTCTCCCTGATTTTCTCTTTCCAGAATGTCATATAGTTGGAATCATATTGCATTGGCTTCTTTCTCTTAGTACTATCATTCAATGCCTTTCTGTCTTTTCATTTTTTGAAATATTAATTTACTTTGCAGAATAATATTTCATTGTCTGGCTATAACACAAAAAAATAAAGCATGACATATACACAGTAAAGTACACAAACCATTCATGTATGAATTTCTGTAAAACAAATACTCCAACACCCAGATCTAAAAGCAAACCATTTCAGCATGTTAGTAACTTGGCTCCCCAAATCTGAGTAATATCCCCAAAGGCTAACTAATGTCCCATAATCCATTAAAGTGACCCGTAACCCCATACATTAATTTGTTTCCATAAACCAGTTTGGTAGAAAACTTTAGAAATCTCTCTCTCAATCAATAACCTAGAAGGCAATTAGAAGTTTCTAGAATCTGCCACAACTCTAAATTGAAGAGAAAACCTGAGAGATAACAGGATAGTATTTGTTCTTTATTTTCAGAAAAATCCCACTAGTGTCCTCCTGGAAGTGAATAACAAACAGATTCAAAGTGCTTGTGCCCTCCGGAGGCCACAAGATTGAGCTTCTCTACCACCAAACTGAGCTTTCTATAAGTGGCAAATTCAAGCGTATAATTTATTTGACATTGTCTAGGCCAGAGGGCAATTGTTTCTTTGTATCTGACATTAGAAAGTAATGCACCACCAAAGAGAAAGTGAATTGGATAGCTGCTGTGTGAATTAGTTTGCTCTCAGGATTCCAGGCATCCTTAATTTGTGTAACAGCTAACCTGAGCAGAACTATGCAGGGACACTGCAGGCTTCTGTCTCTAGACCCCTACCACTTACAGACAGCAACATATATACACTCAAACTCAGGACCTCAGGCTCGCCAGGCAGGTGCCATGCCACTGAGTGTATCTCCAGCCGCCAGCCAATATTCTTAAGTCCAAAGCTGGAAGATTTTAACAGTGGACCATAAAATGTTGACATAGAATCACTCTCGCACACAGGCATGCTCATACTTATGACCACATCTAAGACAAAAATAACTTAGACGCTTTCCAGATACAATGGGGAAAAGGCAATTTTTATTTATTATCACGGCAAATTAGTATTCCATGACAACAACAACAAAGCCCAGATAACTTCACTGTACATTTGAAATGCAACAGCAGGATGCTCACCCACCTTACCCACCCCAGGTCCCTGGCAATCACTGCTATGAGAGGCTAGGATGCAATTTTAAGTGGAAACACATGATATTTTGAAAGATTTAAAGTAACTTATCATTAAGGGCCAGCTGACATTTTCAGCATAAAGTTCAGGGTTTGGTTTGACTTATTGCAGGAGTCAATACTTGTCTCTTGGCTGTCATTAGCACAGAGAAGCAGGGGCCATTGCTAGCCCACTGGGAATCCCTGGAGCTCTGCCGGAAACGCTCGGGAGGTTGCGAGCACCGCGCTGACCGAAGCAAGGAGCAAACAGCAGGAAATTGATAGAAGACCAAATCCTTGGAATGCTCTTTTATAGTATGCAGCTCCATATAATGGGGAGGGGGAGAGAGAGGAATCTAATCTTAATGACAACAGCTATGTCAGCCTGTTTTTATTGAGCATTTAATATATGCCAGAGAATGTACTAGGCACTTGTCAGTATTCCCTAATTGAATCCTTAAAATAATTCTGTGAACTAAGAATCATCCTCATCCTCATCCTCATCTTTTTACCAAAGATCCAAGTATTTTAGAAAGGAAGTACGTGGCCCCAGTAACACATCTTGGAAACTTCAAAGACTGCTCTGTCTGCCCTCAGAGACTCGCACGATGCAGCCTCTCAGGGTTTATAGTCTCAAAGTCAAGCCCGACATGTATGCTGTGAGTCTGCGATGCCGGGAACGTGGGATGGTTCAGAGCTTTGCTCAAGACCAAGTAGACACTCACGTAGGCATAAAAGAAAGAAAATAGTGACCTGGTGCATCTTAACCACTTGATCCTGTGAAAAATAACTGCTAACATAAGATAAAGAATCCAAACCTGAACTGACACTTGAGCCATACATATTCCCACAGAAGTGTGGGGAGCCGGCTCTTGCAAAGAAATAAGTGTGCATGTGGGCTTCGGGCGGCCGCCCCACCTTCCCCACGGAGCATGCCTTTACTCCACCCAGGGTCAAAGGCCCAGAGTTAGCCTACTTTTCTTTTCCGTGCTATTAACTTCTGCTTTCTATGTAACAAAACCCTTCATCACAGAAAACACGAAGTTTGGTTACCATCCCTCTATGATCATGAGGATACTGCTCAATGCAACTGAGGAATTCAGGCTTCATTGCACTTAGCTAACCTTGGTGTTTGATAATAGAAGACATCCAAGATATTTTCTTCATCATTATTTCTGCATTTTAGAAATATATTAATACATACACCACCCATATCTTGGTTTCGAAATACCAGTCTCCTGTAGAAGAAACCATAGCTCCTTCATGCAACTGCTGATTTTATGACTGAGTTGAGGACAACACTCATTGCATCAGAGCATGATCTAGTGCCAGAAAATAAGGAAATGCTATCAAAGAGGGTAGAATTGTGTTAAAGGGCACAGAGGCGAGCTGACAGAGGTCTCTGAGGCCAAAGCTGGAACAATTTGTGAAACTAAATAATGTTCTGATGGATTACAAGTGAAAGTGTAAACTAAGCATGGATATCATCATGTTGACATAAATAGATGACTTAGTCAATAAATAAGTAGGGTTGGCAGGACAAGTTTCCCTATGGAAATTTCCAAATAATATAAAACAATATGTGTAGAGGCACACTCTTTAAGAGGTAACAGGCTGGCTTTACCAACTTGCAGCTGAAGGCTTTAAAAGGGGAGGGGAATGGTCACTTTTCAGCAGAGAAACCTGTACTGACCTTTACTCATTAATCAATTTAACTTCACCACTGATATGTCACACCGATATCATGTACTGCTTGAAATAGTGAAATAAGAAAGCCTCCTTACCTAATCGCGTTCTGCCAAAATCTCACAAACCCAGTCTAATCATGAGGTGAAAAAAGTCAGACAAACTCAAATAGGTTCAGTTCCCACAAAATAGATGACAGGATCACCAAAACAAGGAGAGAAACCTGTCGCTGATCAGTACTGATTTTATAAGTAAATGCAAAGTGGAACCCAGACAGGCTCCTGAAATAAAAGAACAGTATTATGGAAAAACTACAGAAATTCAAATAAAGTTGGGACTTCATTAAAAAAATGTACTGTGATTACATAGGATGAAAACCTGAGCAAAAATTGAAATGAGGTAATACTGATATCGGTGAAAGTCATATGAAAAAAAATAATACCATGAACGGGAAAAACAACACAGGTGAGAAACAACTTATATCCCTCTGGTTCAAACTAAGGACTTACTTCAGCTGTTACAGATAAGTTCTAGAAACAAAATGTATTCTCTTCTGAATACACAGAGAAGTTCTTATCACTTCTGACATGCATGAAAATTTAAGAGAAACATTTAACAACCGTGTTAAGATTGCTAATCAGTAAGGGCAAACTGCTGACTTCTTGAATTTTTTTCTCAGCTAGATGAAAAGATGAACAGAGTGCCAGGAGGCAAGGATCTCCTATCAATGCCAGTAGGCAAGGAGGATTTCTCACTCATCTTACGGAGCTGCAGTGAACATTTTGATTGTTCCTGGGGAAAACCTTCAGTCTGGGGTTTGTGTGCAACAATGAAAATGGCTATGCAAATTAGCATCTTTTGCTAAACTTTACAAGGCAAGTCTGCTTCAGTATTCCTCATATAAAGGAAGTAAATAATGTAATGCTTACCTGGAGCTTCTGGGTGCACACCCCTAGGAAGGTGTGTTGGCCTCCTTCCACAGTCTGAACCATCTGCTTATGTACTCATCTGTCATGTTTTCTGACACGTACTCAACTTTGTTAAGAAACCCTTAACAGATCTTAAAAGGTCTTGAAAGGTATCTTCCCAGTCCAATAAAAAGACAGTGAGATAAATAACACTTTCCTCACCACTTCATGAATATTACTAAATAATGTGTTATCTTCCATAGAAGAAGAGAAACTGGAAATAGGTTCTCAAAACAAGTCAGCTGGAAAATCTAACTAATGTGGTCAACATTTTCCCCACCAATATTTTTCAGCCTTCTTCTCCTATTGTGATGCTTTACGAACTTAGGGAACTGGACCTGACTTGAGAGCCAGTTAGGTCACTCATGTGAGATTCAGATTCAGAAGCAGTCATGATGAAGTGCTGGGCGGGAGCACCAGCTTGCCAAACACAAGTGTCAAGAATGCTGTCTTTCCGGCGCCCGGGGCTGGGACACAGGGAGGCTCGCCAGCTGTGGTCCTGTCGGACCACACGGGTGCTCCAGCGTGACTTTCATTCCTCACAGTTGGAAAGTCTCGAACTCTGGCTTTCTGGCCCTAATGAACCTTCTATGAGCAGCTCAAACTTTGTTTAATAAACCCTTTGAGTGTCTGAAGTGATCAAACTGAATTCTATTGGTTGTACATAAGAATCATTACCCACACATTAAACAGGAATTAAATAATTTTCTCCTTTTTAGTTAAATAAAGAGGAATTGGGATATGACTAAAATTAAAACCTAGAGTTAATTTACTAAAAACTCTTCTTCACCTTAAACTGAGGCTTGTGACATCAAATAACCTTTCTTACTGACAAATAGGAACTAGCATACTCTTTCAATGGTTAACCTACTTTTTGGACATATTCCTAAAGATCAATTTGATTAGTTTCCGTTTTGTTTGAATAAATTTAATTGTTAAATACAATATTATTTTATTTTCATTCATTTATTTTAATTAAAAATAAATGATTTTTAAGAAAGATAATAGTTGTAATAGTAGAATTCCTAGTAGAAAAATCCAAAATCTGAATTTTTTCTTTTTCTTTCTTTTTTTTTTTTTGCCATACCAGGGATCAAACTCTGGACCTTGAACTTGTCACTGAGCTATCTCCCTGGCCCTGAAACTTTTAAGTGGAAAATATCACCCCAATTTACATGACAAGTAAAAGTCAAAACACAGGTATGCAAAAATGTTCTATAAAACTATCTTCAGGTTATATGTAGTGTAGGACGTAAGATCAAAATATACAGTGAGTATTTAAATAAAACCTTTAAGAATTCATTGTAGTAAAAGATACATTATTGTTAATACCTTCCCACCATACCTTAAATATATTTGCCCCACTGTTCTTGCTACTTTCTGAAGCAGTTCTGAAAGTAGCCTTCTGTAAATGTCTTTTCTTGACTATCTTAATGTCCTGAATTTTTCAAAATATTTACTGAAATTTCAGTTTAATAAAATCATTACATTATTCTCTTATCTACCTTAGTCATAGGAGGTAGCACCATGTAATTTATGTCTTTTCCACAAAGTCAAAATGATGAAGAAAGTTAAACATTTTTTAATCAGTTCAGGACACCGAGTCATCCATGACAGTGGAACTAAAGACATTCATGAAAGAGAATTTTTAGGGCTGGGGATTTAGCTCAGTGGCATAGCACTTGCCTGACAAGTGTGGGGTCCTGAGTTTGATTCCTAGTAACCCTCTTTAAAAAAATTCAAAAAATAAAAATGACTTCCAGAATTGGTAAGAATGATGGGATAAATGTATTCTTAGTGATGGGAGATATTTTTATCATATCTTGCATAAAATTAATTTATGTTAGGTCTGGGTTCCATTCTGAAATTATCTCATTATATATATGAAAAATTCCAAAATCTGAAATACTTCTAGCCCCAATTACTTCTCATGAAGAATATTCAACCTATGTATGATATAAAAAATTACAAAGATGATACACAAAGTATAGATGTAAAGGAAAGAATTTTTAAGCCTCTCTGAAGAACTGAGGAAAAGGTTGGCAATGAAAAGAATTGAGGCAGCTACGGAAGCAAGTTTTCACAATAGCCAAAGAGGACTGAGGGAGCTCAGCAGAGTGTCCAAGAAGAAAGCAAGAGGGCTGAAACCCCACGTATCCTCAGAGTCATTCGAGTACAAGGAGAAGAATGCATTGAAGGAGAGGCCTTCTGTGGGGCTGTAGGCTCTGATCATAGACAGCGTAAACACCTTGTATAAAGTTTGGATTTCAGTAAGGAAAAAGAGTCATCAAAGAAGTTTAGGAACACATTATCAGATGCATTTTTTTGAAATAAAATACTTAAAGAGATACTCTTCCTAGGAGCATTTGAATTTCAAGACACCAGGACTTTATACAGAAGTAGCAGAATCTCAGACATAACTCAGCAAAGAGAAAACTGTTTGCTTCCAAACCCTAACATTGTACTTTACATTTCATTTACCTCTAAGACTAATGCTGGTAGAAATGAAAACTAAACATTAGTTCCTTGCATATATATATATATATATATATATATATATATATATATATATATCATACATTATGTTATATAATTTATATGTCTGGTATCAAACTCCAGGCCTTGCACATGCCTGGTAATCATTCTCCTACTGAACTACACCCTGGCCCATCCTATTAATGAATATTAATTAAATTCTATTATGATGAAAAAATTCACTTCATAAGACTTAAATTCTTTTCAACTTATTACTATTTGTCTGGTAACCCACAATATAGTCCATTTGCATTAGAACAGAATATTTGCTCTGCTATTGTTGAAGGAATTTTCTATAAGTGTTAATTGCATCAAATTAGTTGATGGAGTTGCTCATATCTTTTGCATTCTTACTGATTTTCTATCAATTATTGAGAGATAAATATTGATACATACATGTGTTTGAAATAAATCTATCAGAAGGCACTTAAAAGAAAATTGAGCAAATTAACAAGTAAGACTCCATAACAATAATTTTAAAGGCAGAATTTGGAGGCTAGGAAATTGATTGACACAGAAGAATGAATCAGTGTGTTTAGGATTAAGTGCATGGGGGAGATCTTTGCTGGACACTGAAGCACACGTAGTTAGGTAACCAGCTATTGTACTTACCCACGAAGACAGGGCCCTTCTATGACTGCCAGTGATAAATTTTCTAATGAAAGAAGTTGAGAATGCAGATGAGACTAACCCACTTGAGAAAGAAGAATTTTCTCAGAAATAACAATCTTTCGGGATACCCGCAGCTACAATCATAAGCAGCAACGCTGTAATGTTATTAACCTTGCTCCTCTCGCTGTGCTAAAGGTCACTTTATCTGAGAACCACGCATCCACACACTCACACAGATAAGGAGCCATTAACAAAAGCAGGAGTCCTGGCCGCCCCACCAACTCTATCTACCCCAGTCTGCACATTTCCTAGCATTCTGTCACCAAGTCATTGGCAGTGTCAGTGTTCGAAAACTGCATGGCTCAGATGTTTCTAAACCCTTTTAATCCATGACAAAGGCCTCCTTTTATTGTTGTTTTGTTTTCCTTTGCTGCCCTACAGCATGGCAGCCACTGTGCGCTCCTGATAAGCAACAAGCCACGCAGACGCGGTTTGGTTTCCTTGTGCGCATCACCACGCAACCTGCCAAGGCCCAAATGTGGAATGTGGCGGGGGGCTTCCCCTCCCCCACCCAGAGCCAACGCTCCCGACACCCTGTACAGCCGTGAGCTGGCCAGATAACTTCAGAAGAACACAAAACTAATTTTTGTGCGTGACACAGATGACATTTACCATTTACCTAATGTGGGTGGTAGAGTGCAGTATGGCTAATGTAAATAATTTCATTCTAATCAAGTGACGGAGAGCAGCAAGCTTCCAAGTTGAAGCAGAAAGAAAAGCAATTGTTACTGTGAGTTTTTGAGAGGATTTTTTTCTCTTTCTCTTCCTGGCTGTGGATGGGAGCAATGAAGATTGGCCCCAGGCTGGTGCAGGAAACAATGCTGATATTTGCTACTCTTTGACAATAGAGGCCCATGCATATCCAGCAGAGTGTGACAAAGGACACAGGAGTGGTCTGCATGAATGCTGGTAGGCTAAGTGGGACTGGGAAAGGAAGGTGTGAAGGTATTGATGGTCTGTTGGTTTTTGGCCTCAATGGTTCTCATTGCTGCCAAGTCAGGTAAGGAGCCAAATGGGAGTTCACATGAGGAAGAGTCCTGCTCTGCTGGTGGGGAATGATGGGCAGAGGCAGAGTCATGCCAGGGGTCAGCTAGAGAATGGTGGGATGGAGAAGCCACTGCGAGGCAGCCTAGAGCCCAGTGGAAAAGCCAGTAGTCAGCAGGGCAATGAAAACCAGGTAGATGAGGGCGTGGAGGCGCATTGCTTGGGCAAGGGTTTAATAGCTATGCTTGAATTAGAAGATGAGAGTCAGGAGATTCCACAACAAAGGGCCGCATGGAAGGTAGAGGCAGGAAACAAACCCGGATTTTGCAGAGAGGAGGATTTTATTGCAAACCCAACTGAAAAGATTTTTTAAATGACTTCAAATACTGCATCCACTATAGGTCAATATACTTAAACTTTATGAAAAATTCTACATTTTCAAAGCCTTTCCCATTTTGCTCCTCAGTATTCAAATGATCAAGAAATATTATCTTCCTATCTCTAAAAACATACTGTAAATGCCAGGGAGCTGGACAGGGAATGGTTTTATCATAGAAATTTCACTTTCCTCAGAATATCTTTTTAGAAAAACATAGTCTCAAGCTCTCTAATACTTTTCACTTTTCAGGCCTCCTTTGGCCATCCTTTCTCTGGTACTGGGACCTCCAGACAGCAAGGACAGAAATAGCCTTCCATTCAAATGCAGTTTTGCTCTAGCTTGAGAGGTGAGAACTCCTTTTCTGCCCCAACTAAGGTAGACATCTAAATTGAATTGCCATCCACCTGCCAATTAGCTTTGCAAGACAGTGTTAGGCAAGCAACTGGGAGTCACCTCTATCCTTTCTGAGCTCCAGCAATCACCCTGTGTGCCTTCTGTAGCTCTCTTCAGGTTGCTTTCTATTTAATGCCCTTCTTTATCTCAAACAGATCCCCAGAGTTTCACACAGGCCTGGAATTCCTCTCTCCCAAGCCCATCTAACTTGCCACTTCTCCAGACCCCTTGTTCCTAACAGCTCTTCTGAATTCAGGTAACACCCAGTGAGTACTCATACCTTCTCCAAGATGACTGGGTGTTCAGAGGCTCTAACCTGAAAATCTGCTTCCCTTCTTCTCAGCAGCCATGACAACATATCTGTACTATCTTTTAAGATCTAACGCACGTCACATCTCTTAGCTTCCCATGATTATGTAAGTCAGCAACTAATAACCAAGCTCAGCTCTCAGATCTTTTCCCTCTCCCCTCCCTGTCTCCCTCCCTCCTTTCCTTCCACCCAATATTTTAATAGCCTCCTACTGGATACCAGGCATTCACTCTCTAAAGAAGTAGATTACAAGAATGAATGAGACAGCACATCTTGTACTTAGAGTTTATCTTCTAGGGTTGTAAGCAGACAATAAGCTGTTAAATAAATAAACAAGAATATATGATAATGGATGGTGGATGTGATAAAGAGCATTCCGTGAGTAGGAAAGGCCTTTGTGGAGAGACGATCTATAAACTGTGATCAGAATAACTCAAGAAGGAATCCTTGCTCCATCCCTAAACAAAATAGCATTATAATGAGGGGAAATTTACAAAGCAGAAGCCTTAAGATAAAGACAGACTGGGAAAGAGTGATAATTTGCTTTTTTATGTCTATGCTATAACTGCATGTTAGACATAGTAGACAATACAGTGATCTTCATGTGAACCAAATGGAGATCAAAACCATTTGTGAATCAAGATATCACTGTACACATATAGTAGTGCACAACAGCATGAGGGAGAGTCACATTTGTAAACAATTTCTTTCACACTGAATTATCTCTAGGTCTAGTAAATCATAAAGCAACCTAATAAATTCACAGTCTCTATTTGAAGTTATTGCATGAGAAACAAATCCAATCTTCTCTAGCAAGGGAAGTGGCAAATTTCTGGATAATGGTAAGCGAATTTATTCTATAGCCTCTCTCTAAAGTGAGCGAGGCTTAAACCCAAGAGGGAAATTAATGCACAGTTCATCAAGATTTTCACTTAAGCACATGCCTAACTCTTGACTTTTCTCATTAACTTTTATGGTACAAAGTTCTTTTAGCTGCCCCCTTTTTCAGAATGACCCATGTCGCCCTGTCGTCCATTAACTGGTCTTCTCCAGCTCAAATGAACACATCGTAAAATTATTTTCAGTATGTGCGAGAAACCACCTTTACATTTTATGACTTGTACAATAAGCGATGGGGAAAAAGATGCAATTTATATAATAATAATACACTATAATCTGGAGCTTTTGAGTTAATGGGACATACAGAGAATGACATCCTTACCAGAGAGGAGGAGGAAGGAGGAACGGGGCTACATCGCCACGCCTTAAGTGCTGCTGCTGAGTGTGTCTGGGTTCACGGTGGGAAGAATGGGGCAAAACCTCGTAAGACACAAAACATATGCGTATGGGGACTGTGGCCCAGACACTGAAATTTTCTGAATAAAAATCTGATGGTCACACAGTTTGCATCGGGGACCATAGGGGGTGTGTACGACTGTGTGTGGGTGTACACGCGTCCCTGCCTGTTTTGGCTTTCCAGTGGGCAGAAGACAGGGAAACACAAACCCAGGAACCAGAATTCAGGGAGGCCGAGCTCTGCAGCAGTCACTTTGTGACAGCCACAGCCCTCCGAGGGCCATAGCGTCTCCACACGAGGGTGAGCTGCGAAGTGGACAGAGGAGCAGATCCGCTGTTGGGCAGCCCAGCTTGAGTTTCTGGCAGGAACCCCCCGCCCTCCGGAGGTGGCCATAGATCTGCTGTGTGCAGGCACAGAAGGGCCTCGCCCATAGGGCGCACTTCTTTTCCTCTTCTCAAAACCAAGGGCATAGCTGAGGGTTACGGAGCCTTATGGTCATTTCCAGATACTGAGACAGTGCAGGACAGCCAGGGTCTGAGAAAGTGGCAATAAATCGCGGATTTCTTGCCTGCTTTTATTACAAACATTGAACTACTGGTTATGTAGAGAAAATATTTTTCAATGATTATTAAGAACACAGTTTTGGGAAGCATACCCTGTTGCTGCCGATTGCTAGGTAATTTTGATTAAATGATGGAAATAGTCTATTCCTTCTTTTCTTCATCTATAAAATGGGTAGATTGGTACATACCACATATAATTGTTGTGAGGATTACTGAGGTGATTAAGGCTCTCAGACCTGTGCTTGGCTTGTAGTAAATGCATGGCAATTCCTTACTAGAATCTTACTGTGAAAAACAGCTGGGAAGCTCTTGCTGCATAAAACGTGAGGACCTTTATGGAAGCCTAGCTAGATCCTGGGGGCCAGTTTATTCTGTAGCAAGAAAAATTACACAAACATAGCTATGGATGGTGTCAAAGGCATGTAAGTCTAGCACTCTGGCAGACTAAGACCGGGGGATCACAGATTTGAGCCCAGTTTGAATAGCTTAGCTACTGAAGAGACCTCATATTAATTTAATTAATTAATTAATTAAGGCAGTGTAGCTTAGTACAAATACCCTGGGTTCAAGCCAATCTGCATACCACAAAAATAAAAATCACACATACACACATGAATATGAATTAGTTGAACTATTAGAAAGGCTTCAGGAAAAACTACAGTACTTATGAATTTTTAATGCGTTAAAGTAAATTAAAAATTATACTCAGCAGTATATACAGAAATCAAAGGGAAAATGAGAAGGAGGGGGAGAGAGGAGAGACAGAGACAGAGACAGAGACAGAGACAGAGACAGAGACAGAGAGAATTCCTGTGACTGGGGAAGCTAAGAAACTCCATTCTCTGTAACTGGGCAGGCAAGAAAGCCAGCAGCATGATCCAGAATGAGTCCTAAGGCCTGAGAATTGGTGGTCAATGCTCAAAGTCCTGTTCTTCATCTAACAGCCTAAGAACCAGTAGCACTAATGCATCTGAGAGGAGAAAAGGGTGCCTGCCTCAGCATGAGCAGGGATAATACATTTCTTAATCTATCTTTTTTTTCTATTTGGGTCCTGAAAGGATTGATGGTTTCTCTACCCAAGTCCACGAGAACACATCTTTTGAGTTTCCTGAGTTAAATGCTAGCCTTTTCTGAAAATACCTTCACAGACACACCTAGAAACAATCTTTTATGAGGCATCTGGGCATCCCTTAGCCCAGTCAAGGTGACATAAAATTAGTCACCACAAATGCCTGTTGCTTTATCCCTCATCAAATCAAGCAGTGTCTCCCATTTCCTGTCAGTGCTAACTCTGAAATGACAAGCGATCAATGTTCTCTTCACAAGGATTTTAAAACAGCTTTTCAGACCTGTCCCCTGGGGGCTGAGAAGCATTTGTGGAGAGCTCTAGAGAAGAAATAAGAACACTAGCCATGAAACTAACAAGCTGTTCCTATACTTGGTGAGCTTTACAACCTACCCCAGGTAGATTAGGTCAAAGCCTCTGAGGGTGGGGCCCAGGTATTGATGTGCTATAAAGACTTTCCAAGTAAATCTGGTGTGCAGTGACAGTTCACAAATTGAAACTGAACAGTGCTTTTATTTACAAATATGGAGGTTGAAAATTCATTTCCACAAGGTCATGGAGGACTCCCATATGGCAGAGCCAGGACAAGTCAAAGGCATTTTAATTTAGGCAGTGTCAGTGGCTCTCAAATCGTCAGGGAGGACTGCAGGGAAAGGGTGCATGTTAGAGTCACACGCAAGAACCACATCACCACTGCCACTTCCTTGTTCTACCCCTACCACTCATGTTGATTCAGGTCATGGCTCAGTTCTAACACATCCCTTTAGCTCAGCAACAATTCAGAATATGCATATCCAATGCCATTCTGATGCCACAGCCCAGATGGAATCTACCTTTAAAAAGCTCTTTGGTTAATGCTCACCTGAATCTTAGTTTGAGGACTAATCCTCTGATGCCAAGATGGTCAGTTATGGAAGCAGTAGTATGCCACCCAGGATGAACAAAACTTGGATTAAAAATGGGTAATGATAAGGGTGTCTGGGAAAGAGCTATTTGGGTGGGACTAATACAAATGTCTAGGAGGAAAGATTTGTAACGGACATCTGCGCTCTTCCCAGGCTTGGGCAGCGTGTTTGTTTGGTTTTTTTTTTTAGCACATTTTGAAATTTTGTGTTACCCAAGACAATGCAAAGGGTGTTAATATTCCTTAGTTTCCCCAGAGCTGATTTACTTATGTGATCATCTTGGTGTTCCTCCCTAACACATTAATGCTGGACATGGTGTGGGTGTGGACACAATGCTCACACCAAGGATGTTTTATTGAACCTACTGGCCACTGCCACCTTTCATAGCAAATCAAGGTTCATCAGAGAAAGAACATTCGCTGAGGTCGTGAAAGCAGACACCAACATCAACATGTTCTTTCCTCATTTATTAATAACAACAACAGTTCTGCTCTGGCGGTGTTGTTGATTGTTTGCAACACAGCATATTTGGCTGAGGGGGAGATGCCAAAATTACAAGCTCAGTGGACGAATGGCAAACAACTGGGAAGAGATGTAGCAAATATAAAACAAGTTTGTGAGTTAAGCTTCAGTCTTTGATTGCCCACTCCCATAAGTTGTGCTGTTAAATGATTAACCATGGCGCATGCCTGTAATCCCAGCACTCGGGAGGCTGAGGCAGGAGGATTGTTGTGAGTTCGAGACCAGCCTGAGCTACAAAGTGAGCTTAAAGCCAGCCTGAACTGCATAGCGAGACCCTGTCTCAAAAAGACAAAAAAAATAAAATAAAAATAAAAAAAAAATAAATGATTAACCATGTGCTCTAAAACCCTTCCAGCCAGACTTTTGCAAAACTTATCTTCCTAGCTGCCCAGCTAATAGGGTGTGATTTTTTTCAATGTTGGTGGTATCTCTAGAACAAGTAAACAGCCTGCCTTGTACAGCCCTAGCCCTCC
Organism: Ctenomys sociabilis; assembly: GCA_004027165.1. Classification (NCBI taxonomy): domain Eukaryota; kingdom Metazoa; phylum Chordata; class Mammalia; order Rodentia; family Ctenomyidae; genus Ctenomys; species Ctenomys sociabilis. The sequence continues at coordinate 85,865 of PVKA01000316.1, read as the reverse complement.
GCCTCAACAATGGCCTTCTGTTGGTTGCTGGCTCAGTGGGACACTGCCATCTGGATGGGGCTCCTTCGAAGGGGACCTAGATCCTTGCTTCTAGGGCAGCAGCCTTATGTTCGAAGTGTGTTGCAATATAAAAAATTGGGCTTTTACAAAAAGGATTCCTTTGTCTGCTTTCTAGCCTAGTTTGCCATCTAAAAAGAGTCCACAGAGTTGATGCTTCCGTTCCTTTAATCCTGCATTTGGGATGACACAGCCCCAGCCCAGCTGTCTCCCGAGCAAAGGAGTGTGTGTAAATGTTGCCCAGTGTTCTCAGCCTCTTTTCTTTCTTTGGGTCGGAAGCAAGGCTGTCACACTGTATGTTGTTATTTAAGGGATATGCTGAGATGTTTCCTTTCTGTAGTGGCAAAGATCTTTTCAAGGGAGCCTCTTTATTCCTCTGACATTTCCACTCTTGAAAAGCTGACCCAGTTCCCGCAGAATAACAAAAGAAGCACACAGAGAAAACAGATTCCCCTAGGGGACAGATAAACCCAGGTGAACTCTGGCCAACTGAGTTTCCCTCAGAGAGCTGGGCAGGCTGCCAGGAAGCTGAGGACGACAGCCACATCTCAAAGATAATATGGACAAATGAGGATCTGCTCAGCTCTATGCTGTCTTTCAGAATCCGTCTTTGATATGAAGCCATGGGAGGGCTCATCCAACCCCACACCCAGCATGCGGCTCTGTGTGTGTGTGTGTGTGTGTGTGTGTGTGTGTGTGTGTGTCTGGTCTACTGGTTGTCTCCCTTTAGACGTTAGCTAAGATGAGCTTAGCTAAGACGTGAAGGATCTTGGAGCCTCTGTTTCTCAGTCAGTGTAAATGAGCCCGCCCAGCCTCCAAGGATCCCAGAACTCAGGTCAGCTCTCACCACAAACTGGCCTCTCTAGACATCATTCACACTTGGAGTTGTAGAATCTGGAAAGAGGAAAAAGCACTTTGGCCTGTTCAACTCAAAATGTAAAGACTACAACTATTTATATAATCATTGCTTACAAAAATGCTGAATAGAAATTGACTTCTCTTCTTAATTTCTCCATCCCTTTTTCCTTCCCTCCCTCTCTTCCTCTTTCTCTTCTTCCCTGTCTCACCTTCCCTCCCTTTCTTTTAGCTGTACTAGAGATTGAATTCAGGGCTCCATGCATACCAGGAAAGTTCTCTGCCACAAGCTACATCCATAGCCCATTTTAAAAAATTCATTTGGAGATATCACTGAACTGGCCAGCTGGCCTCCAGCTTGCATCCTCCAGCTTCAGCCTCCAGGAGTACCAGGTCACAGGTGTGAGCCACCACACCCCAAGCGCAGTCTGTTTCTCTCACTTCATTTGCCTGCCTCTCTTCCTAGACAGTCTGCATTTACCAACTGTCCAACCTTTTCTTTTGATAACAGAATAGGAGAAATGCTGAAGACCCAATTTGCCTCTCTTCTGCTTTCCTCTTTTTATGATGTGTCTGAATTTGAAAGCCATCTCTGTTTTCATGAGTGACCTCAAATTAGCCAGTTGAAGGCCAAACATCATTTGTTTAGTGGCAGAGAAAAAGTAATTCTTTAGGACACACATTCTTTTCATCTGATTTAGTTGTCAGAGAACATCAGCCAGAGACAGGCAGCCACTCACTTCTGTAATTTGTTCTACTTTTTTCTCTTAGACAATATTCCCCATCCTCTACTTTTTCAATTCTGTTCTTTACCTCTTTGCAGCTCTCTCTTTTCCATTTAGTCCATAAATATACATTTTCTATAAGACACTGGAAAAATAAAGAGTCTACTTGCCCTCTGGAGGGTGATGCTCTTTTGGGGGAGACTGACAGGAGGTCACTGCAGCATCATTAGGAATAGAGTCAGAGGACCACGGAAATGGCTCAGTAGAATAAGCACTTCCCTGGCGAGTGCAGGATCCTGTGTTCAATCCCTGGTTCCGCAAAAAAAAAAAAAAAAAAGGAACAGAGTCAGGCAAGAGAGGCAGTGGCTCAAGAGGAAACTTCCTAAGGAGACCATTCAGACTGGGCTTTTGAGACCAACTAGGAGTTGTTTTAAGTGGACAGGGAAAGGCAACTGAGGAAGAGCACAAATAAATGTCCATAATCAAATAACATGTGGGCTTCTACAGGAACTGCTAGTGACTGAGTAAGACATGAAGCTGGGCATGTAAGCCAGGGACCTTCTTAAGCAGGTGTGTTGGAAAGGTACGTACAGTGTGGTGTTGAAAAGAAACCAGGCTACCACCTGACCTCATGTTTGTCATGATGATACATTGGGCACTGCTGTGTGATATGCACTGTTCTAGGAGACATGCGGAATGACCGGGGAAAGCAGTGGGCTCATTTGGCCCATTGCTCATGCATAGAGCATCAGTGAATATGAAACAGAATCAACATATTTCTCTATTTGAACTTGGATTGAGTTTTTAAAAATTCCTGTATATTTTATGCAAGCAAGGCAGCAGTAGAGTTAGAACTAGAACTCTGTGGTTCAGCCCCTCTTCACCTCTATGGAATCCATGGCTAGCAGAAGGCAATAATGCAGGAGGTGGTTTCAAAGGGTCTCAATGTTCCCAGTGAGGGAATCTTGGAAATAATGGGAAAATATGTTTGTGCACGTGCACACACACATGTCTTATGTGTACGTGGACTTTCTACACTAAAATAGGCACATGGTTAGGAGAGGTGGGCAGGGATGATGTTTATGTAGCCATAGCTGTTTTCACAACTAACAAGACTACACACTCTTGTGACCTTTACACATGCCCAAATTTAAGAGAAGCTGTCTCTAGCCTTACACCAGCTTCATACCCACCTGAGATGGCCAAGCCCCCATCACTCCTGCCAGTGGATCTATTACACAGCTTTCCTGGTGCTTATTACATATTTAATTCTAGAGAGGAGGAAACAATGCACTTAGCTCTTCCTGTATGCTATGGTTTTGCATTTGCTTTCATCTTTCTTGTCACTTAGTAAATCTGGAAGACAGGTGTTATCATTCCTAAATTTCTTTCTAGTACACAAAGGCTCAGAGAGGTTAAACAGGTTGGCCAGCATCATGGTTTACCCATAACTGTTTTTGTCAGCTTCCCACCAATGAGACATAATGCCCAATATCAAAACTTGAAGAAGGAAAGGTTACACTGAACTCACAGTTTCATGGACTCAGTTCATGGCTATCTGACTCAGGGGCAGAAACAGCAGGGCAGAAGGGCCTGGCAGAGCCAAGGCTCCAGGTTCATAGTGGTGAGAAACAGAGCCCAGGAAAGAACACCATCAAGGATGGGACGAGATCAAATACAGCAACCAGGCTCTTCCTCTGTGGCCCACAGACACACACAGAAGATGGTTTATTAAGCCCCTGGGGTGGTGCTCAAGCCAATGAAGCTGCCAATCCACTTTAGCCATCATAGTAACCATTATACCATGGAAGGCGTATGGGTCACTGAGTGTGTTGGAGTTCACCTTAGGTTGGTATTGGCTCTGGGGTACAGATATAATGTTGAGTCATTCTGTAGAAGTTTCTGACTTTTCCTTTGCCTTAATTGCCTTATTTGTAAAAAGAGAGAAAATAATAATTTTAGATGTTTATTAGGATAAAATGATACTATAGTTTTAATGTGATTATCTCTTTAACCTCACATTTAGCAAGCACTCAAAACACGATAGCCATCCTACAGCAAAGAGAAACTGCAAGCTCAGGGCCAGAGTCTAACAACCATGAAATAACAGCTTTCAGGTATGAGTCCCTCACTGGAGTGTGTGTTACCTGTAGTCTCTCTCCTCCCCCTTTCCTCCTCTCATCCCTCTCTATGCCACACTCTCCCTCTCCCCTTTCCACTCCTTCTTGCTCTTCCTCTTGCTTTCTCTCTGTTTTTCCATCTTAACTCCTATTAATCCTTGAAGATAGAGAAAAGGAGTTATTCAGGGGCATGGAGAGCATGTGGGAATGTTTTCTCTTTACTGAGTGTCACAGGCAAGAATCCAATCCCAAGTGATACATAAAGCTAAATGATGGAGCCAGCTGAGCATGCCTGAAAAGAGACCAACATTAAACAAATGACTGCTAAATGCCCACCTAGCCTAGATGCCAGCCACACAAAGAGCTCTAATTCTGCTTTATAAGGGCTCAGGGCAAATCAGGACACTCTGACTGTACCAATTTCCTCAAGGCCAGGGAGTGCTCAGTGCTGGGAGAGAACAGGCAGGGGCAGCCAGACAAGTGGGCATCTATGGGAGGTGCAGGAAAACTGGGTCTCCAGGTCACCACTTCCTCCTGGCACCACACTGACCCCTGTGAGAGAAAAGCATCCTGAAGATGCTAAGTTATCAGCCCCGCTGAGGACATACACTGGGATGCAAGTCTGCCACCCAGGGAGTCGTGTGGACAGTACATGAATGGCACCACAGCCACCTGAGCAGGTTGTCAGAGGCTTCAAAGGCTTCCTTGCTTGAGCTCTCCCCACAGCTGCATCCCCCAAGTTTCCCTGGCTATTCATCCTGACTTAGTTACACACTTGCCTCCTACTTACTGTCAAGTTTAACCATAAAAGGCTAATGGTCATACCCACCAAGTTTCTACTCGATGGTGGTTAGAGGTGAGGGCAGGATGTAGGGACACAGAGGGGACACTGCGCCAGAGCCAGTGAGCATCGAGGCAGCTCACCTTGGGAGGAAGAAGGCAGGGTATGAAGACAGCAAGGCAAATCTGAGCTCAAAGCAGGAGCTACAAAAATACTGCAAATAAACAGATTATGCTGTTTGTTAGACTGTGGTATGAATCAAGAGATTGAAAACATTTCTTTCTTTTAAAGCTATTGCCATATCTTAAAAGGTTTAGTTAGGTGTGTATGAGTGGGTGAGTGGAAGTGTGTGTGTCATTTCTTCTAGGACTGTCAAGAATGCTTGATATACAGTGCTGTAAAGCTCCTGCGGCATCACTTGGTTGTTACATTCTAGTTTTTGCAAATATAATGAATCTTTTGGAGGTAGTTCCATAAGCCTGCTCCTCTGCCTGGCTCTATGCAGGATACCTCTGGGTTGTGAAAGTCCAGACACATGCAGGGGCTGCAACTGAGACTACACCTACGACTGAAAGCACTCTGAGCAAGCATATAAATCAAATGCTGAAAAAGAATAACACTCTAAAGCAGCACGGGGTAAATGCTGCATATAAATCTTTGCATTACTGCAAACCTCGAAGGTACTGCAACTACCCTCAGGTGCTTTGGAACTGTTCCAAAATGCATAGTTTAGTTAAATGCACCTATCCAGATGTCAAAATAAAATTAAGGCCCTTCTTGGACTCCATAACTGAGAATTCCATACACATCTCTACATGTCTAAGTCATTTCTTAAAGTATTCACTGTTGTGTGAAGGGCCTGCGAGAGGATTTCAGAGAAGTCAGAAATGTCTAAGTTAGAAAACAAAAACAAGAAAACATAACTAGATGAAACCATTATCCTTATAAAAGAGACCTGACTGAAAACAGAAGTTCTCCTAGGACAGATTTAAAGACCCCCACAGTCCCTAGAAACCAGAGGGGGCAGGAAGGACCCCAGGTGCAGGCAATAAGGACCTTAAGTGAGCTCGTGAGTTAGTGCGAAGGACCAGAGCATGAATCCAACTTTGTATTTATCCCGTGGTAAATTGGAAAGGCTGCTTGTATCCTTCATTCTCTGCTCCAGAAATTTGAAGAAATTGGCCAGTATCGACTCCATTTTGCCAACATATACTGCTAGGAGACAGAAAAGTTATTAAGCATTTTCCAGCGTACTGATTAAGATTCTTTGGAACTCAAGCACAGAAACAGATTTGAGCTACAAAAAATTTACTAAATATATTGGAACAAATCATTGAATTCAAACAAAAGTTGAAATAACAAATCAATGAGTTCAAACAAATCACCAAAATATATTTCCATACGGGCAAAACCTTCTCTAGGACCTTGTCCTTGAGGGGACTTAAGTGAGCCGTCCCTCTGTGTATTGGTCAGCTTTTCCGCTGGCTGCTGGGACAAAAGACCTAACAAACACAATTGAATGGAGGAAGTGATATGCTTGGCTTAGTGCTTCAGAAGTTTCAGCCCATGGCCAGCTAGCTCCGAGGGAGGGACATTATAGCAGGAAGTCCTGTTGTGATGAGGCTGCTTATGTCATGGTGATGAGGAAGCGGATCACAAGGGGAAGGGAACCTGGGGGTGATGGAGCCTCACAAGCACGTCTCTACTGCCCGCCCCCACGGAGCATGCCCTCCCAGCACACTGAGCTGTGAATAGAATCCACTGTTGGCTAGGACACGCCCATGATCCGGGCCTGGCAGCGAGTCCCTCAGCCGCTCAAGTCGACAATTAATATTAAGTGGAACATCACCCCCTGGGAGAAAGAATCTGCTGTCAATGAACAGTCCTGTACCAACCGTGGCTCAGAGAAGAACTACTGGCAGTGCGACGCCCACTCAGGTGTTAGAAGCAGCCGCCCCACTGACCACTGCCCTCAGAGGCCACCCCAGAGGGCTCTCCACTCTCTATAAGGAGCTCTGCTGCAGCAGTAGCACCAAGTGATGGGCTGTATGCAAACAGAAAGAAAGACAGAGAGAGAGAGATGGAGACGGAGACCGAGACAGAGACCGAGACAGACACCCAGAGACAGACAGACGGACAGACACCCAGAGCGAGAGGGAGAGACAAAGACAGAGGGAGTGAGAGAGAGAAAGAGACAGAGACAGGTAGACAGTCAGAGATTGCCAGAAAAAGAAATTAGATTTACTCCCAGGAAGAGTACTATAGCAGATAAAATCATTAAGTATGGAAGGTTTTACCAAAAGTAACCAGCTGTAAAATTAGGAATTGGGTATTCTTGAAAATGCAATATGTTTTGTGTTTAAAATGGTTAAATTCTGCATCTTTGCATCATGAAGTTAAAGGTGACTTTTAAAGAATTTTATTTGTACAGGGTCTCACTACACAATTTAGACTTGTATTGATCCTCCTGTTTCAGCCTCCCCAGCACTGGAATTACAGGCGTGTACCAGTATGCCTGGCTTTGGTGGCCAGCACAGCATGTGGTACCAGGAATCAAACTGGAGTCCTTGCGCTTGTCAGGCAGGCACTTAGACCACCAAGCTATCTCTCTAGCCCCAACATGACTTCTTGAGGTTGCCTCCAGTGAGAAGATTATGAGCTTTTGTGAAAAAAATGCCATTCTACTGCACATCAGCTTTTCTCAAATTGTGTCATTCAATGTTAACTGATGTTCTATGGAGAAGCATTTCATTTTCAAACAAATTTAAGAAACAGTAAGTTAAGTGTTCAACATTGTTGTTTATGTACATTTGTGGTCTGCTGAAGAACTTCTAATCTTAACATATAACCTAACTCTTCAAAAGGAGAATGGAATTATGAATGTATGTTAGGGCACATACGTTTGAATCCTTTCAATAAGGAATAGTTTGGTTTTAGAATAACACCTAATGATGTACTGAAAGGGGTTGGCATTTGTATCACAGGGGTGCTCAGGCCCCAGCCATAGACTGGTGCTGGCTGAAGCTTCATCTGTGTAGCCCCTTCCCATCCTGGCATCGCTGTAGCCTGTGGTGCCCCTCCAGTTAGGCCAGCAGCAGCATTAGGTTACCATAGGTGCACAAACCCTGCTAAGAACTATGTATGCCAGGGGTCTAGGTTGCGTACTCTTTATGAGAATCTAACCCTGAAATCATCTCCCTCCTCCTGACCTACTGCTTATTCTTTTCCCAGTCTGGAAAAATTGTCCTTCACGAATCAGTCTCAGAAGTCAAAAGATTGGGGCCTTGCCTAGAACATAATTTGGGAAACACTACTGCACATTGTCTTTCTAGCTTCAGCTACAAACAATGACTGCCATGTACAGCTGCCTGCTTTTTTGATCATGTTTAATTTGACTCTAGATTTACTTCACGCAGCTTGTTTTTGTTTATATACAGTAAAATTCTGTCTTCAAGATGTGTACAGTAAAATTCTTCTTCAAGATGTGTACTGGTGAAGTCTCTACAAATGCAAAGATGTATATCTTCTGTCATAATAAGAATCGTTTCCTTGCCCCAAAATTCCTTCATCTTGCTTTTAGTAGTCCAGGAATCCCCTGCCCTAATCCCAGCCCCTACCAATCACTGAACTGTCCTCCATCCCTATCATTTTGCCTTCTAGAATCACAAATAAATGGAAACACACAACTTGTAGCCTTTGGGTCTGGCTTGTTTCACTTAGCGAAATTCACCTGACATTTATCCAGGTTGCACAAATCAATAGTTGGTTTCTTTTCATTGTTCAGTTGCATTCTATTATAGAAATAGACTGGTTTTTTTTTAGCCATTCATTTACTGAAGGAGATCATGCCTTTGACTGTACTTGTCAAAAATGATAAATCAAGCAAGTAGTTGGTCTTAGCTAACAACAAAACAAAAAAAGACTCTTGGGTGCTATAACACTAAATGAAATTACATCTCAGTAAAATAAATTTTCTGATAAACTGTACTACAATTATGCTTTTCTTTGTCTTGAGAATAAAAGGTCATGAAAACAGACTGGGTTTGTCCTCATCATTATTAAACATAAAAATATTTTAAGAAAATTACATGCAGAATTCATCTCCACTGGATTGGGAAACTGAACTCAATAGATGCATCACAGAGGTATTCGAGGATTATTGGTGATTTGATCATATGGTATGATTTCATTTGCAGGGCAGATAAAATGGCTCTCTCAGAAGCAGGAGGTGATGGGCAGAAGTGGATGCAATTTATGATAAAAGAAAGGTCAGTAGAATATTACTTATAGAATTTAGAATAATGCATCACTCCAAGTGACTTGTTAGATACCTCATACTATGCCAAATATCATCCACTTTCTACTAATCTTGGGGCAGCCCCATCAGGTTTCAGATTATAGACCAGAAACATCCAGTGCTTCAGGCTGAGAAGGGTCCCCTTTGCGTGGCTCACTTTGTTAATTCAAACGCCTGACTTTTGCTGTCTATACTCCTGTTCAAATGGGTTTAACTCTCCTATAGAAATTGTACATTTCCTTTGTGATTTGAGAGAGATAATTTTGCCCCTGATGTTCTTTCTCCAGGAAGAACTGCTAGAGTCTGGAAGCCTCACTATAGAAAAAAAGATACATATACACATTTTGTTTCTGCTGGTGTTTTGTTTCAAGATTATGTCTCCAAACATCTATCTATACCAGGCTCCCTAGGCACTTCCAGAACTGCAGAAGTAACTCCATTTTTAATTAATTACTTCTTTTTTCTTTTGAGACAGTGTCTCGCTGTGTAGCCCAGGCTGGCTTCATAGTTACAATGATCCTCCTGCCTTAGTATTTCAAGTGTTGGGATTATAGGTATGCAGAGCTATGTCCAGTTAACACCATTTAAAGTGCTCAAAATTCACAGAACTTGTGGCTTAGAATACAACTCAGTAGTAGAGCACTTGTCTAGCATGTGCAGAGCTCTGGGGTATGTAAGAGGAACAGAACTTCTCAAAAAAAGAAAAATGCTTATATTACTGACCTGATATTCAGTGCTGAACAAGTTCTATTGTTTGTTCAACAAATACTGAATAAGCTCCTAAGACAGAGAGAGGATAGGGTGGTTGGTGGCCAGGATAGATGACAGCCTCTGACTTCATGCATCTTAGAGATAGGAGAATCTCTGCCTTAGTCAGAGAGTCAAAAAGCTGTTCCAAACTGACTCCGTAGCTCTAGAAGAATGTCATGAAGTTGTCTAAATCCTAGCAAACTTTCAAAATAATGACCATTGGCTATTATTAGAATTTTAAAATAGAAATGACTGCAAATTTACTTTAAGCTTCATTTAGAACTACCCTTTATTGATACTCATTTTCTTTAAAATTAAAAGTGTAACAAACTTCAGATTTATAAAAAGGAAGGCAAGATAAATAGAGAAAAGTAAAATTTTAGAATGTATTTACTCAGGAGGGCCTCTGCATATCTTTGGAGAGAGGATCACTGAAAGCTCAGAAATAACGTTTAAAAATTTAAAGAGACTGGATGCCATTTGTGCTTAGGATGCTCAAAAGGCAGCCACTCACCTCTAGGCACCCCACCCCACCATAAGGGGATGGTTAATGAGAAGGATCCAGGGACATGAGCTGTGGAATAGGAGGAACAGTCGTAGTAGCTGAGATACTCAGGAATACAGCCACTCCATACCTACCACAGACCCTTGTGCACACTCAGCTCTGCATGAAATGAAATCATGTCTCTGGGTTTCATTCCAAATTAAGCTCCTCACTCCTTACTGTGAGCATATTAGTGCTAACAAAACATCACAGATGGTATGGCTTAAACCAACAGAAATTTATTATCATAGTTCTGGATGCTGGAATAGAAGACCAAAATGCAGGCTAATTGGGTTCCCGGTAAAGGGCTCTCTTCCCACTTCGCACGCTATCAACTTATTGCTGTATCCTCAATTAGGAGGCAGGCACAGCACCCTGGACTCTTCTCATAAAAGCACTAATCTCATCATCAGGGTCTCACCTTATGAGCTCATCTGAACCTAATCACTCCCAAAGGCCCCATCTCCAAATGCATCAGACTGGGGCTGGGGCTTGAACATAGGAATTTTGGCAGGAACATAATTCGGTCTGCAGCAGTGAGCATCATGCCTGAAAGGAAGAGTTGGCCGATATGGAGTCAGTCCATAGTTTTCTGGCTTTGCATAACATAGTCTTTACATAGGAGAATGAAACTCCCAACATTAAGGATACCTGAGATGAATCATGTTCCCTAAAACTGAAGAACAATGGAGGTTAAGAGCAGAATACATTTATTGAAGAAAAGAAAGCTTTTGTCTGAGAGAGGACAGAAGGGGACCCGTATGGGTTATCAAGGAATCTGCCTTTTCTGGGGAATTGTTTTAGGGCAAAACCATGAGGTGAGGCAAGTCGAAGGTGGAAAACATAGGAATTCAAAAGGTGGCCATGAGGTGGGACAAAACTATGGTCAACCGATAAGATTACAAGCGCAGTTGCTCAGGTAAAATTGACCAAGTCAGGAAGTGAGCCACATAACAATTGGGCCTAAATACAGAACAGGGGCTTTCCCTAGGGAGTTGGGTTAGTGACCTTCCATGGCTTCCTCAATGTGATAGAAACCCAATAATGTCTCTTACAGAATATAAATCCCTGATGCTCATCCCTAGGGAGGTATGTGGCTGTGTTTGTCCACTCTTTTATCTTGAGGTCTGGCCCACAGCAGGAGTGTTTGTCTCTCTTGTAGTTGCAAGATATCTTGTCTTCCATATTGTCTCCTTTGAAGGCTTAGCCTATAGTATTTCCATCTAGCTCAGCTGCCTACAGCACTCTAACCAGTTTTCAGAATACCTTGTCTTTTCTGAAGAGTCCAGTAATAGACTCTAGATGTGACTTGACAACATACATTCTGCAGGAAACAGCAGATAGACTGTCAAGTCCTGGATGATTCTCATGACTTGAAACCCTGTGATGGTTTCAAAATGACCTTAGGAACAATCAGTATGACTTTATTTGCTCCCAGACTCCTTTGTGACCTCTATCTACCCCCCACTGATATACTCCAGCTGCTCTGGCCTGCTTCCAGACACACTGATGCCAGAAGCTCTGTCCTGAACCCTGGCTGAGCCCAGCACATGTACCTATCTGTCTTCCAGACTCACCTCCCTTCACCCAAGATAGCGCATTCTTCCACAGCCTTTCAGGGTGGAAATCAAGACTCAGAGAAATGAACTCTACTCTCCCCCCCTACAAAAATAAACAAACAAACAATCAAACAAAAAAAACTAGGTTAGGATCTTGAGGGAGCACTTTCAGTTTGTTTCATAACCATCCCCAAACTCTGTGTCAGGGTCTTTCCGGCATACAAATGCTAGAAAGCTAAACAAACAAAGAAAAATGCTATTTCTTAGACTGTCTTGAAACAGGCACTGGCTGTGGTGTATGTTGTGCCAAGGAGCTGCAGCAGCGGGAGACTTGGCTGTGAAAGTGCACAAGGAGGCACAGGGCTGCAAGTCAGGGAGGGTACACAGTTTGTCTTCTCTCCTCCAAAGGAAGGCATAAGAGACATTATGGGGTCCAGATTCTGGCCAAGGCTGGAGGATCCCCAACTTCACAGGAAACCCCCCTCTGAGTACCACAAAGGGACTATGAGAGTTTTGCACTGCAACCACACTGTCATGGGTTGGATATTTCCCCTGCCTACTGTAGTTCCTGGCAGTCATAGCCCAGTTTAATTGCATATCCCTCCTGATGTTTCTGCAAGCTTCTCCTTGCCTCTAACAAATCCCTTTCTTCTTCAGTTTGCTAGAAAAGATCCAGGTTCCTGCAGCTAAGTGATTAATACAGATCTCCTAGGTGTACACTTACTGTTCATGGAGCTTTGTTACTAGCATGTCACACAGCTGCCATTTAGTAATTATTTAAGTTTTAGAGTATATCTGTCATCTGCATTGGACAATAAACTCTTTGAGGAGGAGGACTGGGTTGCATTTTCAACACTTAACATCGTGCTTGGCACATCATATATGCTCAACAAATACTGGAGAATGTGGTGTGACCTCGTGTCTCAGCTTTAGCCCTTACTAGACACTTTTTTCCTTGAGAAACTCAATCATGAGCTCAGTGCTCTAAGGAGATAAATGCCTTAATTCACAGTGATTGTGTAGAACAAGCAGAATAATAAATTTGGAAATACTTCATGAAGAATTTATTCAAATGTTAGGAATTATTTTGGCTTGCCAAGAAACAGAATAGAGAGAACAAACAGAGTCAAATAATTTTTATGGGTCCAACTAAAATAGATCCTTCATTTTCTTAATATTGCCTTATTTATAATGGCCCTCATATATGGGACTAATTTTTGAATTCCAGAGTCATCCTATGAGCTCCCAGAAGTCCAGAACTTTTAATATAAATATTAGAGAGCAATATTAAATTATATCAAGGGCATAGCACTGTTCTTTTTTTTATAGCAATCCAAGGTCAAATGAACCCCCCATTGGGACACAGAGATTCTTCTCTTGCATGATTCCAAAAAAGGTTCTGATATATAAATGTTTATATAATACACCACCAGGACTTGGAATTTGTAAGTAAAATTGTACCACTAGTATAGAATCCAGGCTCTAGGACTCAAATGTCATTTATTCTTGAAGTGCAACAACATCTCTGCTACGCTCTGGGTTTGCACCAAGCAGAATACTCAGGGCAAAGGGCAAGCAGATACCAACCTGAGTTCCTGCAGGATAGGCTAGACTCACTTATTTTTCTCTCATATGTTTTCCATACACACAATTTCAGAGTTTACTGTGGCCCAAATCCCCTGTCGACCAGCCTTGAGGGTTAGGTGAGAGGACCCGGGACTGAAAAGTAGTAACAACAAACCATCTTTTTTTTTTTTTTTTTGGTAAGAGGGGAACAAACAATAGTAGCAAAGGAAACTGAGCAGCCTTGTCAGGTAATTAGCCTTTTCAAACGCAGCAATGGGCAAAGGAAACAAATCGTAGAACATGCGTTAAAAGTCAAGCAGATGGTTTAGAAAATACAGCTGTAGGATCACACAGATTTTGACCATCCAAACCAAATTCAATTATTATGTCTGCACTGCTTTTCTATTTCCACAACTGAAAGGCTATTATTAGGTGCATTCTTTCTCTTTTACATCTCCAAGTAATGCCTTCCTGAAACATTCCAAAAAGTAAACATAAGCTTTAGGCCATTTGATTACTGGTTTCCCAGAACGCGATGTTCTGTCCTGTTTCTCTCCATATTCCTTTAATATTACAGATGGGAAATGATGAAGGCGGGTGAATGGATCTGCCCAGGAGGCTGTTCTGCCAGCCTCACAAGCTTTACCTCTAAAATCCATCTCAGCCTTGTTACTCAGATGGGCTTAGGCCAAGGAAACCAAAGCAGGTCAACCCCTCATAGATGAGATATAAACTACTCACAAACTGAGCACTTCTTTCCTTTCTACTATTTAGTCTGTTTCTAAGTATCTTGTTTGCTTCCTTTAAGTCTCCTCAGCTGTGGCTCATATTAGGAAAGGGGGGATTTGTTGTTGTTTCCACTAAAGATTAGCCATTCGCAATAAGATCAGCTCCAAATGTGTCTCAAACAGAGCCCTGGACTGGAGCACCCAGGAAGTGAACTGGGATAATACAGGGATCAGTTATGGTCACTGCACATGACACTTTTACTCTCACACTGTTTCCCCCCAAGCTCTGAGCTGATTCATGGGAAAGAAGGGAAAGCATGTGTGATACAACACCGAGCAGGAGCCATTCCTGGGTGCTCAAAAGGCACAACAGCAGCTAACAAGCCAGGCCACAAATTTCCTGCTGCACACAAAAATCTCTTCTGCAGACTCCTCAAAAGCACCACAAGTGAAGTTCTGTTTACTTGGTTCTGTTTATGTGCCTCGAAAGCAGATGAAAAGGGAAAAATCCAAAGGAAAACGGTCATCATTGTAGCTGAGCTAACCAACAATCCTGGAGCCAAACTGATTTTAGCATAACTCTGACATTTCAGGAAACCTTGCCTCATGCGTCGCTTCACATTCTCCTCTGCACCTCTTTAGTGACATTCATAAATAAATTTATACACAGAATTCTTGGGCACAAATTGCCTTTTTGTTTTGACACTGACATTATTTTATACATTTCCACATATCACTTTCTGTTCATCACTATTGTCCAGGAACCTGTTATTTATAATAGTGACACAGAACTGAATCTTTCATAGGTTTAATCATCAACAAGCGTATGAGTATATCTAGTTACTGGAGACCTATATACAATCACAAAGAAGATGGATACACAAAATATGACTTCTATTGCATTTCACAGTGTTGGGCTGGGGATGTAGCTCGGGGTAAACCTAGCACATGGGCGGCCTTAGGTTCTCTCCCCATCACTACAAGTACAAAAACAATTTAAATAAAATAATTATCTTTAAAATTAACAATCTTGGGGGCTGGGAAGATAGCTCAGAGGTCTAAGCGCTTGCCCAGCAAAGGTAAGGTCCTAGGTTCGATCCCCAGTGCCCTGGAACCCTGAGCATGCTTTGCTGACCCCAAAACTGGGTATGATGGTGCACACCTGTAATCCCAGTGCTAGGGAGACTGAGCCAGGAGGATTGTTATGAGTTTGAGCTGTGTAGTGAGACCCTGCACCAAATACATAAAGTAAAAAATAAAATCAATAGTTTTAAAACAAACCTGCTTATATTTTAATTTGTAATGTCAGACTTCTATACATCATGTGAAGAGGTATTTCTTCCATTAAAAAAGTGAGTATGAAGCTCAAGATCTCGTCATACTTTTCCAGGCCTTACACCTTTCCATGTTAGTGAAGAAAAGGATAAGTCTGGTACCCAAGCTCTTTTCTTTTGCTTGAGTGCTATGGGCTGCATTGAAGTAAAGGGCAGCATGGTAGCAGGCACTGTTAGTCCACTAGCTTATAACTGCTTTGAAGGTTTATTGTGCTTTGTCTAACCAGTGAGAAATGCCCAAGTGAAAACTGTAAGACTTACATCATAGGGCCCCACTGTTAACCACACAGTTTGACTCCTCAGAAACCAAGACCAGAAATTTAGAAATGGGGAACACAAGTCTACTACAGTAAGGCCAAGGTAGCTTTTAGGAAATCTAGAAAAATCCTACTCTGTGACTCAACCAGAAGAGTGGAACTTGTTCCTTTCCTACTAAGTAGATTTTATTTTCATTCCAGCAATGTTTGAATCCAAAATTTTCACAAATGTTCTTGGCATGAGTGGCTCCTGCCTGAGCCCCTTGCCGTTCTGGCGTCCCACTGAGAGCTACAAGTGATCAGGAGATCAATAACTCCAAATGGTGTTTTCGCAGGAGCGTTTCCTCCCAGAGGATGTCAAATGCTCTTTCGTGAAGACAGATGGACACAGTCTGCAGGACCCTGCTTACTCGAGAGAAACCGTCTTTGAAAACTTTTGACAACCAGCGGGACAGCACGTCTGTTTCTATTTAAATGAGCTCATTATAGTTAATATTTTTGTGACTTCTAACCAGTTGTTCGATCATTTCTCAAGTGTGATATGTTTTTAATCAGAAATGAAACACTTTAGGACTAAGATAGTGTTAAAACTACACTTGAGCTGCATCCTTTCTAGAGATTTCCTGGAGTAAGGTTTGTTTTTATAAATGACAAAGGTGGTGTGTACGATGTTCCTTTGTTTTTCAGAGCAGATACAAGTGGGAAAATAAACAGATGCCCAAGTTTCTTTATGAATCACATGTTATCCTTTTTGTACCTGTCTTGGTCTGTTACTTTGATAAATCATTTTCTGGCTTAGAGGATTTTATTTTTTGGCTACTTTAAAAATATAGTAAATCGGGGCCAGGGAGATGGCTCAGCAAAATGCTTCCCTGGCAAATGCAAGGGCCTGAGTTCAATCGCCGGTTCTTAAAAAAAAAAAAAAAAAAAAAAACAGACTGTGCAGGCTGTGTGCTTTCTGCCCAGCCTCCATTTCCGGCTATAGGGCAGCCAAGGCCCCCTGATTCATTAGCCTAGATGAAAGGTGGGCCCAGGCTTGTGAGGAAAACGATCATGGGTACAGGGCGAGGGTCTTGGAGTTGGCAAGGAATATGGAGGACACATTGGAGATTCACAGCACGGTATAAATTTTTTGGCGCTAGATTAACTTCTCCTAACTAATGTTAGAAAAGTTTGCATTCTCTTGGAACATACCAAGTCTTGGTACAGAAAGGCAGACCATGTCAAGGCTACATGATGGAAGTGATAAATCAGAACACCTGATCTTTGGTTAATAATGAATTAATAGAAAATAGAACTAGCAAAAATGTTAAACACGAACTCGTTTTCATATAGAATCGATTATATATATATATATACCTATATATGCATATACACATATACATGTACAAACATAGATGTCGTGTATTAAGCAAGTTTGGTCCTTTGTATGTGCTCAATAAATGCAAGGCATTTTACTATTTCTTCATTCTCCTCAGCTAATACTGTGAATTTATATGTGAACTCATAGAAGGTTAGCTGCCCAGAATCTGTTATCTCAAACTTTAAATGAACTACAAAACACGAAGAGCACGTTTGCTTGGGTAACAAACTCGAGGTAGGAAGCCTGAGGCCTGGAGAGCTGTGCAGATCTGACACAAGCACATGGGCTGCCGCGCTTATCTGGCAATGGCGCGGACTTCTAGGACGACAGCATCTACCCCAAGGATCGAACTGAGCCCTTGGATGTTCCTGCATACAGCAGACGGTGTCAGAGTATCTGTGATCGTATTGTGGGTGCTGCTTGGATTTCTAGCCTCACCTGAGATGAACTGCATGGAAAACTACTTGATACCCATAAGGCTGAGGCAAGCGAGATAAGAGCCTGGTGCCTGCGAAGAATCCCAGCCATCCTGTGCAGTGGGAAGGACTACAGAAATCCATGGACTCAAGATTTACTTTGGTTCATATCAGAGCTATTCTTCCCTGAGGTGATCCGTGGCTTTCTTCTCTCAGGCAGTACCGCCGAATGGATGGCTTTCTCAGGGTCGTTCAAGTCGCACACCAATCCAGCTAAATCAGAACGGCATGCCCGCTTCCTGTTCTTTGTAACATGCAAACCACCGCCCTCCACGGCAGCCTCTTTATTTCTTTCACTGTGCTCCTCAGGAATGCTTAGCGGCTTTCCTGCTCAGAGGCTGAATTAATAAATTACAAATGCCTGTTATCAGAGACTTGGTGGTTTTGACAAGTGATGTCGTTGATCACAAATGCAAGGTTGTGTCCGGGAGAATTCGTGTTTTCAGGATAGAGAAGGTGAATCAGCCCTGAATTTGAAAAACAAGCAGGCAAGTTTGATGAACTCAAATTCGTGGCACAGCATCTTAATATTTCCTGAGGTTCTAATCAAAGAAACATCTTAACTGGTCCCAGAGGGACTGGAAGATGGAAGGCGTTGACATTGATGCCCACTGCACCTTGCCTCATCACTGCTCCCCCTTTTCCTTTTTCCTGCTTCTAAAAATATCTTGGCAGGTAAGAATTAGTGGTAGGATGTTATTTAGTCAAAAACAAAAACCCACTGCATAATGCACCATACCTTTAAAATTTTTAACATCTATTAAATTAAAATCAAGGAAATTGACATAGATAGGATGAAAGAAGATACAGCACCTCTAGCTTATGCCAACCAAGAATAAGAATTATTAATGAAGCTCAGCTTTCTTCTGCTGTGCACATTAATTATTTATGATAATAATACTCTGCACTGCCATATTAAAGAATTTTCTTCACCCAGCTTCCCAGAAAACTCTATCTTCTTGGGGGGGGGGGAGAAGGAAAGAACCTCAACATGTTAAGCCCACAGAAAATACATTCCTCTCTGTGTATTTATTATACTGGAAGATGAATATAGTCTTGGGTTATTAAACTGGAATGAAAAACACATCTTATTAGAACTTACATGGTGATTTTTATTCTCACTAGTTTCATATAAACTTAATGATGCAGTCTGCATTTTTATGCTCATCTATTTTAAAATGGTGCCTGGAGCAAAAAAAGCTTCCATTAATGGCAGTTTGGTATTTCAAATACAATTTGATGTAATTTACTTCAAATATATGTGAACAGAGAATGATAATGCCAGGCGCATTTTCTAGATTCAAATATGGGTTAGCTCATGGCAATGATTTGTTACATCTAAGTTTTTCTATAAGAAAGAGAATTTCTTAGGTGTAAAATAAAAAAGAAATGAATGAATTCTCTGTTAGTTTTGAGTGGAGAGCAAAATGAATGCTGGGTTTTATGATAAAAAGCTAGCTTTAATGTTGCTCTTGGCTTTAATATTAATCAACTATAAGTGAATAATAATACATTTTCTCCAGCGAGATGCTGAGTTATTTAAACTCACTGTTTTCCTGTATTCATTTAGTGCAGTACTGTATTTATGGAGATGTCAACACAAAACTATGCATTTTAGAGAGCTTTGGGATTTCTCAGCTGGGCAGAGTGATATTAAATGAAAGCTTGGATTTCCCCAGCTTCACCTTTTCTCTCACTGATTTTTAGAACTCTATTTAAAAATACTTTTTAAAAATGACTTTAAATATTATCATTTTAACAACTGCTTCTAAATATTAAGTCAAGCCTGATCTCCACGTATGAAACCTGAAGGGGGCGTTGGGTCCCTGTACCCCTTTCCTAGGGCCAGCGTCTTGTATGCCTGCTCTCCTCCGCTCTTTGCTGAAGGTGGGTTAGCACCATGCCAGGGACCAAAGGCTGCAGAAATGCTCACCAAGTCATCTGGAGAGCTGTCCTTGCCCAGCGTCTAGCAACACTGTCTAAGAGGAGTACAGGCCCCCGATAATTAAAAGGATCAAATCTTTGTGACGGCTTCTCCAAAACAATGAGTGGTCCTAGGCAAGCCATTTTTACTCCAATACTTCGTGTTTGAAATTGGTCTGTAGAGGGCCCACTGTGGCTTATGAACTTTCAAATGCCCCTTCTCCTGAAACAAGGTACCAAACGGAGGTGGGGACAGTAGCCTGATACTGACTTCAGCCTGTGGCACCCGGATGTAACACTGAGAGGATGAGAGTTTTTTAAGTATGAGTTATGTTTTCTCTTTCTTATTCTTTGGAGAGAGGATGAGACATAGCAAGGATAAAAGGGGAGACCAGCCAGATCTGACAAGGACAATAGGCTTGTACCACTGTCCTTGTCTCTCTCTGCCTGACCCTGACTCCTGCAGGGAGGCAGCATTACTGTGAAGTAGCTCGCCTTGCTAGGGGACAAGGAAAATTATCCTTGCTTTTCCTCAGAGGTCTGGGTAAGTTATAGGAGGAGACAGCTTGCCTGGGAGTTAAAGTAAACCTAGAAAATCCTATGTAGTTTCACACACCTTATATTATAGCTTTATTCTAAAATGTCCTTGCCCCCCAAAGTCTCTTGAGCTCAGAGATGGAGTTTTTGGAAATTCATTGGATCACAGGGCCACTATACATGTCCGTGAATTAATGCTTTAATGAGTTTGTAACTGACTGTGCTATTAGGAGGTGGGGGTGAGTCAAGACGGGCTCCTAGGAGCGAGTCTTTGATGTGCATATCTCTGGTTCTGGCTCTTCCCTGATGTCCCATGCTGCTTCTGGCTGCCATAGTCTGAGCATCCTTCTTCTACCACGCCCCTTTGCCATGCCCCTATTTCTATCTTGAGTCAGCTGGTCATGGACGAGGCTTCTGAAATTATATTTTCTACCTTAAGTAGTTATGTCCACACTAACCAAAATACCCTGTGTACAAGAAGCAGAAGCCTACTGAGGGATCCAAATCTAGCCCTTCTAGAAAGCAACCACCAGTAACATAAGAAGCTGTGTTCCCTAGGAGTAGAAGGGGAAGAGAGAATAAGACTTTGCTGGGATGTGGCTTCTCTTACTGGTCTCTCTTATTGAGAATGCTGGTGTGTGTTTATATAAATATGACAGGTTTATGTGTTCTATTTTATTTCTTTTTATGGTTTCCATAGTTCTTCAGTCAAAAGTTCGTGCTTGTAACTCAACTGAATCATTCTTCAGGCTACCAAATACTTGTTGAGCATAGCTTTGCTAATGGGTATTATTCTTGAGACAGTGAAGAGAAATAAGTCCTACTTCCTACTCATTGTGATGATTATATTTTAGCAGAAAATCAATGAGTATGTATCCAAACTACTAAACAGTGGTAATTGCTGTAAAGACCACGCTGTAGGGTTTCAAAGAGCTTATTTCTCATGGTTGAGATCAGAGAACTAATAAGGATTAAATGTTTTATGGCTGGGTAGTGTTTGATTTTCAAAAACTGAGAAGTAAAAAAGAACCCTATACTGTAAAATATTACAGAAAAACTTCTCACTCTAGAAAAATGTAAAATATCTGTCATCATTGTTGCCCTGCTCCCTTTCATAAAATTGCCACTCAGTAATTATTGTGGAATGAATGAAGTTTGGAAGGTGACACTGGGGCATCTTTCACATAGGCTTACATGCTTAGAGGTCAACCTATAAATTCTTTCTAGAAGGACAGGATTAACAACTTTAAGTGGATGAATCAGGAAGTGTCTGGAGATTTGGAGGCTAGTCTGTCTAGATTCCTACCACATTAAAAAAAGAGTATAACAATGAAGACAGAAAGAAAAGGGAGGAATAGGGATATATTTTAGTGTATAGGGATTCTCATCTCCCTAAACCCTTGCTAGTATTCCATGTTTTTTGTATTCTTCATGACAGCCATTATGGCTGGGTCAGATGGTATTTCAGTATTGTTGTGATTTATATTGCCCTAACAGTGAAACCCATTCACATGGATTTCCCCCTATGAAAATCTCTATGAAGCGTCCTCAAAATGTGATGATAGAAATAGCATTTGACCCAGCTATACCACTTGGCATATGCCTGAAATAATTAAAGTCGCCATACTATTGGCAAAGACAGACTCATGTTTACTGTGGCAAGTTTACAATAGCTAAGCTGTGGAAATGGCCCAGATGTCCATCAACAGAGAATTCGATTTTTAAAACATGGAACATATGGATAATAGAATATTATTCAGCTATAAGAAAGAACAAAGCTGCAACATTGGCTAGAAAATGAATGGAAATAAGGACAAACATGTTAAGTGATGTCAGTCAGTCTCATGAAGTTAAATATCATATGTCTTCTCTTATATGATCAATCAAAAAATGTGATGACAGGAAGTTAGAAGATAGACTTCTAAAGCTGAAAAAAGGTCTGAAAGGGGGGAAAAGGTAAAGGGGTAGATGAACAATTGGAATGAAAATAATCAAAATATGCTGTATGCCTGTACTCATATGCCAAAACAAATCCTATTAAAAATGGAGTTAGGTTACAATTGCTCAAACTTTTTTGTTAATAAGAATAAATTTTAAAAGTATAATCCTCAGAAATTGTGCATACATCAATATAAGGAATAAGTAAAGAAAGAAGTCTTAGATTTTGAGTTTAGATACCTATTAAAAAAGCTACAAGTGGGCTGGGGAGATAGATAGCTCAGTGGCATAAGCACTTACCTGGCATGCATAAGGTCATGAGTTCAATCCTCGGTGCCAAAAAAAGGGAAAAAAAGGCTACATCTGTAGAAGTTTGCTTGCTAGTAGTAGGTTTACCTACTTACCTAACTATCCTATGACTGTTATGAGTTTATAGCAATAAATAGGTCAAAGTCAAGCAGCAGTGTGTCCTTTGTGGGCCTTCCCCTTTCTCTGTGCCTTGTGACTGGCTGTCCATCAGTGAAAACACTTTAAACTAGTCTCCCAGGACAAAGTGATAGGCTTATATTGACTTATTTTAATATTCGAGTTAATTATAAGTAAAGATATTTAAGGTGTGCTCTAGCAAGCAAAGCTGATATGTCCCTGAACAAAGAAACCACAGTATGGTGTTAAGATTCTAAAACAAAGTGAAAAAGTTGCTAATCAGAGAGGTTTTTGGAATGGCAGATCCCTGTAACTAAATCTTGGAAACAACCCAAAAGCCCATCAGCTGAGGAACAGATAAAAAAGATGTGGTATTCCTACACAATGGAGTATTAATCAAACATTAAAAGATAAATTTGAGGCTTTTGTAGGTAAATGGATGTAATTAGAGACCATACTCGGAAGTGAAATAAATCAGACCTACATGTGCAAACATCACATTGCCTTGCTAGTGTAAGAACCTGAAAGAGTAAATAAAATCTTAAAGGTACAAAGGAAAGGATCTGTTCAAAGGGAAAAAAAAAAAGAAGGTAGGGAAAAAGATATATATAGTAGTTTGGATAAATTGTACTGGTGACAGTTAATGCTTAAATTTTTTTTCTTCTTTTTAATTTCTTTCTTTTCTTTTCCTTTTTTTTTTTTTCCAGAACCAGGGATTGAACTCAGGCACTTGTGTTTGCCAGGCAAGCGCTTATTCTACTGAGCCATCTCCCCTGCTCCTTTTTAATTTCTTAATAACTTTTTAAAGCAACTTTGCATGCTTTATATCTGATAATCTAAACAACTATTTGAAGACAACATTATGCAATGTAACAACCACGGTTGAATTCCTATTATTTTATTCAGTGTTTTTCTGTATCATTTCCAATTTTTTTTACTATCTTTTATTCTCTTTAAAATATTAAATTAAAAATATCTGGAAAAATTCAAGAGGCACAATTTTGTCCAGAGTTCTTCATTCAGCAAAGTAATATGGGTTAATAGTTTATCCCAGACTTTGTAGTAGTTCTTTATCAACTATAGTTTTCTTTTATCTATTTCCTTTACAATATATTATATAAACATGCTTGCGATGGAACTGAGAAGAAATTGGCACTCCGTGGGAACTTCCTTGGATAACTGAAGCTTGTGATGCAGTCAGGGGTGATGTTAATTATCTCCCAGGCTCATCAAAACCACTGGAAATTGAAATCAAGGTTTCATTTCTGCTTTTGTTGGCAAAGGACTCATGTGAAAAATTTGAACTATAGATAAACAGCAAAATAAAAGATAAAAGGAAGCAAAGAGATAAATCTTTTGCAAAAGGGAAGGGACCAAAAGATGTTGGATAGAGGAAGGAATGCAGCAGAAGGGGAAGAAAAAACATGAGCTAGGTACCACCTCTCACAGAGAGGTACCGCGAATATGTATTAATAAAAATAAAGCTTGAAAAAAAGAACATTCCCATCCATTTGTGCAGTTATCATTCTTGCTTTTAATTCAACCAGTAAAGTGCATTTGCCCAAGGACAGTCCAGATTTAAGTAGGATTTTGTTATTTTTCTTACTGTGTAAATTGTCAAAGAAAAAAAAATCTGTCAGTTCCCTATCTCTGTTATTCACTGAATTTGTGAGCTCTAACCTTATCTCATCTGAAGAACTGATGAGAATACCTTCTGGGTCCCCATGTAAATCTTTAATAAAAAAATTTAGAAGTTAGAAAATAACAACCAAAGTATTACTCTGCATGATTGTGACAAACTATCTTTGGCATTAGTTAAGCTTATAAAGAAAATACATTTTTGGCCCATACTTCTGGAGGGTTAAGGCCACGGTACTAGCATAAACTCAGTTCTGTTGAGAACTTTATGGCAGATGGTGTGGCAGTGGCTGGAGCATGTGGGGGCGGAAGAGGTCTCATCTCTAGTTTGGAAGCCAGAATTCTATTTGGAGCCAAGCATGTTCTTTTTCTAACATTCTCCGAAGAACTAACCATGTGTTCCAAGAGAACTACCTCAATCCCTTTCAAGGGCACAGCTCCAATGACCTAAACAAGTCCCACTAATAGCAACACATTTACGCTTCATACCACCTCCCAATGTCACCAGGCTAAG
The DNA here is from genome assembly GCA_004027165.1 of Ctenomys sociabilis. Classification (NCBI taxonomy): domain Eukaryota; kingdom Metazoa; phylum Chordata; class Mammalia; order Rodentia; family Ctenomyidae; genus Ctenomys; species Ctenomys sociabilis. Next base: position 61,477 of record PVKA01000316.1, on the reverse strand, counting down.
GGTGGAAGTTCCAACACATTGACTCTTAGGAGACAAAACACGGCAAAACAAAGGAAGACTGTCAATAGAATTCTCTAGCTGTGCCAACTCTTTAGCCAACACCTTTTAGAGCTTGGCTTCTACTAGGAAATTCTACTTCTTATGTTAGATTCTAATGTGTTGCACATCTTTCCACAAAGATCTCATGGGGCCCTTAGCAAGCTCCTTATTGGAGTCCACAAAATGGTGTATCTATCATAGTTTCCCACCCTAGCACGTGGGGAGTGTACTGGGTAAGGCGTGGAACTGGTAGGACGCGGTGTGTCCTTGGAGTACTTTCGCCTTTTTGTGGTCTTCACAAGTGATCATTTCAGGATCCACATCTAAAATCTAACCTGAGATCTCAGTCATGAAGAGCACAGTCTTTTCAGGATTACTATTGACTTTACTTCAAACATACTTTCTATAGATGGGCTGTTTATCTCTTTTGAGAAATAAAGATACAGTTGTAGCCACACAGTGGCTATGTGAAACTAACCCTTGTCCTATCCCAAGATCATGTTCCAAACCCACATAGAGCAATACTCCATGAGAGATGAATTTCATCCATACAAGCTACCTAGGAAAACTGAGTGTATTGCTCTATTATCATTTTTAGTCAACGAAAATAATTTCAGGTTTATTCATTTTTTTTACCTGTCTGGAAAGAATATGAGCCATTCCATAATTTTAGTTAATTATTGTTAACAATTTCAATTGTACATACAATATTCATGAAATTTTCACTATCCCCAGCAAAACAACAACTATATATAAAATTAAGATATTTATGGGCTGCTGATTTTCTCAATTGTAGAAAAAAAATGTTTAAATCCTCCTATAAGGACTAGGCATTAGCAAACCATGTCTCTCTGGCCAAACTTAGCCCATGGCATGATTTTGTAAAGTCCAAAAATTAAGAGTGATTTTCAAGTGTTATATTAACACCTAAAAACCCTTTTATTTTTCTCTTGATTTGTAAAGCCTAAACACTATCTGGCTTTTTACTGGAAAAAAATAATTGCTGCCCCCTGATTTATAATAGCCAAACAAATCATGAGACAGTCATAAATTCACTGAAGTTTGTTAATAATTTACATTTTATCTTTTTAAAAAGTATTGAGTTAGTATTTACCACTTCCTCAGCATTGAGCAATATATTGAAATCAGCCCAATATATCCAGGGCTTGTTTAGGGGGTAGGAAGTATCTCAAATCAGTAGGATACCAGGAACCCAAGGTCTCTGCCTCCTGGTCCTGTGGACAGCCCTATTGGGCATTCATTTGGTGAGAATTAGTCAACAAAACAAATGAGAGATCTTACCATAAAACAGCAGCCTTTCTCTACGGTTACCAAAACAAAGTCTCTAAAGAACCTAATCAGCTTTATTAGAATGAAGATGATAGAAATTACTGTCGTAAATAAGCAAAATTCAAGAGGAGCCAAAGTTCCTCTTTTTTCCTGATAAGACATTGTGCCTTTCCAAGTTCCTTACCCTTGAAACATGTAAAATGAGAAAATAAGTGGAAGACATAAAACAGAACTTTATATAATAAATAGAATTAGATGGTATATACCTAATCTTGTATATCATACATGTGACTGATATCATTCAGGGATGGTTAAGCAAAAGTATTGTTTGGATCTTTAGCTCAAGGGAAGAGCAAAAAGAAATCAATGCTTTCCTCCATGGTACGGTTGTCATAGGTTAGCATAAGTCTTAGTTGCTGTCAGACCCACTGATTTGGGACTCATCTTTCAGTGAAGTATATATGCTGATGAAAAGCTGCTTCCATTGCAGGGAGACTGCTAATTGTTTGATTATACAGGTCTTCACATTAATGAAGCACTATTCCATGGGTTTGGGGCATGGCGTGCAACCAAATTACCACCCCAGCACTCACGCTGTGAAATCTGATTATTCATTAGCCAGTCAGTGAGTGGTACCAACATCTTTTCTTTTTTCAAACCATCAAATGAGAATGACTGCTGTTCCCCTGTGCCCCTCCCCCACCACCTTAAGAATATGAAGATTTGAATTTGTTGCATATGAGGGAAGGCGAATGGAAGAGAGAGATGGTTTTTCAACAGGACTTTTTTCTCATGTTCAATATGGTGTAGGGTACAACAGACAGAGCCATAAGGATTCGATATCCTGCAAAAGTTGGTTGCTGCTCACATTATTAGGCCTCATATACAATCTAGCCCAAGCCTCCAAAAAACAAACCCTCAGACATTAAATGTGATTGTGTGCATGAAATGGAATTTTACCATCTCAGCATTGACTGGAAAGCACCAGTAAAGGAAAGCGTACCAAGCAAAACCAAAAAAAGGGAAGTGTTGGACTTGTATGTGGACATTTTATGTTGGTTTGTTTGTTCTTTTGTTTATTGTAAGTATATTTACCTCCATAAATAAAAAAGAACAATCAAAACAGGATATTATTACCAGGTCAATTGTTTTAAGTCATTGTACAGTTTTTATAAATGGAAAAAAAAATTGCTTCATTTAAACTGATTTAAAAAACTTACATTCTTTCTAGAGTAAAGGCTGGTAGGAATTTAGTCTGACAGGTTTATAGAATTCACCTCCATCTCTTTCAATGCTAACTTCAAAAAGTCAAAAGAAAACTCAGCAATGACTGCTCTATTTATAACTCAGGCTAGATGGAGTTTCCAAATCCAGTGAGAGGAATTCCGGCCTCTGTACCAGGAAAGATACTGACACTTGGGCAAATGGGATTAATCTCTAATGAGATTACACACAAAGTGATTAAGATGTGAATTGACACTCCCTGGGTGAGACAAAGGGGTTCCTAAAGAAGCAGAAACAGAAAGGGGTGAAGGAGAAGAGTGAGATCTTTTCCCAGGCAGGGTACCCTTTTCACAAATCCTCAGTAAGAATAGGGGCCAACCTCTCACCTGTCCTTAAGAAAGTAAAAGCTTGTGGTGATCATCAAGAGAACCTCAGAAGAGAATAAAAACAGACACTAAACCATTCCTGACCATTTTCAATGAAAGTGCACTGAGCAGCTCTCTTCTCCTCTGGACAAACATCTCTCCTACAACGTTTTTACTTTATTTGTCTCCAACATGAAGACTGCCCAAAGAATCCTTTCAAAAGGTTTTCCCACATTAAATCATTTTCTTTCATTGCTTAAAGAAAGCGTAGAGATGTTCAAGCTATTATGTTCATTCTATGGATTAAGAAAATGAAGCTCTGGAAGGCTTGACAACCTGGGAGTCACAGGTATTGAGTGGTATTGAGAGCTGGAACTAGAACATAAGGACTTAATAGAAAGCTTGACAGGCAATAGATGAAATAGGACCAAAATAATAAACCTACAAAAAGAAAGACAAGATGGGAAGCAAATGGCACGGGGATTATGAACTGCTATGAAACATTCTTTTAAAACAAAAGCAAAACAGTACGTCTGCCACTTAGTTTCAGCAGCTCTTCCAAAGCCACCAGAGAATACTGAATTTCTTTGTGATATCTTGAATATTTCAACAGCCCCACATTCCTGCAGTCATGAGTCAATTCTAGGAAGGACTCCTATACCCATAGGCACAGCAGACATACTAGAATTGGGGGAGTAGGGCAGATTTCCAAGCATTGCTTTAGTTTCTATTCTTGTTATATGACCTTTAGAAACTCTTATCTAAAGATATTAAATGGATATATTAATACTTACCTGTCTCACTAGGGTGTTGTGAAATGTCACTAATTAATGTTTATAAAGCACTTTGAGACTTTCAAATGAAAAGTTCTACATATAATAATTATGAATATTAGCAGTGTTATTAACATAACAACATTAGCTACCAGCTTTGCTATCACTTATTCTCTAGGTTTTTTTTGCTGAGAGACACTCTCATTAATTTTTTGTTCTCTTTCTCTCTCCTCCTCCTCCTTTCCTCTCTTCTTCTCTCCCCTCCCCTTCCCTCCTCCTCTTCTCTCCCACCTTCTCCTCCCTGCCCCCTCCCCTCTTCTCTCCTTTCTCTTCTCTCCTCTCTCTTCCTCCTTTCATAGATTGGCTTCTGTGAGGAGGATTTTTATGCATACCTGTCAGTATATGAGTTAAGAAAGCATCCAAGAAGGCACATTGGTACACTGTTATAATTCCATGTGCTTGTGTTCTAATTATTTTCAAGACATCAATTATATTATGGTAAATAAAATATAGTGGCTTCAAAACTGATTTTGACTGTCCTACTACAATGCTGTATATGGTTAGATTTCTAAATTGCTGTGTAAAATATGTAATTGTTTATTCATATTCTTTAAATATTTTTCATTTTTTAAATTTTTATCTCCATATACTGTAGGGACTTAAAGTTTAACATATCAATACTTGATGGAAAATACCTGTTCCATTTTATGCCTAAGATGTTTGATATTCAGACAGATAGTGAAGTTACACCCAGCTGCATATATTGTAGAGTAATAGTAAGCTATTCTTCTGAAGGGTTAACAACCTAAGTTTGTAGACCAACAATTAGAGAAATAGAAGGGCTGCAAGGACAGCCAACATTTTGACCCTGGCCTTTCAAGGTCAGTGAAGACTCAGGACATAGATGGTCGATGATGTAGAGTGTGCCTAAGGAGAGTCACATGGAGAGAAAATATTTTCTCAGGCTTTCACAGAGAGCAAATTGGTCAAGCAATGGCCATGACTCATCCACATGGCTGACAATGACAAAAGATCTGCAAACTTCAGTACAGGATTACAGGATAAATCCTGAGGGGACTTGACTGACCTTATCATATACAAGAGTTACATTTCTTGTTATATAGGTCTTGCTTTGTCTTGGTCTTAATCATCCAGCAGAAAAGTATAAAAATGAGATATATAAAGTAAAGCCAGATTAGATGCTGAGCTGTGAAAAACTGAAGTCAACCACTTCTGCAGATAACCTACTACCATTGAGGACTACTGGACTGTGTTGCATTGTTTTGCTGAATTCACACACCTATAGTATTTAGATGCCAATGGAATACCCATCTCTGACAGGACTAAGCAAAGAAAGGGGATATAAAGGAAGGTCCATTCTGTATCTGTATATACAGTATAGTTAGGATAGATATACACCTACTATCACTTAAATCAATGAGAAGAAAGTTTTGTACTAATAGTGTTTGGATAGGATATCCTGTCTGTATCTTGTAATATGGATAACCACTAAGAAGATAACAATGTACAAGTTATTAATCATTGAAACTGTTTTATTAATCAGTTTTGAAATTGTCTTATTGTGTCTAAATAGAATAAATAAAATTAAATAAAAAAACTGGTTTTGGACACAATTTTTTTCAGTTATCTCATAAAGCTATGATGTTGTTTTCTGAGAAGTTTTTGCATGATACAGTTATAAGATCATGTCAAGGTGATCGTGAATTCCTGAACTCAAAAATGTTTTAGTCATCATAGAGAGGGTTAGGAAGTTTGGTCAACACAGTGATGGTGGTTTTCACTAAGATTCTAGCAACAGGGGTGTTATACAATGGCTTCAGGTACTGGGTACACATCAAAGCAAGTCAGAAAACTCCCCCTTGGAGGTGGACCATGGGAAAAGGAGGAAGATTTAAAGCTGAATATATTTTTAAAGCTGAACATGTGAAAAATGGAGCAAATTTGGAGAGTAAGCATATTTAAAGATCCCCTTGTCAATCTGGCTTCAATATTTACAAATCCTGGGCCAGAATCACACCCTCTGTTAGACCAGAAGCTTTCTCCTTTGCCCGTACATATTAGGACCTCAATAACCAGTTGTTAATGAATTCCTGAATCCAACAATGTGCAGTCTGACCCCCCCACACACACATGTGAGGTGTACTGTCACAGAGTATCCGGTGCCTCCAACACGATGTTCCCACCATTCTCCCAGCACCAACTCCTTTATCCTTCTAGGATTTAAATTAAAGGTGAATGTGTAGCATGTTAACTCCGGGCTACCTTCCCTTCACTCAATCCCTGTCATACCAGCATTATTATTATTGGGGCATAGTGAGAATCTCAGAAACACAGACCCAATTAGCAAGAGGAAACAGCAAAGAATGCCATACATTTTTGTTCATCACCAAAGCTCCAAATTTCTTTGTTATTATTAACATTGGCCAGTATCACTTTTTTCAGCCAAAAGGAAGAATTTCAAAGAATCAGTGAGAAGCAAAGCCTGATCCCAGGGACATGTGGGTGGTCACGAAAGCTGGTTAAGGGGACTGCCCTCATTACTGTATGGCTCCTGAGAGTCCAGAAGTCCTCAAGACAGTCATACTTTGCTCCTGCTTTGGAAAATACATAGTCATACAATATGCTTAAGTCAAAATATAAGAAACTACATCAGAGACAATTCAGGCAAAGCTGGACCATGGAGAAAAAAAATGAAACAAAAAAACTTTGTTATAGTCAAACCACCCACAGAGAATGTTGTAGTTAATTTGCTAATCTTAATTCAGTTTCTCTCAAGTTACCTGAGTCTCCAATACAGTGAGTTAAGTGCTCTGTGATGGAAATGTTTTCTTTAGTCAGATAGCTTTGGATTCCATATATGGTCATTACATAACCTGCCTCTGTAGCTGAGGAGTTTGTTATGACCCTTGTGGCACTGGTAAACTTGGTGAAGTTTTCAGGTTAACTCCTCCCCCACAAAATCAAAATGTCCCTGGAGTGCGAAATTGACAAAAAGATTAGAGGTACAGGGTACAAGGTTAGACTCGAAAATATCAATGAAGGTCGCGTCTTCACTGAAAAATGAGAAAGCATAGGCCGAAGGTAATGTGATTACTTATCCAGCGTTTGCTTACACCACAGGTCAGGCAGAAGCACAGCTGACTTTGATGTGACAGACAGACTTCCAGGCAGTTCTCTCATCCCACAAGTGTGGACGCAAACCCTTTATAACAGTAAGTCCACACGCATATGATATTCCAGCATTTTTCACACGTTAGTAGCAACGAAGTCGAAGGCTAAGCATCGTCCTGCTGCAGACCCCACACAGGGACATTTCTGCAGACACAAGGGGCTGTAAACTGCTGGCTGGCCAGGTAATCCTAGGCAAATCAGGGAATGATGATTTGTTCTTCTCTCCTATAAAACACAAGCTTTGTAATCCACTGGAACAGGTTTAAGGTTCCAGGAGCTGAGAAACAATTTTACTTTATAATAGCAATGTCTTTGTTTATTGGAAGATCCACGGTAACTTAGCAGAATCTTTCTTTCCATGAAAATAACTTAATATTAAGGAAATACATTAGTAAATTTTGAGTAATAGATGTAATAAAATAAGCAACGATCTTAAGCATCTCCAAAGGGTAAAAATGTAGGAAATACACTCTTACACTGAAAACTGAAGAAATCAGAAATTTGTATGTATGATACTTTCTCACTTAGATGAGTTTTCTCACTTGTGTAATAGCAAAACAATGGTTAACTACTATAAGTGGAGTCATGAATGGTTTTTTAAAATTTTTTTTTCTTTGAGCTTTTCTCTATTCTCTATGAAAAAAAAAACACTTTATTTATAGGGAAAATAAATAAGCTTTGTTTTAAAAAAAGATTTATGATCCTGACATTTTGCAAGTACCTGAAAATTTATACATTTAGCAAACACAGGCCACTTGCCTCTGCTGAGAATATAAATGAACCTTGATAGAGTAAAATGAATCTCATGCTTCTTTTAAATTCCAGCACTCACTTGACAAATATTTTTGTCCTTGGTTCTGGTTCTAGAAATATCCAATCACAAAAACATGAAAATGAGTTGAAAACTAGTCTTTTATAAAAGCTGAGAACTACACAATTCTCAGCAACTCATACAGATCCCTACATAGGATAAGCCATGTGGAAGACAATAAATAAAACCTAATTAATTGGCTTTCGTATGGCCAACAATCCTCTATCTTCTGTTCCCTTTATGCCATTTGTCAGGCCTGAAGCTCTGAGGCCTTTACCCAGGCCAAGTGGTACTTAATAGCCTAGAGCTTCTAACTGAGGATATGGGCTTTTAAAAAAAATGAAACAACTGGTGATGAAAAATATGTAGCTCTTGAGGCTCTGCTTCCATTTCCCTGGCAAGATTAAGGATGGATAAAAGTGTGCCTCCTTTATCATGAGAAACAATCTCAAACTTGGAAATAGTATTAGCTATCCCTTCTTAAAGCAGGAGCTGGCATGAAAAAGGATTCCAGTGCAGTATCTCTTCCTTGGGTAAAGTTTTATAATAATGATGCAGTACTGTCTTGTGAGAGAGTGAAAGATGCTTGATAAATGGATGAATAAATAGATGGATGTGCATCTTGTAGTAAAAATTCTCTGACACTTTTGAAGCACAGACACAAAACTCTCGACTGGGGTAGAAGAGGGGTCCACTTCAATGTGGCATGTTCACTGACTTGGCAAGTTAGTATTGGCTTTTGGCAGGAGGCCCCGATCTCTTGCCAGATGGATCTCTCCATTGGCTGCTTATGCAACCCTAAGACATGGCAGTTGGATTCCTCTAGAGCACATAAGAGAATGGAGGCAGAAGCCACAGTGATTTTCATGGTCCAGCCTTGAAGTTATGCTCTGATCCTCCCTCTGTGTCCTACTGCTTACATGGGCCAGGCTTCTGCTTTATGGGACAGCCCTATACAGGATAAGAAATAAGGAGGCAAGGACCACTCAGAGCCTGTCTGGAGGCTGGCTGCCATGAAGGTCCCAGCTTTATATGACCTTATATGTAGTAAGATTTAAAGAAGTATGAAAGTTAATATTTGTTTTCAAGGAGCTCATAGTGTTATTATGGGAGTAGCATGCATGCAAAAATGAACATCCTACTTAGGGAAAAACATAAACAAGCAGAAACTAGATCCACAGCTAGAACCCACCATGATGTATATTCTGCCTTTTCCTAGATGTATTACTACACTGTCCCCTGACCGTTGGTGTCGGTATGGCCATATAACTAGTTTTGGGCACTGGAAGGCAAGAGGAGATGGCACATGTCATCTTCATGTTCCTTCTGCTTCTTTGTTTAGTAATTCTGGAACGTAGAGGAGGGTGGAGCTTTAGTGTAGGCTGCTGCCTATACCCATCATTGATCTGTAGTGGGCTTGGAGTTTACTTGTTATCTAGCTCACATATGAAATTTTTATCGTTGTCACAGTATGAAGTTTTGCTTGTCCTAACAAATGCATGTGAGAGAATCGTACAAGTTAGCAGACAGTTTGCACAAGATGAGTCTCCCCAGAAGGAGCTACACTTTCCTGGCCTTTCCCTCACACATTTAAGGGAGTCAGCTCAATACGATGTATAAAAAGACCATCGTTTAGTGACTGACAAAGAGTGCAACAGAAGCTTGTGTTAGAAGACTTTCACAGTCAACACGAGTGGCTTCTTCACAATCTCCTTTGCTGAGGCACCTCCCTCTAAAAAGTCTAACCAGAATTACTGCAGCAAGTCATGAGTTTTCTGCCATTAACATATCTCTCATCCAATCCCAAATTCTACAGTGTCATAGGAGAATCTTCCTACAATTTTAATTCTGATCGAATCCTTCCTATGTGCAAACATCTTGACATCCTTCGCTGCTTTCTATACTAAACTGTGTTTCTTGTATTAAGAAGAAGTTTTTTATCTGTGAGCAATTTTTGTGGTCTTACTTTGCATAAGATGCCATGTTAGAAGGCTGGGGAGATAGTTTGGTGGTCTAAGCATCTTCCTGGCAAGCCCAAGGGCCAAGTTTGATCCCTAGTACTGCATGCCCTGCTGGCCTTGTAAGCCAGGTAGGTACACCTTGTGAGCCACCAAAACCAGGTGTGGTGCACAGGCTTATAATCCCAGTATTGGAGAAGCTGAAAACAGGAGGATCACTATGAGTCTGAGCTGCATGGCAAGACCCCATATCAAGTAGATAAATTTAAAAAAAAAAAAAAAATATATATATATATACACACATACACACACACACACACACACTATATTAGACATTAGCTAAGATATGAATCTTGCCTCTAGGAATTTCAGACTAGTGGGGAAATGATAGTACAAGGTGGAAAGAGAAGGAATAATTCCAAATTGATTTTGCAGAGGAAAAACAGAAGAAGCTGTACTTACTCTGTGTAGAATTTCGCACAATAAAATGGAAAGCTTGCTATGTCCCACAAGTAGTTCATTCTTTATTCTACTATTCCCATTATCCCACTCTAGAATACTTTTTTTCCATCTTTTTTTTTTTTAAATCTTAGCCTTTTTATTTTAACCACCAAACTCCAAGGTTCCCTCTTTTGGGAAACCTTTCTTATTGAGAAACCTGGAGCATTTGCTATAGGTATTTTTTAAATGTTTTATTTTGGAAGAATTTGACTTACATAAGAGCTTCAGGGCTGCCATATAGCTCATCGAATTAGCACAGGGCCCAGGGGTTCGAACCTGGGCTTGCTGTGCAGGCCCCACCCCTGGGGCAGACTGAGGCAGCAATTGAGACCGGGAATGGTTGCGCATGCCTGTAATCCCAGCTCTTGGGAGGGTGTAAACAGGCGGATCACAATGAGTCCAATCTAGTAGTGAGAATCTGAACACCCTGTAGACCTTTCCCTAAAATAAAATTTAAAAAAAAAATGAAAGAGCTTCAAAGAAAGTAGAGATTCACCTTGTACTTCTCACCCTGAGTCTCCTCGCACTAACATCTTGCAAAATGAAGGTCATTTCTCAAAACTAAGAAAGCAACATTGACACAGCCCTATTAAACTACAGGTATTATATGGACTTCATCAGCTTTTACACTCTTGTCTTTTTTGGTCTCAGAACCCAATCTGGGCTCCCCACTAAGGTTGTTTAAATTACAGATTTATTTGGATTTCGGGGTTTTTCCACTCTTGTCCTATTTTGGTCTCAGAATTAACTTGGGCTCCCCGCTGACATGGCTTGTCATGCCTTCTTAGTCTCCTCTGGTGGGGGATGGCCGTCCATTGTTCTCCATGATCTTGATAGCTTTGAAGAGTTCTGGCTAGGAATTTCTCAAGAGTCTCCCAATTTGAGTTTTTTCTGATGCTTTCCTATGATTAGACTGCAGTTGTGGGATTAGGGCTTGGATAGCACAAGAGAATTGTCCTTCCTACTTCATTGTATCAGATGGTACGTGATGTCAGAAGGACTTGTCTTTGGTGATGTAAACCTTGATCACTTGGTTAAGGTGGTGTTTGTCAGGTTTCTTTGCTGTAAGCTTTGTTTTTCCCTTTCCAACCTCTCCTCCTTGGAAACAAGCCACTCAGTAGAGAGCACACTCAAAAGAAGAGGAATTAATCTTCCCATTCTGCAGTGGAGAGTAGTTACATATACTAGTTAGGATTCTTCTGTAGAAAGATTTGCCCTTTCTCTTATTTATTTATTCAACTACTTTATATCAACTTTTATTATTATTTCATCCTATGAATTGTGTGATGCAATGCCATATTTAGCATAAGGATCATAGATATATGCCTCAAGTTTTATAGTTAAGTGAGCTGTCCTCACATCTTTTTTCATTTTAAAGTCTTTCTAGGAAGACAAACTTGTCGTGCTCTCGTCATTGTCAGCAGTGGATAAGATAGTACCTTCTGTGTCCCTTTACAGACTACTCTGTCAAAATTAGTGATCCCTTAATTTCTAGACCAGTTTCAGTGACTCTCAGATTAGTCTGTTACATTTTAATTTTCTTGATCACATTTGATTATTTTATCTGGTTACTTATCTGTTTAATATCTGTCTTTTCCCTCTAGAATAGTTGTTCCCCAAGATCAAAAGTCTTTTATTTCTTGTTTATATCTATAGCCACAGTGTCACAAGCAGTGCTGACACATAACAGATACTCAGTACATGTTTATTCAATAAATCAATAAACCTTCCTATTTTCCATCATGCTGAATGACCCACCTTAGAGAGATCAATAACAATTTACTAATGATTGGAATATGGAGCTTCTCTGACACATTTTAAATATAATTAAAGTACATTTATTAATAAAATTATTTTATGAAAATATTTTATAGGTAAAAAGTTCATATTACAAATTAAAATAATAAATATTTAGGGGGCTTAGCTCCCTCATGGTGTTTCCTTCCTACTAATACTAGAAAAAGTCAGAGTGCTGTACCTCCACACCAGCAGCTTTGTGATGGAGGACAGTAGAGTAGAAGCAGAAGGAAAGAAGGGCTGAGGGCATATGGCTTATGCCTAAGTCTCATTCTAGATGTAGAATGGCACAGGATGAATCAAGAAAAGAAAAAGGAAAAAAATATGAAGGAAGGGATGGAGGGAGGAAGACAGGACAAGAGTGAGAGACAGAGGAAGGGAGAAAGAGAAGGGAGAAAGAAGAAATTGGCCAAGAAGGCAAACTGTACCTATGAGCAGTATGAGAGACTCAAAGCCTCCTGAATAGTTTGCCTAATTGGGAAGAAAGAAATGTGAATCAAAAGGCAACTAGCAGTTCTTTTCCTGGACAGGAGAGGTAGATGAAGCCTTGTAGAATTTTGACTTTTTTCCCAGGTTGTTGGTAAAAATTATCAACGGCTGACATTTAAAAGAAATGAAATCTGATGAGGCAGAGTAAATGCAGTGTGAATGATTCGCTTTTCCCCATAACTGAGTGGATAAACATGATTATTTACTTAATAAAGAATTCTTTGATGTTCCCAAAACAATCTTATTAGTTTAATAAATGGTTGAAAAATTAGGATTTATGTGAGCTTGGTAAATAAATATACTGTGCAGTCTCCGTCAATTTATCATTGATTTCCATATGTTTGTTCAGACAGCTGAGTTCTTTCTTTTCCTCTGAATGCTGCTTTTGCAGGATAACAGGATTGAATTTAAAACATGAAATAATCATTATAAACCTCCGAGGTAAATAGTAGCAGCTAATTTACTCATATGCTCAGAATCAGGGCCAACATCTAGTAATGAGAAACTTGTCCCATTTTCTCTGTCTATTGGAGAACACGGACCCAGGTCAGTGTATACCATCACCTCCAACTTGGTGATAGATTTGGAGAAAATAGAATTTATACTTCACTTTCTGCCAAAAGTACTTACCGAGGGACCAGAGATGAGCTCCCTCAAGGACTAAGAACAAAACTCTCCTCTGATCTCAGGAATAAAAGGCAGCTGTGAGGCACATTATGGGCTGCCATTGTGTATTAATGTCTCAGGAGCTTGCTCTCTTTGATAGGCAAGGTCTCTGTAATAATGAGTCAGGCTTGTAATCAATAGCATTTACTAAGTACCTTCAAGGGAAGGAAAAGAGCGAGCCCCACTGGCTGAAGTATACGGACAGATGCTGAATGGTCACCTGTAAAAACTGTATTGAAACTGCAGAAACACTAGTTTTTCACAACTCCAGGAGTTCATATAATCGGACCTAATACCTTGCAATCTAAATAGAAGAAACCATGTGGTTGCTAATAAAGACTGAGATCAAGATACAAAGATTTGTACTGTGTATCTTTGGGTACTCATGAATTAGGTGGACATTTGGTAGAAAGGCAAAGGAAAAATATATGACCTATACTTGGGAGATGATCCACTGCAGATACTGCAAAAGTAGGGGGAAATTCTTATTAGAAAGACATTATTATTATTTGAATAATATTTGGATGATGGGATGTCACGGACCTGCAACTGCTCCACTAATAACGCCTAGATCTTATAAACTCTATGCCAGACTTCCAACCTCTAGGCAGCTGCATCTCTATGGGAAGGACTGTAACTAAACTGACAGTAGATATCCAACCCTACTCAGGCTTTCGGATGTTGCCAGCCCTTGCTAACATCCTGACTGTCATCTCTTGAGCTAGCACTGCAAAACTCAGCTGCTATCAAATTCCTGACCCATTGAAACTCTGAGATGTTAAATCCTTACTGGTTTACACTACAAAGCTTTTTCTGGAGTGAGGTAATTTGCTACACAATAGGTATCTGATACAGGCCACCGAAATAAAATGCAGCAATGTGGGAGAAGAAATATGATGGTGTAGAATCTGGCAGCATATCACAGTCTGTCCAGGATCTGAACTCACCACACATAGAGTACAACAATTTCTCAAGGAGAAAAAGAAGAAAAGCTCCAGGAATTAAGAAAGCACTAATAGGAAAACTAGAAAGCACAGAGAACTTAGAGAAACTGAAGGCAATGCAAGGAAAAGAAGGAAGCAGTCTAGAAAGCAACCTGGCTTCCATTGAGGGAACTCTATCTCTGCAAAGACACAAGGACCCCAGAGAGGGTCGGCAGCCCCAGGGAGAAGCAAGGGACTGGGCTGGCAGTACGAGCCCCAAGAAAAGCTCCTAATTACTGTAAACAGCATGGGGGTTTTACACAGAAAGAAATTCGAGGCTAGAATTGGAGAAGAAATCTGTTGCAGCTCCTGCCATAATTGAAAGTGAACAACTGTCACAATTTGTAACCATGGCACTGCACAAAAGGAAGAAAGATTACTCAAAGAGCCAATGTCCAATCTGTAATCGAAGAAGGCCCAGAGGAGTTGCCATTAACCAAGAATCACCATAAGAAAGTCTCAGTCCCCGAATGAAAGACTTTTATTGATAAAACAAGGAACCAAGGATCAAAGAAAACAGAAAAGTGTCTGAGCAGGGACTCAGGCAGCAGACAGGAGAACAGGAAAAGAGAGCTGTTACATGGCTGACTCTGGGATTAAAGTAACTGATAAAGGAGTATGGGGTGGACAAAGCCCATAGCATTCACACCCAAAGGCAATACCTTTTGATCCTATTGTGACTTTAATGTCTAACCATGCACTCTGAGGTGTGGGAGGAGGTTAGAGCAACAATCCCAGAGGGCATCAGTGGAAGGCAGATATTGACCAAAGAAATTTCCAAACTACCAGCAAAATACTTCCACTTTAATTGACCCTCAAATCTCAGCATGGAACAAAACAAGTAAACAAACAGCAACAACAAAGCAATAGAAACATGAGAAGACTAGGCAACAAAATACCTCCTAAAACACCAACTTTCCCAAAGCTGATGCAGAAGGCACTGAGGGAGACAAAATCAAAGGCCAAACAACAAAATTATGCAAAATGGTAAAAAAGAAAAACAGATGAACAATAGATGAATAGTGTACTTAACAAGCCCAAAGATAATATAACTAAATAGAGAATGGACTTAGTAATCAAAATGACCAGTGAGGTTAAAGAAGACAAATAAAAAGCTGGCTGAGATAAGCAAAGTAATACAAAAATGATTGAACAGTTTAGCAAATAATTTGAGTTCATGAAAAGGTACCTAAGGGTCAGGAGGATAGCTCAGTAGAATAAGTGCTTGCCTGGCAAGCACAAGGTCCTGAGTTCAATCCCTGGTACTGAGAGAGAGAGAGAGAGAGAGAGAGAGAGAGAGAGAGAGAGAGAGAGAGAGAGAGAGAAAGAAAAAGAAAGAAAGAAAGAAAGAAAGAAAGAAAGAAAGAAAGAAAGAAAGAAAGAAAGAAAAGATACCTAATGGAAATGCAAGAGATAAAAAATTCTGTTGAAAGATAGGTGACCACTGTTAGAGGCTAGGGCTGGTAGAGGTGACCACAGACTCAGCAATAAGCAACACCTCAAAAACAGGGATCATGGGAAATGAATCCAAGGGCTGTGAGAGGATGCAAAGAAAACTAAGCTAAGACTAACTGGAATGAGTGTAAAAGCACAAGACACCATGACTGACATTTAAAAACCCATTTACAGAAATCATGGCATAAAACTTCCAAAGTATGTGGGAAATTTTTAACATATATGTAAATAAAGCATACACACCCCAAATAGCCACAATTAGAAAATAACTTCTTCATGACATATTATAATCAAAATCACAGAAGTCCAACACAAGAAAGGAATCTTATAAGTTAAAGTAAGTGAAAGAAGAGCAGCAAATCGCTTGCAAAGATATAGTTATTAGAATTACGGGAGGCTTTTCAACAGAAACTTTAAAGCCCAGGAGAGCTAGAAATGAAGTGTTTCAAGCCTTAAGGAAAACATCTTCTATCCCAGACTAACATATCCTGTAAGGTTATCATTCAAAATTAATAGGGAAATAAGACCATTCCATGACAAAAGCATAATAAGAAATTCATGACACCAAATTAGCACTCCAAATTATTCTCAGGTACATCTTAGAAACAGAAAATGCCAACCATGTCAAGAAACTGAATACATGAGGTGGGGTTAGCACTTAGTAGAAAGGGAAAAAAGCAGCCAACAATGGAAAATAATGCAATGGCAGAAATTAGTCAATACCCTTCAATTATAACCCTCAGTGTGAGTGGTCTTAACTCCCTAATCAAAAGACCCAGATTGGCAGCTTGGATCAAAAATAAAACTCAACATCATACTCCATACAAAAAAAAGTTTAATTCAAAAAGAAATTTAGACATTAAAAATCAAAGGATAGAAGACAATATTCTACTCAATGAAAGCCTGACGATAAGTAGGAGTAGCTCTCTTTTATTTTCAGAGATAGTGGATGTCTCAGTCACTTTTTCATCTCTAGGACACAATAGTCAATACCCATGATTAAAAAGAGACATTTATTTTGGCTACTGCGCACCCATAGTCAGTTGACACCAAGGCAGAAAGGCATGACAGAGGGGCACGGTGGAAGACAACTATTCACACTATGGAGGCAAAGAAAGATGCAGAGAGAGCATAGAGAGAGGAGTGAAGAGGTGAGATGCATGCTTCTAGGTCACCTTCTGGTGAGCTGCCTCTTCCTACCAGACCCTGCTTTCTAAAAACAAGACAGGTATAACACAACCATAAAACAACCATAATCTAATTACCTTCCAAAAGGTCCACCTACGAACACCAAGTTTCCTGCTGGGATATAAATCATAACAACGGACTGTAAGCCAAAACAAATCAGAAGTGGAAAATAAGGTCATTACTTATTGGTTAAGGAAATAATCCAATAGGAAGAGATAACAATTGTAAATATGTATATACCCTGAATATCAGAGCATCTAGCTTCATACAGCAAACACCACATGACATAAAGGATCAGATAAACCTCAATATAAGTATGATAAGAGACTTCAATACCTCACTATCACAAATGGATTGACTACACAAAAAAATCAACAAATGTCAGAATTGAACATCTTTGAACAAATGAACTAATAGATATTTATAGTTTTCCACCCCAAACAGTAAAATATACACTCACCTCAGTAGTACATGGTACTTTCTCTAAAATAAACCGCATACTAGCTTCCAAAGCATGCTTAAGTAAATACAAAGGAATCAGAAATACCCCATTCATATTGTCAGATCATAACACAATGAAAATAAAAATCAACAACCAAAGAAAACATGCAAAGAATGCAAACACATGGAAATTAAATGATACGCTATTGAATAATCAGTGGGTCACAGAAGAAATTAAGAAATAAATTAGGCCGTTCCTAGAATCAAATATAATTCTGGTAAAATATACCAAAATCTAGTGGACACATTGAAAACAGTCTCAGGAATAAGCTGCATGTATGTAAAGGTGCACATCAGAGAAACAAAATGAGTCCAAACAAATAACCTAACTATACACTCCAAGGTCCTGCAAAACAAAAACAATTAAGATTAAAAGCTAGTATAAGAGAAATTATAAAGGTCATAGCAGAAATTAATGACATTGAGACTAAAAAGATATAAAGAATCAGAATCAGTGAACTAAAGACCAGTTCTTTGAAAAAATCCTTAGCCCAGCCGTGGAGAATAATTTAGAGCTTTCAGTGATCTTAGCCCCCTGCTGCATGCGGACTGCAGGTTCGCCTCTCCTACCTTGCCCAGTCTTACCAAAAGAAAGTCAAAAAAACCTATACCAATGCAATGAGATGTGAAAAAGTGAGTTCAAAACAGACATCAGCATCTGTCCAGATCACTGGTAAGTACTTTAAAACCTACACCCTAATAAATTGGAGAATCCAGTAGAAATAGAGAAATTCCCAGAGACATATACATTATCAAAATTGAATCAAGATGATATAAAATTCCTGAACAATCCAATAACAGGCAGTAAAACTGAAGCAATGAGAAGTCCAGGACCTGACAGATTCACCATGGAATTCCAGAAGAACTTCAAGGAAGACCAAATCCCAATAGTTCTCAAACCCTTTAATCAAATTGAAAAGGAAGAAGTACTATCAAACTCAACCTGGAAACTAGCATTACCTTGATTCCAAAAATGAACAAGGATTTGACTAAAAAAGAAATGCACACTGATGAATATAGCTGCAGTAGCTGTGATGAATACAGATGCAAAAATTCCAAGCAAGACACTAGCCAATAATGCAACAAATCATTAAAAAATCGCATGTCATCATCGGGTAACAAGCATGTCTGGGATTGAAGGACCTTTCAATATCCATCAATCTATGAATGTAAAACATGCCACAAATAGGAATAAGGGAAAAAAATCACACAAACATCTCAAGAGATACAGAAATTCACCTGACAAAATCTAATTTTTATTCAAAATCTAACTCATTAAAAAATAAATTTATTATTCAAAACTCAGGAAAATACATACAGAAGGACATCTCCACCTACTGAAAACCATTTCTGACAAACGTACTGCCAACATATTAAGTATGAAAAAATGGAAAGCTTTTTTGTCTACAATCAAGAAGAAGAATGTCCACTATCACACCTATTCAATATAACACTCAAAACTTTGGTCAGTAAAATCAGGCAGGAGAAAGAAATACATATAGGAAACAAATAAGTCAAGCTATCCTTATTCAAAGATAACATGTTCATTTACACAGAAGACCAAAACAACTCCACCAAAAGACTCCCAAAACTAAGAAACAAATTCAACAAAGTAGCAGGATACAAAATCAACACGCTTTTACTTTTTATGTTTATCTTCTTTCTCTCTCTCTAAAATAAAAATATTAAAAATCAACCCACAAAAATCAGTAATTTTCCTTGAGCCCATAACAAACCCACTAAGACAGAACTTAGGAAAACAGTATTATTTGCAATAACCTCAAAAGAAGTTAAATAACTAAGAAGTACGCTAACAAAGGAAGTGAAAGACTTCTATAATGAAAACTATAGTATTCTGAAAAAGGAGTTTGAAGAAGACATCAGAAAAATGTTTCTTCATGGCAAATCAATACTGTCAAAATGACCATACTTCCAAAACTGTTATATAGCCTTAAGGCAATTCCAATTAAAATACCAGTAGCATTTTTCACAGAACTAGAAAAAGAAAAATCCTAACACTCATATAGAACCAGAAGAGACTTAGGATAGCAGAAGCAATTCTGGGTAACAAAACGAGCAGGAGCCATCACAACCCCAGATTTCAAGTTATTTTTACAAAGCTACAATGATAAAAAGAGAACCATGCCACTCACATAAAACAGACTCGTGAATCACTAGAACAGAATAGAAGATGCAGAAACAACCCCAGGCATGTTCAATCATTTGACAAAAAAACATAAAGATGGATAGTGGGATGAACTGAGGTCCATATGCTGAACCACAGTAGATCCAAAAAATAAATATTCAAAATAGATATTCCTAATACACTGTAAGATAAAATATACAAAACATTAAAAGAAATAGACATAGGCAAAACTTTCTGTATCAGTCAGTGTTAAAGATACATAATACAAGATACACAAATATATAAGCATTTGCAAGGCCTGGGAGATGGCTCAGTAAAATAAACGTTTCCCTGGCAAGTGCAAGGGTCTGAGTTCAATCCCCGGTTCTGTCAAAAAAAAAAAACAAAAGAATTTGCAAGAGTGGCTACAATAGCCACCCAGAGTCAGATGTGGAAGAGTGCCAAAGGTTTTTGTAAACAGTGTCTTGCACCATTCTGTATCAGGAGGCTAAAGGGTCTGAGAAGAAGCCAAGAGATGATGTCTAAGATGAAGGTGAAGACTGGAGCTCCTCAGAAGAAACAGACACACATTCATCCTTCTTCATTTCTGCTTTATACCATCCAGAATGGGTTCTCCAAAAACTACGGTGTGGAACAGCTAAGACATCTTAGTTGAGCTTTTCTCAACCAAGTTAACACAATCAGTCAACCATCACAGCTTTCTGCACAAGAGATAATATCAAAAATGAGCACATGGGTCTATAGCAAATTAAAAGTCTTCTGCACAGCAAAGAAAACCACAAGCAGAATGAGTAGAAAACCTGCTGAATGGGAACCCATGTTGCAAATTATTTTGCAGACAATTACCTAGAATATATAAAGAAATAAAAAAATTAGACTCCAAAACTAAAAGACCCAGTCAAAAAGTAGGCACCTGAAATTAATAGACATTTCTCAGAAGTACAAATGATCAATAAATACATGACAAAAATATTCAATATCTCTCAGTACCTCAGAAATGAAGAAAGATTTCATCTTTCTCCAGAAATAATGACTATTATAAAGATGTGAAATAATAACAAATGCCAGCAAGCCTGTGAGGGAAAGGAAACCTTCCACGTTGCTAGCTGGAATCTAAACTAGTACAACTGTGATGGAAATCAGTAAGGAGGTTGCTCAAAAAAATAAAAATAGAGGGCCTAGGGAGATAGGTCAGTAAAATAAGCACTTCCCTGGCAAGCACAGGGTCCTGAGTTCACTCCCCAGTACTGCAAAAAGAAAAGAAGGAAGGAAGGAAGGAAGGAAGGAAGGAAGGAAGGAAGGAAGGAAGGAAGGAAGGAAGGAAGGAAGGAAATTCCACTTGACCTAACTTTTCCTCCTAGATGTCTTCCCAAGAGAGTCAAGCACACCATATTATAGCAATGCACATGTACCCATATATAGCAGCAAAACTCATAATAGCTATATTTTGAAAGCCATCTATATTCCCAGGGACAGGTGAGTAGATAAAGAAAGTGTGTTTACACACAATGGAGTGTTACTTTGCCATAAAAAGGATAAATTTGAGTCATGTTGTAAGAAAATGGATGCACCTTGAAATAACAATGTTAAAATAAATCAGACACACCATTTAAATATCATATAGTTCCTCTTATACTAGAAAACCAAAGCATAAATAGTTCAAACAGCTAAATGGACAGTTAATAGGAAACATAGAGATAAATCTTTTGCAAATAGGAAGGGATTAAGAAAGGGAAGGGGGAAGAAGCAGGAGAGGGGAAGAGGAAGTCAGAAGACAGGATGGCTACATACACCTTCCAACTCCACACAACGAAGGTCATCATCATATACTGCAAACATACATTAGTATTTTTAATTAAAAATATAAAAATAATCAATAAAGTCTCAGACCCCAGAGGTATGAAGCAAAACTAAATGTGGTTCATATTCTTTTTAATTAAATTTAGGGTCATGTTGTTTATAATACTTTGTAAGTGACTTTTTAAAACTGTATCTTGAGCCTGCCAAATAGCTCAGTGGATTAAAGCATCTGCAAGAAGATGCAGGAGTCAGGGGTTCAATCCCTGGGCCTGCTATACTGGCCTTGCCCCCGGGGTATGCTGAGATGACATTTGAGACTGGGTATGGTGGCATGCACCTGTAATGTCACCTCTTGGGAGGCTGTAAACAGGAAGATCTTCATGAGTCTTATCTAGTAGTGAAACCCTGAACACCCTGTAGACACTTCCCTAAGATACAAAAAAACCCTGCATCTTACATGGACACAATTTATTAATGATACTTCTTGAATCATGCCATGTATACACTCTTTCATCCAGCAATGGATCTCCCTTACTTCATTTATGTTTTGTGTAACAGAATGTACACTCATGAGCACAATGTCCAATACAAGAATTGGAGTATAACTTACCATTTGCATCCATCCATACTTATGTGCATACAGGTATACTTTCATTTCAAAATACCTTGCTGCATTCTTAAGTATACTTCTCCATATTTTTATTTCTACACAGAATTCCCTAATGAAAGTGCAATGCCTGGGTTAGTCAGTTCCTTTCATTGGCTATTGAATTGTCATGAAAGTAAGATGCCACAGGGTGAGGCTAAAGAGGAACATGGCCAACCTTCACTATGCAAAACCATTCAGCAATGCAATTGAGATGAATTATACTTTTTCTCAAGAGTGTAGACTCTGAAGACTGGAGAGATAGCTCGGTGGACTAAGTGCTTGCTCAGGCAAGTGTAGGGACCAGGGTTTAATTCCCAGCAGCACATGCCACTCTGGGACGGGCCACTCTGGGCATGGGGGTGCTCACCTGTAATTTCAGCACTGAGGAGGCTGAAAATAGGATCACTGACTCTGAGCTGTGTAGTGAGAACCTGTACCAAATACATGAAAAAAGTGTAGACTCTAAAGCTAGATATCTTGGCTCAAATTTCAGCTACACTACTTTCTACCTTTATGAACGAAAATATGTATCCCATCGCCTCCAGGCCTTAGGTTCTGAAGTGGAGTAAATAATAGTACTTTCCTACCAGAGGTGCCAAAGGAATGACCTCACCCTTAGCACATACTCAATTCTAGGTAGCTGTTACCTATTGTCTTCTAACTGTGCATGGTTGCATATGCTTGTAATACCAGCACTCTGGGAGCCTGAGGCAGGAGGACTGCAAGTTCGAGCTTAACCTAGGCAACTTAGCCAAGCCTTGTCCAAAAATTTAAAATAAAAACCTAAAAAGGGGGCTGGGGAGATAGCTCAGTGGTCTAAACACCTTCCGGGGAAGCATAAGGATCAATCCCCAGTACTGCATGCCTTGCTGGCACCAGAATCCTGAGTGCATAGTGCCAGCTCCTGAAATTGGGTGTGGTGGCACATGCCTATTATCCCAGGACTGGGGAGGCTGAGATAGGAGAATCACTGAGTCCAGGATGCACAGTGAGACCCTGTACCAAATAAATAAATGAGTTTAAAGAATTTTGAAAATCTAAAAAGGGATAGGGATGCATCTCAGTGCAAAGGTATTGGGTTCAGTCCCCAGTAAGACACACATACACAGAGACAGAGACACAGAGAGATTGTTTTCTATTATTACATGTACCTCTGTACTCTCTTATACAGTCAGATACACCTAATGGCAATAGAATGACCTCGACTATGTAAGTAATTTGGACATAGAAGTTGATACAACCAACACCAACATTATTATTACTTTTTTGTGTGGTACCAGGGATCAAACTCAGGACCTTGCACTTGCTAGGCAGGTGCTTATCCTTGTCTCCCAACATTATCTAAGATTGAGCTACTGTTCAGTCACTTTCTAGATGCTTGAGAAATTCATAATGCAAAGGGATGAGTAGACAAACTAGTAAGTTACTAACTTTTCTTGTTTCTCCTAATGACAATTAGGAGTTGTTTAGCAATAATTAGGTAATGACCTGGAGTAGTAGACACCTCAGTAGATTTCAAATGAAAAAGGGCAACGTGGTCATAGATAATGAGAATTTTCTAAGCTTAAGTGGCCCTCGGGACACTTAGCTGGGATATTCCTAATTATTTCACTCCGGGGCTCCTGCAGAGCCCTGACGATCCAACACAGTTGAGGCTGCAGCCCTATCACCTTTCACTGCGGAATCCACCACAGAGGAGCAGCAGAGCGTCATTAGGAAGCCCCATTTGGCTGTGCTTGAGAACCAATAGGCGATACAAGGTGACTGCTTTTCTGGTTCCACAACTCTAGTTACTAGGGTAGCTTGATACTTCCTAAAACTTTCTTTATGAATTTTAGCAGTATTGTGGGACAAATTACAAAGTACACATGAATGACCCAAAGTTTCACAATAAGTAGGTAGACACAAGGAGGTAGGTCAGTTCTGCGTTCTATCTTCTCACACATATCATTGCCAAAAGGATGTAGCCCAAATGTAGACACCAGGCCCCATCCTCAAGGTACATGCTCCCAAATGGCACTACGATGAAGAACTGTGAAGAGAGACATCAGCAAACTGAAGGCAACCTGGCATAAGCACTTTGGCCCTAAGATAACATGCCAGGCTCAGGATGTAGTTTCAGGAGACAGTAAATTGTTAAGAATAAAATTTACAAATACAAGAGCCTACAGAACGAGGTAATATAAAAGCCCCACAAAAAGGCAGGCTAGCAGCAAATTGGGGATTACGTCCTATCTAAAGTGACTACAACTGTCAGCTTTAGAGAGATGCTGCTGCTTTACACAGACTCAGAGCTAAAGCAATTCCTCCAGAGAAACCAGGGACCCAACTGTTCTCTGAATTTTCTCAGTTCTTCAATGTTTGCAACTAATTAAGAAAAAAACATTTTCAAGTCACATTTGTCTTGTGGGTGTCAATTTGCTATTAATGTTTTCAGAACCTGGGTTCCTGATCCTTTTTTAATCCATCATGGTAGAGTAACTGAAGGAAAGGTCACCATCTCTGTAACCCAAGGACACTGGAGAGCCAAGAAGTTGAAGACTGCACTTCTCAGTGAAGAGCTGATTGTGACCACACGTTTGAGGCTTCTTGGAGTCACCCTTAAGAGTTCCATCTTTATCCTTGCAGGACTTCTGAAGAGCTGGTAAACTCTTCTAGAATGTTCTTGATGAGTTTTGACATAAAATAAAGTTGCTGGTTATAGGAGTCAGCAGCACTAAGGAAGCTGAGGCAGGAGGATTGTTGTGAGTTCGAGACCAGCCTGAGCTACAAAGTGAGCTTAAGGCCAGCCTGAACTGCACAGTGAGACCCTGTCTCAAAAAGACAAAAAAAAAAAAAAAAAAAAGAGTAACCAAGTTAGGTGTTCCTATTCTAGAGTTACAGACAACTTTTTATCTCTATCGCAAAGTCTTGGCAGTAATGATACAAATGCACAACATGTAGCTTGTCCTTTAAGAGATTATAATACATTTGAGAGTATTTTTTTTAAAAAAAGAATTAAAATATTAAAATTGCACATAAGTGTGGAAGGAAAAACAGAGGGTAGGGACAGATGGACCTGAAACTTGGCAGAAAGACTCTGGTTAACAGTGAGAAATAAATGAGAGAAAGAGGTCAGTCTTACTGTCTCTCATAAACATTTTACTGTTTCATTCATTCTAAATTCTCTTAGAAAGCAATCCATCTTGTTTCTGTATTCTGACATTGTCACTTTATTTACAGAGTTAAATTTCTATATGTCTTTTTCTTACAAAACAGCAAGCATCTACCAACAATTGAAATTAGCTTAAGGTGAAAGGGTAAAGGTGACAAAAACCCCAAGGAGATGCCATGAGTGTGCGGGTCACACGTGGGGCCATCGTTTCCATCTTCCTCTGCCAAAGCCTTGAACTTGCCCCACATGAGACGATGGGCTTTGTGTGGTTAAGAGAATGGCATTGTTACATGGGAGTAAACCCCGTCCTAACTTATGTAGCATGATAATTCTTTATTATTAGAAGATAAAAATCTTTTTTTTTTTTTTGTCTTTTTGAGACAGGGTCTCACTATGCAGTTCAGGCTGGCCTTAAGCTCACTTTGTAGCTCAGGCTGGTCTCGAACTCACAACAATCCTCCTGCCTCAGCCTCCCGAGTGCTGGGATTACAGGCATGTGCCACCATGCCCGGCTAAAAATCTTTTTAATGTGTCATATGAAGCATGAACTTCCCAGGTGTGATCTTTTGACAACAAAAATTCATACAGTCAGGCAGAGTTTCTGACCCTAGACATTAACAAACAGCATTCACTTCACTATAGTCTTCAGCTATTTGGAAGATGCTGCCAATTTAGATTTAAATAAAGACACATATGTAAATGATGTTTTCTGAGGATTATCTGAGGCTGCCCTTCAAACTATTTTGTCAACAGCTCTCAGTGACTCTGCAGGAGAGTTCACTTGATTCATCTTCCCACACCACTTTCCCATAACCTTCAAATTTTCTTCTTGAGACTTTGAAGGTTATAACATTAATGTAGTTTGGTAAATCTAACTTTGGATTGCTTTGAATTAGTAAATTAATAATTACACCAAAAATGTTGTTCAAACTTTTTCTTTCAGCCAGAATACAGGTTGTTAAGTAGCCTACATAAAATACTAGAGATGATTAGAAACATAAGTATAACCACAGAAACAGCAGCTTTGGCAGTTATGGTACAAGTTTAATTATTCAGAAACTTTCCATGTGTTTACTCAACGAATCAAACCAGGGATGGATGACTATTCAAAAGCATTTACAACAAAATTTAAAAACAAAACAAACAGCATAACCATTTGTTAAAGGCATGAATGCAACCATCAATAAAAAAAATTATATATCACATGATGGTTTTATATTGCGTAAAATGCTCTAAGGATTATTACAATAAACGAGGCCTGCTAGTCATCTGGAGCAAAGCTATGGATAGTTTCATGTTATAAAAAGGGACAGCACAGTGTGACATCTCACAGAATCACCCCATTGGGGACATTAACGTAGCCACTCTCTTGACCTTACTCTTCAAGCTCCCTGCTGGGTGCACCCAGTGGCTTCCAGATAAAATGCCTGTGCTGAAGTCTTCAGATCCATTTAATGAGGCTTCATGACTAACTTTGGCAAGCTCTTTTCCCCCTGCTTCTTTTCTACCTCAAACTGTGTTTGATTCATTTATGAGAAATTTACTTTTGCCAATTGAAAAACCCTTTTGTGGCTGCCAGGCACTAATCTCCCCTCTGACACATCCATTCACTCAGACTAAATCCAGTATTGACATTTGTGTCTTAGGCGAAAAGAGGTTAAGCACCAGGAGGAAACGCAACTGCAGCACCCTGCCAAAAACCATGCAGCATCCAAGTGAACTGTGATGGGCTGGATTTGAGAGGGAACCCCGAGAACTCAGGGGGGGCTTTGATCACCATTCCCTAGCCAGGCATTCAAGGAAGTTGTTTGATGCTATCTATAGGTATCCATAGCAGCCTAATTAAAATTCTTCCTAGTCCTCAGAAATCATTCTCTTGTATCACCATCTCAAGGGAGTCTCTTGAATATTTCTACTGGACTTTGCTTTAAAAGGAAAAAAGCTACCACATTCAGTCTTTTGAATGTTCTGCCTAGTTGAAATGCGCTCTTCTTCTCTTAGGCATCTATCTTACAGTAACAGAACAATAGCAGGGGTTCTTTCTATTGAAACTATGCTGGAATACTGATTTAGTCAGAACCCTCCCACGCCATCCTCCACCTGTGTAGAGAAGGTACACCTGTGACTTGTCAGTGTGTAACGAACAAAGTGAGTGCTGCTTACCTAACACAGACATGGCTACAGAAGCAAACAAACATGCTTCTTTTAGTAAGAAATACAACATATAGATTGGGTGGAATGTAGTAAAAATAAATATTTTCGGGGAAATAAAATGTAAGACAGTAAATTTGAAATGACAAAAGGAATTGAATGAAAATCAAGGTAAGGGGCAAGTCCTCAATCCAATATTATTTGTATCCAAATGTTTTCATATTGCTGCTGTTATCTTCTTCTCCATCAGTAAGGTATTATTCCCCCTTCCTTATGCTTCTTACCGAATTGAAAAAAAAAAAAAGAATTATTATACAGAGAATGTACAATCCATATAACCTTCTACTGCTTGCTGATCCTCACTGCATATTTTTGTAGTCAAGAATATTTTCTGATAAATAATATCAAAGTATGATGATGTGGAACTGCCTAGCCTCATGGCTTCTTAATAATGCATTGCTACATTCATGTTAATGCCTTCTGAGTTGCTAATGGGATGCAAGTTTATCCACAGAATCCTAACACAGTATTCTTATATCGCTTTCTGTAGTTATTTATACAATCCAGTTGTATTAAAATGTTATACCTTGAGCTATGGGAACACAAAACGTAGCCACAACATTCCTGAAAACACGTTCCTATGAGAATTTCCATAGGAAAGTCATTTCCAATTACTTTCACAATACAAGTCGATAGTGACTCTTCCTCTTCATTTGTAAAGCAAGAGTAGTTCACTGCTTTCCTTAAGATTTGTGTTTTTGCCAGTTTTAAGCCTATCACATTATGAGATGTTTTTCTCAGTGTTAGTAGCCACCTCAACTAACTGTGCTTCTTTAAATTCAGGCTGGACATGCCAACATCCCACGTTCTGAGATTCAATCTTTGTCTCTAATACTTACTCTGACTATTGAGCTCCAGTGAGTTATTATTAAATAAATGTTATAGTGTGTTCTTTATCCTTATTACCATCAGCCCCCCAGGAAGAGTGAAGTATAGAAAATATTCGTTTCAGGAAAAAAAACCTCTGGGTTCAACATTTAGATTAAAATGCCATATATATTCCCTAAGAGTATGACTTTGGCTTGAGAGCATAAAGCTGAAGTAAAGATTATCGTAGACTCTTGGGGTTGATGGAGATATTGAATATCTGCTAAGACAGTATGTTTTGCTGCTGGCCCACTTCGTAGAGTTTACTAGATGAATTCATTACTAAGAACAATTGTCGAAAAGTTAAGACCATGACCATCATGCAAATACTGCATGAATCTGCTTTAAAAGTGGTAATAGTAACACTAAGTGAAATGCAGAGCAGCAAATATTAATCAGGGGGATAATTAATAAAATAAATTCACTGCACTAGAGCAAAGTCTGGTTAATGTCCTAGTGAGTAATAAAATTACAACCTTTGGGGTCTTTGTCTGGGCAGTAAGCATTTTCATTTCATTTTAGGTTACTGCCAAGTTTGGAACCTGTAATTAGTAGTGATAGCAAAGTTATACACAGATTCAGTCCTTACATAAGGGAACAATATTTGAATGAGTTTTTTAAAAACAAACCAAACCAAAGACTCTCAGGAGGACATTAGAAGGACATTCCTCCGTGAAGTTACTTCATTCATGGCCTGAAGTAGCCTGAATAACACCTTCCAGAACATGCATGCTCGACCCCATTGTTTAAATGTCTGATGGGGCAAAACTGTAAGCATTATTTGAAGAAATGATTAGATTACAGATGTGGGTAAAGGTTTCAAGAAAAACAGGATGATTTCTTGTTGTTCTGGAATGCTCAATGTAATCTTGAAGATCTCTATAAAAGGAACTCAAAGGGTCCAAGGCAGTAAGAGCTGGGCTGTGTTGTAAAGACAAAGGAAGGAACCACAAACCAAGAAATGCACTGGAAAATGTAAGGAAATGAATTCTTCCCTTGAACATCCTAAAGGAACACAGCCCTCTCAAACCTATGTTGAGCTGTTGATCTCCAAACTCCTGTACATTTATGCTATTTTAATACTCTTAGCATTTGCTAATTTGTTTAGCAGGGACAGTAACCTAATGAAGGGTTCCCAGAAAGAGACAAAATATCAGACTTTGTTAAAAATGGCAAATTGAAAAAGATCCACCCTCTCCACATGCTGTTTGCTCACCTACAATTGACAGATCTGGTGTATAGGAAAACTGACTTGAAAAATTAAAAGTGATTTCATCTATTTTGTATCTGTATGTCCAAAATAGTTAGGATAAATATACAGCCATATTCTCTTAATTCAATGAATAGAAAGATTTGTCCTAATAGTGTTTGTAGACAGGATATCATGTCTGCATCTTGAAAATGAATAACCAGTAAGACAACAACAGTTTTGAGACTGTCTCACTGCTATTTGTTTCTCAATAAAATTATTTTTTTAAAAAAAAGCGATTTGGTTTCAAACAATGTTCCTCATAAATTGAAAAGAAATCTGGTTAATAAAAAAGTGAACAAATCAGCAAACTCCAACTCTCACTTTGTTGAGTGCAAGTTTAAGGAAGAAAAGAAAAATACATTTTCTTACATTCACACCAATAGTACGACACCACAATTAACGCCATTGTTCTTTGCTGTAGTTGGGACCTGGAATATTCCCAAAGGCCCATTGGTTAAAGGCCTGGTTGTCAGGATAGGGCTATTGGGAGGTAGTACATGCTTTGAGATATGGAGTCTAGAGATCCTTAGGTCAACAGTGGTATGTCCTTGAAGGGGACTATAGGACCTCACACTTTCCTGTTCAACTTTTTTGCCTTTTTGCTTCACAGTGTATTCATACCATGAAAAGCTGCCTAACCACAGACCCCAAGCAATAGACTTACTGAACCTTGGACTGAAACCTCCACAACCATAAGTCTTAAGAACCTTTTGTCTCTATAAATTATCTCAGGTAACTAGTTATAGTAATGGAAAAATAATACTCTTCAATTCTGTAAATATGGCTTATATTTTAGATTACTTAACTGTTTCTGTACAGTGACTTTTGGTTTTCCATAAAATGAATTTTCAGAGTTAGGAATTTGTGGTCTTCATTTGTTGATTCTCTTTTTAGAATTCTTCCCACTGCATACCACTCATTTACAGCTGCCAGACCGCAGCCTATCTTACACTCTGGGATAACACCATTGCACTTCCTTTAGGTTCTTCTACTCAACTTATTTCTCCAACAGGAGACCCTATCAGCTCTTCTACATACAGCTACTCATTTTTCAAACCCATGCTTCGACATGGTGTGTGCTGCAGTTAGTGAGCCTATTGTATGCTTCCTTGGCACCTTATTCTTCTTTTTGCCTATGGACTGGTAGGCTATTGAAGGTGGGGACAGTGCTCACCCGTTTGTCCTGTTAGGTGAAGCCAACAAGGGAACCCAGAAACTTGATCCCATGCCACTTCCTCCACTGATAAGATATAGGGAAAGTAGCAAGAGAGCATAAAGACAGGATTGTCTGGGCTAGCATGACCCCTTCCTAGATACTGGTCATTGCTCACAAGCAAGAATGCAAGCTTCAGCATTGGCAGTGCACTCAACATCATCTCCCATAACATGGGCCTCTGCATTAATCATCGAGAATTAATGTGTAGTTCTTTCTGAGATTTCTGTGGAATTTACTGTCACTTGTTTCTTGTGCACATTGGAAGCAGTACTTCTGCTTTGGGCAGTTCTTTAAAAATCTTTGAAATATGTGACAGGATCCTAGGTCTTCCATGAGTTCCAAAAAGATCATATTGTGGAGGAGACCATTAATGTACCTGAATACATAGCAAGTACTCAATAAATATTTTTTGGACAAGAAAAATCTTAACATTTTTGCTAACACAAGCTTAGTTCACCTGAATTGTTTATGCATATTGACCTTAACATATAATAACATGTTTTCATCACCTTTTTGTCATCTGTGTTTCTACTCTGAATTTTTCCTCCCTAAGCCATCATTCATCTACAATTAACTTGAGAACAAGCTAAAATAGGATGAAAGTGGAAGTTACCAAGAAGGAAAAGGTGATGCAGAAGAGAGTATACATAGTTCTTAACTGCACTGTGGTGCAAATGTTTTCCTTAGTTTGAGCTTTCATTTGGTTTCAGACTATTCATGCCTTGTTTAACTGCTTAAAACCTTCACAAGTACCTGGGGAAGCCAAGTATATGGTGTTTCAAACAAAGAATGGTTATCCAGTATCAAAGTTGGTACTAAAGTACCAACTCCTTTAGTCAGTAGTAATAATTTTCTTTTAATTTAGCCATCATTAAAATTCTTTTTCTTCTAATGCCAGGTCTTATTATTCTCCTGTAATCAACCCAAGAGCTCCACTGTAAAGGAAATTGTAAAAGCAAAATACAGCAAATGCATAATGCACACATCAAACTTGCACTTTCCTGATGGACTCTAATTTGGTATTTTTCTTTCTTCTCATCCAATTGATCACTACCAGAAAATGAAAATTTGGATTACTGATATTAAAGGCACCAGAAAAAGGTATGCTAAACAACCATACATCCATAGCCACAAGTTTACAAACTTTTGTATACAAACATGAAACATAAATATCCCAACTAGAATTTTAGAAAATATAGAGTAATGAAGTATACACTATCTAGATTCTTAAAGTAACATTATGCATAACAAAATATAGTCTTTTCTTTTCCAAAATGGTACCAATGGAAAGGTAGTATAAATTTACTTTAGCTGGCCACTCAAAAAGCATTTGATGTAGTATCATTAAAAACTAATATAAAAAAATCACCTTCTGGCTATTTTGTCACAGGTTACATTTCTACACAGAATATTACAGAGATAAAATATGAGTTTGGGATCTAAAATAATGGACTTTCATAAGGAAAATCTTCACACATGAAAAGCCATGTCAATGTGGATGATGAAAGTATCAGATCAACATTAGAAATCATTTAGTTATATTTCATGACACTGTAATTAGAACATAATAAAGAACAATAAACCAATATCAAATTTCTTAATTAAACTTTAATTTTAGTTGTGACAAGGAACATACACAAAACTCATTGTATCAAAATAAATTAAGCAGATTATGTGGTAATCATGTTTTTGTGCCTTAGTAAAATATGTGTAGCATGGGACAGGCTAGTCACTCCTGTGCTTCTTTAAGCTCATGTTCCAGATACACAAAGACATGGTGCCTTATGGAATCTGCAAACCAGCACAGAAGGCACACATGGAAAAAAGATGATCGATGATGTAAAGTGTGCCTAAGGAGAGTCACATGGAGAGAAAACACTCTCTTGGGCTTTCACGGAGAGAAAATTGGTCAAGCAATGGCCATGACTCATCCATGTGGCTGACACTGACAAAGGATCTGCAAACTGCAGTACAGGGTTTCAGGATAAATCGTGAGGGGATTTGACTGACCTTGTCACATAAAAAAGTTACATTTCTTGTTATATAGGTCTTGCTTTATCTTAGTCTTAACCATCCAGCAGAAAAGTATAAAACTGAAGTATAAAAAGTAAAGCCATATTAATATGCTGAGCTGTAAAAGGCTCAAGTCAACAGTTCTGAAATTGCCAGTCCTATGGAAAACCCACTACTATTATGGATTACTGGACTATATTGAACATTTTGCTGAATTCACACATCTTTGCTGAATTCACACACCTACAATATTTAAATGACAATAGAATACCCTTCTCTGACAAAATTAAACAAAAAGGACCATTTTGTATCTATATATTCAAAATAGGATAACTGTACAGCTACTTTCTCTTAATTCAATGAGGAGAAAGATTTTTAATAACAGTGTTTGGACAGGATAGCATGTCTCCATCTTGTATTATGAATAACCACTAAAAAGACAAAAATATGCAATGTATTAATTATTGAAACAGTCCTACTAATCAGACACTGTCTCACTGCTATTTGTTTCTCAATAAAATTATTCAAAAAAAGAAACTTCCTATGTGAACCTTGCCACACTGTGAACTGCTCTAGCAGAGGAAGCACAACACAGTGTGGTCAGAAGAGAAGATGGGGTGAGGACTGCCATTAAAGCCAGGGTAACCAAGAACTCCTGGCAGTAAAAGACATACTAAACTGTGATGGACAACAGAAAAAATGTACACTTCTGGGACAGAGCTGTGACTATATCCAGACCAACACACTCTGTCTGATTCATCACCATCTAACCACTGTGTAAGAGAGCACAAAATCCAGCCTGGAATCACCCTGAGCAGAATCCACAGGGAGGCTCTCCAAAGCCTCATAGAAGTATTGGTCTCCAATTCTCCTACCTGTTCATTTTTCCTCTTATGTAGCAAAGGTAGTTCCTTAAGTTGCCATGTCTTTCCATCTGCATTTCTGATGGATTCACCCCTTTTTAGAATAGTCTTATGGAAAGATTTGTCTTAGGTGACCCTTGACTATGAAATGTTACAAAGGCTACATTATGCTAAAGTATATATGTTTTTTGAGTGTCTCATGCATGGAAATTTCAGTAAAATTTGTTCTGAGATATAAGAGGAATCCTACAAGAGACACCCAAAAGGTTCATGGCTTGGTACAAGTATAAGCTGCATACAGAAATAGCTATACAATACAGTCACGCGGTTCCAGCTGGTCAGAGGGCAGCATCTGTGGGATTGTATCTTAGTTACCTATTGCTTATGACAAACCATCTTAAAGTTTAGTGTTTCACTACAATAGTTTATTCTTTTTCTCCTTGTTCTGTGGGTTGGTACATAAATAGACCTTCTAGAGGTTTTGTGCAAGATACTGATATACTTGAGGGCATTTAATGAGATAGCTCAAGCTAGAGAGTCAAGACAGCCTCAGTACTGTGCCCTGCAGTTTGTGCAGGCTACCAGCTATCCGATGAATGCTCTCCAGTGCCTCTTGTCTTCCTCTAGTTGGCTGCAAGAGGCTTTTTCAGAACACAATGGTCTCAATGTTCCATTAGGGAAACAGTGAAAGCCTAGGAACCACGCTCTGCACACTCTGTCTTTGGACACATTTTTTCAGTTGAAACAAATCCCAAGGCCAGATCAGATTGAAGGGGTTGGAAAAAGAGAGCTAACCTCTTGATGGCTGCCACATTGCCAAAGCATGTGGTTATGAAGGACATATTTCATTGGGGCTGATATTGTACATGCAGACCCCAGATGGCAGGTGAAAGAAAGTAATACTCTACAAGTCAACAAAGACTTCTGGAAACATCAAATATCACAGACTGCTGCAGAAGCATCTTATCTCTCATGGAGTCCCTTATGTTTGGGAAATATGGAACCAGTGGCCATAAACATACCTAGATTTGCTTGAGCTTTAATGATCTGGAGACAAGTATCATAAATTTGGCACCATGCTGGAGATCATGTTGCTGAAGAGGCTCCTGAGGAAAGAAATCTCCAGGTGTGAACTGATGCAGACCCCTGCATCTGGAAGGTAACAGGTACAGCTCCTGTCAGAGGCTCCATGTGCTGTGTGGCTTGTGTACCACACAATAGCCCCAGCCAAGGGGATGAGCTAGAGATGAAGACCTCAGGGGAATTCATTTGCTATAGCCTGTGCCCTTTAGGTCTCTACTTCCCTAGAGGAGGGGTCTTTGACTGACTCATCATTCCCTACAGAATACTGGTTACAATTCAATCAATAATGTTTATAACATGCATGCAATCTGGTCTACAGAGAGAGACCAGCTTTGTGTTGGTTTGCTTAAATTTCTAGTCCATAGCAGATCATTATTTGGTTCTATTGCATATGACCAGTACATGTTGTGAAAAGCATGCAATTTACCAGGTGCATTTGACAACCACCCAACTATTCCACATCCTGATTGCAGGACAAAACTACTGTTGGTGTATTTGGCTATTTCAGCAAAGTCAAATTGTTTCAAAGCTTTCTAAACACTTACTTCAGCATTGCTAATCTGTGGCTTAGTCTATTAGCAATGTGTGGCCCAGGATTGGCTCCTAGATAACATGTTGGCTAGTTTATACCATCCAGCGACATTTCTGAGTCAACAAATCACTGCTGACCTATCCCTTTCACAAGAAGAGCTCATGACTGAACCAGGTCTGTGTTCTAGTAAGTGGTATTCTCTTCAAAGATATAGGGCACAGAAGTGAGTAAGCAGAAAGAAATAAAAGAGGCACAGGAAGAAAGAAACACTGTAGTATAGAGATCCCAGGTGCCATGACAACATAAAACAGAGAGCAGCTACTCCCTCAGAAACCATCAGACAGCTTCCCAGGACCAAGCCAGACCTTGCATATTTTTAATAGTCCCCTTCTCCTAAAGTGGCTTCAGGGAAGCCAGGACCTAAAGGAAAAGCAGAATCAAAGCTCTCCAAAGAAGACTTTAAAGTTCTACTGTGGGGGCAACCCACTTGAGTCCCCCTTGTCCCTCCCCAACAGAAGCTTTCTTTCCAATAAAGTTTTATCCTCAAAAAAAAAAAAAAAAATAATAATAAAGTTCTACTGTGAGGGAAAAAAAAGCAAACAGTAGCCCGTTGTCAGAAACACTGATTGAGCAATTACTATATTCTCAAGCACTGTTCTAAGAATTTTGCAAATATTTTTAAATTTATTAATTCTTCTCATAACAGGTAGCATCAGCAGAGTAAGCGCTTGCTTAGGTAAGCGCAGCGGCCAGGGTTCAATTCCTGGTTCCCCGTGCCGCGCTGGCCCCGCCTTCGGGTGTGCTGAGCCGGCGATGGAGTCCGGGCATGGTGGCGCGTGCCTGTAATCCCAGCCCTAGGGAGGCAGGAAGCAGGAGGATCACTGTGAACGTGGGCTGCATAGTGAGACCGTGTCCAAAAAAAAAAAAAAAAAAAAAAAAACTTTAAAAATAATAATTAAAAAATTAATTAATTAATTAAAATGCAGATACCTTGGCCTTTCAAGGTCAATGAAGACTTAGGACATACAAGAACCTGTACTGTAATTTCATGTAACTCAGTTGTGTCTCAGATTTTCTGATCAAAGAGATTATGGGGCCACAGAGCAACATGATCGACATAGAGTGTGCCTAAGTAGAGTCACAGGGAGAGAAAACATTCTCTCAGGCTTTTGCAGAAAACAAATTGGTCAAGCAATGCCCATGGCTCATCCACATGGCTGGCACTGACAAAGAATCTGCAAACTGTGGAGCAGGGTTACTGGATAAATCCTCAGCATACTTGACTGACCTTGTCAGATATAAGGATTACATTTCTTGTTGTATGGGTCTTGCTTTGTCTTGGTCTTGACCATCCAGCAGAAAAGTTTAAAAGTGAGGTGTATAAGGGAGGGCTATATAAATCCTGAGCTGTGAAGGGCTCAGGTCAACAACTTCTGACAGTGCCAGTCCTGTGGAAAGCCCACTACTATTATGGACTGCTAGACAGTGTTGGATTGCTTTGTTGAATTCACAGACCTATAGTATTTAGATACCAATGGAATATCCATCTCTGACAGGACTAAACAATAAGGGGATACAAAGGAGGGACTATTTTGTATCTGTATATGCAGAATAGTTAGGGTAGATATTTAGCTACTTTCGCTTAATTCAATGAAGAGGAAGATTTATACTAATAGCATTTGGACAGGATATCCTGTCTGCATCTTGTACTATAGATAACCACTAAGAAGATAGCAATGTACAGTGTATTAATTGTTGAAACTGCCCTATTAATCAGTTTTGAAGCTGTCTCATTACTATTTGTTTCTCAATAAAAAAAATTAAAATAAAAAAAAATAAATGCAGATACTGAGACACAGAGAGTTTAAGCAATAGGCCCAAAGTCATAGAGCAAATAAATGAGAGAACAGGGACTTGGGACAAATACCCAATACCCAAAATGAGGTAAGGAAAGATTTATTTAGCTCACAGTTACTGGAGGTTTCAAGACAGTGGAGAAGCTGGGGCGTTCCCATGTCCAGTCTGACCCTCTCCACTACCCTGAGAAACCACAGGCTAGCCAGTTTAATGGTTCATGCCTCTTTGGCCCTGCCCCATGGGCCCCACCCTGGACCTCTGACCCCACCCCTGAAGCCACTCTTTGTTCCTCCAGCCACATCTGCCCCATAACTTACAAGATGCTTTGGGGGGACAACTAGATACAAACCATAATATATGTCATATCAAATAAGGTAAAAGCATGATACTAAGTATGCTTGCTGCTGTTGAAATGATCTATCTTTCACTGCCCACATTCATGTCATCAACAAAATACAAGTTGTGTGTGTCTCCCAACACTAGGAAATGTCTACCTTACTTTTTATCCACATCTCCTGGAAAAGTAACTCATATTCACAGTACCAGGTGCATAATAAAAATATGTATATTTTAAAGAAAAAACACATGCAGAAAAACTGAGGTCATAGGAAGTCTGGATCATCAGGCAAAGAATTGTTTTATCCCATGATGAGCAGAGGGACCCAGATGGTCTCAGAGCTTGAGTGTGACAATAGTAAGTGATCGAGAGAACTAAAAAGCTGGAGGCAGGGATCTTCAAAAGATAGCACCTGCCCAGCAAGAACATGAAGGAAGAAGAGCCAGAGAAATAGGAGGCATGATACACATGTGCATGGCTATGGCAAACAGAAACACCAAAACAACACCCAGGATTTGGAGGCAGATTTATTTAATGTCAGACAGGCACCGACTAGGAATCAATCACTCCTCAAAATGTCAGGCCTCCGCCGGGGAGATGGCTCAGTAGAATAAGCAGTTCCCTGGCAAGTGTAAGGGCTTGAGTTCAATCCCCAGTTCCGCAAAAAAAAAAAAAAAAAAAAAAAAAAAAAAAAAAAAAAAAAAAAAAAAAAAAAAAAAAAAAAAAAAAAAAAGTCAGGCCTCAAAGGCCCAGGGAGGGAGCTGTTAATGTGGTTGCAGAAGTGTGAGGGATTTGGAGGTAAAGCACTTAGCTGTCTGGGATTGGTTCTTCTACATCATAGTGACCAGTTATGCATCACATTAACCAGCCATCCTAAGAGACAGAGCAACCAGAAGCACAACAGGAACTATTACCTGGACAACAAAGAGACTGAAGTATACTGGATGGCAGGGGAGCATTTTCTGCTATGCATGAAAATGTAAGAGTTTAATATTACAGAGGAAATGGTACTGGTCACCAAGAGGCTCATGGCTGCCTCACCAAATTGTGTCGCAAAGGCATTCCTGGAGTGAAGAGTGACCATTCCTCTAAGAAATCTTACATGATCCCTGTCCTTAGGACTACAGGAAATGAAACAGGGGAGGCGGGTGCACAGAAAAATAAAGATTATAAATAGAAAACTTAAGTAGAAGAGTTGGGTTCTGTGACAGGAAGACCATTGTCAGGGATGAGCATTCACCGCAAACAGAAACAATAAATAACAAACACAAGCATCTAAGTATCATGAATAAGTGCTTGATTTTATCAAAAGTTTTTCCTACATCTATTGAAATGATTGTGGGATTTTTGCCTTTGGCTCTATTGATGTTTTGTATTACATTCTCAAATGAAGAAGTACAAATAGCAAATAAATATGTGAAAAAATGTTCAGCATCACTGGTCATTTGAGAAATGCAAATGAAAACAACACTGAATACTGTGAAATTCATGTTACTTTGTTTAAGTAAAATTTTGTATCACTTGTAATTTTTCTGTTTCAATACTATTTTATGATCTCTTTATAAAATAAAAAAAAACTGAGATTCTATCACTGCAGTAAGAATGGCTATACTGTGGGGGGAAAAGGAACCCTTCACCATCGTTGGTAGCAAAGTAGACTGGTTCAACCACTGTAGAAATCAGTGTGGAGATTCCAAAAAAATGCCAGGATTTGATCAGCCCAGCTATTCTCTATCTGGGTATTTTCTCAGAAGAATTAAAAACACCATACCACAGTGATATATGTGAACCCAGGTTTATAGCAGCACAATTTGTCCTAGCTAAATCTTGGAAGCAACCCAAAGGCCCATCAACCAAGGAATGGACAAAAAATGTAGTATTTTTATATAATGGACTATTCATCTATAAAGAAGGATAAGCTTCAGAAATTTATAGGGAAGTAGATACAACTTGAGTCCATACTTATAACTGAAACAAATTAGTCTCACATGTCCCTGTTAGAAGCTAAAATGGTAAATAAGAACCAAGGTGTACAATAGATATTGTAAAATGAGAAAAAACTGATCAAAAGGAAAGAAAAACTGGAATGCAGGAAGAAGAAAGAGAAAAAGAAAAATAAATTTAAAATATCTATATCTATCTATTTATACACAAATGATGGTTAAGATAGTTACATTACTAATTTCTATTCCTTCATAGAAAAGAAAGGTTTATGCCTATGTTTGATCAATTTTTCATATCTATATCTTATAATATGAGCAACTACTTTGAAGAGGATAACAATATACCATGTATGAATCATTATTATTCTACAATATTGTTATGAAATTTTATGCCATTGTTTTATTGTTGATTTTTCTTCTCTTTAAAATAAAAAGTCAAATAGCTTTTGCAAAAGCACAAAAATTCTAAGTAGGAAAAATGTTGTGTCAGTTTAATTGGCAGCTTTTTCCCTTTCTTAATGATTCTAAAAATGTGGGTGAGTCATCTCATGAGTAGCATCATATAGCTTTTAAAAAACATTATTTTGTAGTTAAATTGCATTTCTCAGCAAATAAAAGAGAACCCAATGCAAAATGGTAAATAAAAATGGACTACTAATTGCTTCCACTTACAAAAACATTCATGTCTAAATGGACCTCTGAGATGAGGAGATTCGTGGGCCCAGTGGTACAGGTTCCTTCTGACTTTCTCCCCCACCTTCACTGTATCATATGCATCTTAGAGATGGCTCCTTTCTTGTGGCTGACAGAGAGCTGAGAACAATCCTTTGAATTACATCTTTCTCCAAATGCATGAAGAGAAAAATAATCATTTCTGCAAACTTTCTTAGGAGATCCTTCCTAGAAACATCTGGAACACCGCCCCTACATCTCTTTGGATTCGATATCTTTTCCATAGCTTTATCACAAAGTAGAATCACACTGATTGGCATAGGCTTGACCTATCCCTGGAAGCAGGACAGAGCCCACTTCTCCACAACTACGTGGTCATACAAGAGAACTGTGAACAGCAATCCCCCCTGTCCACCACCCATCCCCGACATGTTCAGAATGAAGCAAACCACAAGTTCTGCCAGAACTAGTACTGACGAACTGAGCAAGCTGCTAGAGAGACTGCTCTCCTCATGACCCCTTCATCTGTATGTCACATGTGCATCCTGACTGGGGGCGGGGGCCAAGTACCTAAACCTCTGCTTCCACAGAAAATCATAATGGGGCATTTGGTCCTCTACTTGAAAACTAAGATATTTGCATAAAATATGTTCAAGACAAGAAGAGTACTGAAGAGTATAGAAAAGGTTTTGAGTTGCCCTGATGCTATTAGAATGCACAATATCATTCCCTGCTTCATTGAGGAAAATGTTCCAGGGCAGACAATCACAGCCCAAAGAAAGGATTTGTTTGACAAATGACCTGCAAAATTCCTCCCATCTCAATTAATAGGATGGCATTGTGCTTTGGGAGAAAAAGCCTGCCTAACTATCTCAATCTCTACCTCTATCAAGCTCAAAATCCACTTCATTGTGGGACCACTATAGAGTGACTCATGCCTTAATGTAAATATTCTTTTAATAATTGTCTTGCATATTATGCTCCTTCTAAAACAATCCTGTCTCATAATATACTGCAGGTATTAATCTGATTAAGAACAACAAGATATATTTGAGATTCATTTGTGATGTGGCAAGTTCACTGGTAGAATTCTAGATAATAGACACCCACGCGATGAAGGCGACTGGCATTGCCCTCACTGATGTTTTAATTCAAATATAATTGCTTACAAAGTACAGTAATGTTATTGTGTGTTTAATATCAACTATATGTATCGGTATTAGTTGTTTTACAAACAATAATCTTTCACAGAAGGAGGTAGATATCAGATCTATTTTACCAGAAAGGAAACTGAGGCTCAAAGGCACTCTTTTGCCCTCAGCCACACAATCTGCTTCCCAGAACCACCCACTTTCACAATCTTGTAACATAGAAAAGAGATGACCTGCTTCAGAGATGATGACAGGATTCTTATGTTTCCTAGGACTCTTCTGTCCTGTGCCCCCAACAATTGTTTTCTCCTATACTGAGATAGCACGTCTGGGGTTAGTGTGCATCTCAGATAACAGCTTCACCAACCCATCTGGCCTTGGTTTCTTCCAGCCTTCATTAACTCTAATTTCATTATCACCTGTTCTGGTGTGACCCTGAGTTCCTGATGCTCTTCTCTCCTTTCTCATGGGAAATGAATTTCTGTCTCGGCATCAGCTCTCTCTCTCCAACTGTGTGAGCCCCCAGGCAAAGCACTCATTTGTATGTGAGTACTGTCCATCTTGCCTGTCATCCCAGCCACCTCCTGAGGCTCTCCCTGCCTCTTAGGTCATCTCTGGCTTCAGAAGACACCAAAGGGAATTTCTTAGCCAGAGGGGTGTGTGTGTGTGTGTGTGTGTGTGTGGTGTTTGCAGACATACATCCAGGCAAATGTGCATGTAAATTTAACATTATTCAGATAATTTATGACTTACATTTTTGCATTTTATTTAAATTTTATTTTATCCTTTAATTTCTTTTTTATTTGTTTCATGTATTTAGGACAGGGTCCACAGGGTCTCACTACATAGATCACTTGTAGTGATCTGCCTGTGTTCAGCCTCCCAGTTGCTGGGATTATAGGCACACACCACCATGCCCAGTCTCAATTGCCATCTCAGCACACCATGGAGGCAGGGCCAGCTCAGCTTATCAGGGATCCAACCCTGGCCACTGCTCTCTGCCCAAACAGGTGCTTTAGTCCACTGAGCTATCTAGCCAGACCTAATCCTTTAATTTTAACATGTGAATTTTCACACATGTGGGCAAAGAACTCATCTATCCTTTGGGAAAGATAAATAATTTTCTAGTTTGGTAATAAATTAGATGTTGTTTACATCTTTGATTTTCTCAAAAAGGCCAAATTTCTCAAAACACTAAATAAATGAAAGGTTGCTGTAGCAATACCAATGGAATAACCATCAGAAAGCTCAGAAGGCCTGCCTATTAGGCAAAAGAGATGGAAAAATAAGAAGAAAAAAATAAAACAAGTTTTCCTCCTTTTCTATATAACCCTTTAAGCCCTAGCCCAGCTCTCCCCCACCATTAGCCTCTGCAGCAAGACTGTCTTCTGACTAGAAACCAGGAAGAACGCAGAGCATTTCTCATTTATTTACATTTCGATGCCACTGAGTTTCTGTTAAGTGTATATCACAAGTCTATAAGCCAAAAGAGAGGCAATGGATTTGGAGTGTGTGAAGTTAGGCATACCCCGAGGACAAACATGCAAGTGTACCTGTTCCTGTAACCACCAAGCTTTTACAAATGCAAGGTAGGAGCTAACAGCATTTTTAACAAACTTGAAATTCTGACCACAATGAACTTAGCACTAGGTTGTATATTAACTTACATTACATAGAATATTACTTCTTTTAGTATTTTTTTGCCTTTTCTTTTTCACAAGTACATGCTGCTCTCATGACCATGGGTTATTTCTTTTGAATTTTTATGGACAAAAGAGGCATTATGAAGCCAAACCAAGAAAGGGAAGGCAAGTATCCCTCTTGACTTACAAAGAATAAAACTAAAAAACAGAAGATCATGATACTTGAATAAAAATTAGACAGGAAAAAAAGATTCAATATGTCAGAAGACAGACATTGTAGCTAGTTGGCAAAGTAAATGTCTAAAACAAAGTTGAATCTTTGCAGGAAAAGTTATGTTTCATTAGTTTTTTTTTTCCCCTGTGATCCATCTGAAGAAGCCACTTTTCCCCAAGGGGCCTAGAATGGACATTTTTGAAGGACATATGCTTGTTCTTGATGCTGAATTCAGCCTCAGTGCATTATTTTTAAAGCGATCACAGTTGTAGCTGTATGCTAGTATGTGTGTAGCCTTCAGATAAGCAATTGACCGTGAAATAATAGTACACAGCTTTTAATATATACCCTCTGGTTATGGGTGTGCATACTAAGCATATAGTATTTTAAAATACATGCATATACATATAAACACAGAAACTCTGCAAGTTAAAGCTCTCTATATCTAAATGGACTAGCAGCTGCTGGAAATTTCCCCTCTACTCTCCCCAAGGTCTCAGGTGTGGGATTCATGAGCCAGTGTCTCAGCTAGAACAGGTGTCTATCGCTGGGTAAATAGCAATTAGGCCCAAATTTCAGACTTTTTTTTCAAATCCCTTTCGGAGGAAAAGCCCAGGAATAAATAGTTGCTGTAACGGCCAGGGGTATTGTGTAGCATTATAGCCTCCAGCTGGTCTATTACATACTATAGACAGGGAAAGAATACGGGCACCTGACAGATGTGTTCTGTTAGCTTCATTAGGAAAGAAACAAAGAAACTCCTCAATT
This sequence comes from Ctenomys sociabilis, assembly GCA_004027165.1. Lineage (NCBI taxonomy): Eukaryota > Metazoa > Chordata > Mammalia > Rodentia > Ctenomyidae > Ctenomys > Ctenomys sociabilis. The sequence continues at coordinate 17,874 of PVKA01000316.1, read as the reverse complement.
AATAGCAGCAGAGCCAAATGGGGGGTAGGGGGGAGCTTGAGGGGAGAGGAATCATAGCCTGTTATTTAAACAGAGTCAGGGAGCTTTTCACTCGTGGCTTAATATGATTCATTAATAAAAACAGCTTTTTGAATGCCCAGTTTAAGTCAAAAGAAATCACTAGCATTTTTTTTCCTCCAGCAAAGGAAGGGCAAAATGACAAATTGCTGCTGTTAAATTCATTTCATGTGGGGATGGCCTTTCTCAAAGATCCCTTAAACGGCAGGGCTGGATGTTTGTCACATTAAGTGGCAGAGCAGTTCTCAAAAATCGACTGTGGCACATCAGGGTCTCAGATGGATGGCCAGCAGTGGCCATCCAATAATTTTATATATCCAGACCAGGAAGCATTTAGTGTTGCTTAAATGAAGGAGGATTTTTAAAGTAATAAAATTCAGCTCTTACCTGGATGAAGGGAAAATCTGTCCACGGTGTCACTTTTAATTATTTTTTTTTTAACCCTTCTTGGAATGATTTGAAATATGTGGAAGTCCTGTTTGTGACTGTGGCTTTCATTTCTTGCAAGCTATAGAAGTCTGGTTATTTCTCCTTTTGTATTTCCTCGACTGCAGATATATAGTGCACCTCTGTACAGCATAATACACAATTGCGAAAGGGTGAGCTATATATATTGTATTAACAATATATGAGTTCTAAATGAAAATGGCTCCTTTTTCACACAAGTCAGAATCCACAATAACAATGCAGCTTTCATCATAATAATTCTCCAGTTATGACTTCAGGGTGATATTTTAAAGAAGAATGCCATTTGCTACCAGCCAGCAAAATCAGGCTGACCCAGTTGCCAGGCTTAAGGAGAAAAAAATGAATTCCTGACAGTTTCCCCCATCAACACCACTTGATTTATTTAGCACAAAGCCTAAATGACCTAGAGGTAAGAACCTAGAGGATGTTGCTCGTTATCCAGATAACCTAGGTATATGCGAGATTAAAGGGCTGGGAGTGCATTAACCTGGATGGATTTCTATGTGATAAGGATTCATAGCACAACTGCAACCTCCACAGCACTGTGGAGTAGAGAATGACCATAGGAGTTCCTTAGTAACCTAGGAGAGCAAGGATGGGCTCCAAAATCACAACTGAATGCTCATCTGTCTAATTGGGGTGTTGTCCCGCCAAAGAAACAGAAATCAAAACATAGGTGGTCCTGGCCAAATCTGGCAGGCCAGGGTCTTTGTGATGGAAATGCAATTGTAAATCTTTATGGCCAACTCAGTTCATGATGTCTTGATGGTCTTCGATTTTTAAAATATACTTTTGGCTTCTATTTGTATTTTCTTCCTCAAATAATAGCTGCAGAACAAGAAGGCTAATATCTAATCCCCAACGAAGAAGAGAAGGAAAAGGAACACACTTTCCTAGAAGCAAAGGCATTTTTCACCCAAAAGTCTCTCTGTACAATGCTGATACTTCGTGTTTGCCATGGAGAAACTGAAAACATGAAGGAAAAAGATCCAAATTTAAAGCTATTATGTTCAGACTTTAAAACCATTATAGACTTTTAACACACATAATAGATCAGAGTTCTAGACCATTAGTTATAACCTTGGGTCCTTCTCAGACACCTACTGAGAGAAACCCTCATTATCATGGTTGGCAGATCCCAGCAGGGAGCAATTATCCATGCCTAAAAATCACCCCGGATGAACATTGCATAAAGGCACAAAATGATGACATCTAGACTGGGCATGGGAGTGTGCACCTGTAACCCCAGCTCTTGGGAGGCTGAAAATCGGAGAATCACTCCAAGTCCAATCCACATAGTGAAACCCTGTAGACCCTGTACTAAGTACATTAAAAAAATGATGATATCAAAACTCAAATCATGTAAAAAAAAAAACCACTTAGTTTAACCAACTGACTAAATATAATCCTAATCTGCATGTTTGGGTCAAAAGATGCAGTATATCCTCACCCATTTAGAAAATGCAAATTGGATATATACTTTGTTTCCTTTATTATCTCAGTGTTAAGTGTCCATTTTCCCCTCCTGGTATTTTTAACCAACTCAGAATAATTGATCCTCTTTGGGTTTCTAACCATGTGTCTGACTCCCCCAAACTCCCCACATTTCCATGTCTTACCTCCCAAGGGAGTCTCAGATGCCTTCTCTCCTCTCCGTCCATACCATGATCATTGACCCCTCATCCTTTCTCTTTGGCCTCTGCCCTGACTTAGAGAGGCAGCCACTGTTCAGTCAGCTAACAGAGGGCCTTCTCTTGCTAACCTCCCATATTAGTTCCAGAAGTTTTTCTGGAGATTTCTTTGACTCTGCTATGGACATGACCATAAGCATGATTCTTACCTGAAGGATTTTCATAGATGCCCTTTGTAAAGTTGGAGAAATTTCCTTCTAATTTGTATGACTGAGAAAGAGATTTTTATATGAATTGTTGACTCACAGAAAGTACTTCAAGGACTTGATGCTAATTACAAGTCTCTACCTCTCTTCTGGATGTCATGTGTAAATCTCTTGGCTTATTCTTCTGTTAATATTGCTGTCTTAGTCTGTCTTCTGTATGCTATACATCCAGCAGTCTCTGTTTCATAGTCCTTAAAATCAGGCATGGTAGCTATATAATTCACTTTATGGAAGAATTCATGGCTTAATTACTAATTTTATTACAAGGAGAGAGTTGAAAAGAATAGAATTTCTGATTTGTTTTCTATTTTCCTCTAGAATTAATGTTTGGAAATAAAATATAAAGGTGGAAAATGCACTGAAAGAGAAAAACATGTCTTTTTATTGAACTCTGTGTCTGTGAACAACTATAGGAAAGGCACAAAAATTGCTACAAAGAATGTTAAGATAGCTTAGTTGGAACCATAAATAAGAAAGAGTTCTCATACTGTTTTTCTGTTAGCATGAGAAAAAAATATCATTCTAGATTTCCTTTCATTCCAAAACCATTCACCTCTCTTTCATTGTTTATAGATTGCCAGGGCCAGACTCAGTCAGATCTGTCAGAGGCAGGCTCAGACAAACATAAACAGAAAAAATGTTAGAGTCCAGCTAAGGTCTGGTAGACGCTGCTGCAGACATGGTCCCTCTGGTCTCAAATGGTCCCTTCTGTACCTGTTTGTCCCATCTGTTGACAAACCTGCTGATTCTAACATTCTCTTTTGTTGTCAACAACTCTATCTGTTCTCTACAAACCTTGAAACCACACAATAAAATTTCACTGGCATTTGGATTTTTTTTCAAAACTAAAAAGTTATTTCCATCATGTTTGGAACAGATTTGCATTGGAGATCTTTTTTTCTTGTTCTGCCCTTCAATTCATGCAAGTCTCTGGATAAAAAACCTTTTTATTTACTTTAACGTTTTATATTTTAGTTTTTCCTAAGAATAAGAGTTACTATTTAAAAAAAAAACAGGTTTAAATCATTTGAAAAGATGGAGTTTTTTGTTTTATTTTTAATTTTCTTTTTTAGGTATTCTGCAATAAATGAAATCTATCAAGAGTTAATTTTAGAAGGGGGTCAAAAAATAAAAATTATGGACATTTTTTGGGTATGATGTAGAAACTATCAGATGGTAAAATACTCAAAAGAAAAATAACATTAGGACCATTCCTACAGAATAATCCTGCAGAAAAGGAAAATTACATGAGAAAGGAATTAATACAATTTTCAGATACATACAAATTTCAGATTTTCCATATCTAGGAAAATATAAAAGGTACGGTAGAAAATTATTTACAGCAAATTTGACCAAGTGTTTGTCTGATTTGTTGAGTGGTTGCATTTAAGCAGATAAGAAAATATGAGAGAACCAGTAGTTGAATTGGGTACAATTTGAATAGCTGAATGGATATAAGTTGTGAACAAACAATTCAAAGCATTCAACCACAGTAGTAAACAAAAATTAAAGTACCACTTTTCCTTTTTGGAAAACTTTTTGAATAGTAATATTCAACATTAAAAAGGCTGAATAAGGCAAAATTAAGACTCTCGCATTTGTTTTTGCTGGTCTAAATTGACCCAATTTTATATAAGAAGCAGTTTGGCAATGTTTTAGAAGTCTTAAAAACATATTCATTTATCCTGAAATTCCTTTATAGAAAATACTTGAAAATTAAAGAAAAAAAATAAAAGCATATAAATATATTTATCTCAATGTAAATCTCAATAGCAAAACATTGGAAATACTCATGTATTGTGCTACATGTACACTGATGAATAAACAATCTGCTCAGAGATTTTAATAATATAAGAAAACACTAATGGATTATACTTAGAGAAACAGAATGCTTGTTCTATTCATTTGAGGAGTGGCTGGTTTTAGAAAACATATTTTAGAGGCTTTCTTAATTTATTATATGTACAAATTATGTATAATTTAAAATATTTTTTTAAAACTACAATTGTTGCAATACATTGTCAACAGACACATTAAAGGTTTATGGATAAAAATATTTTCTGATTCAGTATTTTTCATTTTAGTTTTTCATAAGAATGTAGGTCACTGTTGGAATTTTTAAAAATCATAAATTGGAATTAGAAAAAATTATAGGTTTAAAACATTTGGAGTTTTTGTCTACTTTTCCTTTTTAGGTCTTCTATAATGAATGAAAACTATTTAAATATTTAATGTTTAGAAATTATTTCTATCTAATATGCATCAGACATGTTAATCAATTGAATATAGTTCATTTATTCTTTATGATAACCCTAAAAATAGATAATAATTCCATATCGGCATATGGAGAAGTGAAAGCTCTGAGAAGTAAGAGCATCTTGCCCCAACTTATATAAATAATAGGACCTAAACTAGTCTCCAAATACTATATTAGTTTGACATTGTTACTGACACAGGATATGCCTGAAGTGGTCTCTCTTCCAGGCTAAATCATTTATCAAGAAAAAATTATGAATTTAATCATTTAAGAGATGACTAAAATGTACTCTTCCATTGCCTTTATTTGTTGGTTCACTTAGAGATTTAAAGGGCAGAAAAGGAATTCAAGAAGGGTCTTCTCTAAAATCATCCAGAATCATTTTAGCTTTCCAACTGGGAGTAAGACAATTAGCAGGCTCAAGGAATAATGACCAGCTATCATTGCTTTCTCTCTTGCATGCCTAACCTGGCCACCTCACCCCCATTGCCCGTGTGCACATTCTTTGCCATCAACACAGAGGAAGCACTTGGAATCTCCTGGGTAGCCTCTGACTCGGGGTCTGTGATTGGTCCAGAAAGAACAAGCACATAGCCATCTTTGAGGCTGAGTAGATGATTGAGCTTCTCCTTCTTAAGCCTCTCTCACATCAGTCTGCCAGGAAAGCCTCATGGACACAGGCTGATGTTTGTAACCACTGTGACCATGTCTTTTTTTCTTGGTGTTTCAACTCCTTCCTTATTCATTTGATGTATAAATGACTAGATACCATTTCAAGCACCTTCCTCATTTATAGTGCAAAACTATACATATGAGTGAAATCAATAGGAGCTACTTAGTGCATGGTTGGGATTCATTTTATGGCATGTCCTACATTTGATGTTGGGAAGAATGTCACCATTGCCCGAAAGGAGACAGAACTCTGCCCTCTCTTCTCTCTTTACAATTAGAGCGGCACAGTGCTTCCCTCCCTTCTTACAACTCTTCCCTTGACAATAGGGACAGAAAGATTACAGCTGAACTCCTACACTCTTGTGTGGCTAGATGAGTTCTGGCCAGAGAGGAATTAATGCAACCTGAAAAGTGTGTTTTAATCTCTGTGCATTTTTATTTCTGCCTTTTTTTAGTATTCTTTGCTTTCATCTTTGCCTCACACTCTACTACAAATTATGCTGCTCTTCGATTTCTCTAGTGCATTAAGCTAGCGTGTTGCTATGTCTGAGCTCACCATGTGAATTCTGGCATCAAAGCCTTGGACCAATTTTATTTCATTTGTATTTGCTGTCAGAACAATGTCTTTATTCTACAATGCCCTTCTCGAATCACCTCTCAGGTGGTTTGATAGAAGCAGCATGCAGTAGAAAAAAAATATCTTTATAAAAACTCCATGTTATTTCTTTTATGCTGCACCCTATGAGTACTGAATGCGCAGCACACTTAGTTCAACAACATCCTGAGTTCCATTTTTTTAAAGATGAAAACTGCCTTTTATTTTAAATTTCCCTGAGGCAACTGATGGGCTTTCCTTGTTTTAAGGGATTGTTGTTGTTGTGGCTGCAGGGCAGGTATTCAAATTACCACTCAGTGATAAACATTTTTACATCATTTGTTGTATGCTTCTAGATGGCATCTAGATTGATATGACTGTATATATGATTCCCACAAAACAGAGATTGAAGGACATTTGAGAAGCGGACAAGCCTGCAGAATTCCATCATATCAGATGAGCATGAGAAGAAAAATGAAGGCTGGTGTGGACCAGGATTACATTGTCTTGCCTAAGCACACCACATAAATATGGAACACACACAAGAAAGCACCTCTGTCTCAAAGCATGCACTGTAGGAAGTAAGTGGGAGAGGAAAAAAAGATTTAAGGAGTAACTGCTGTAAGCTTGCAGATAGTGGACAGATCAGCCCTGCTTGTCACAGTAAGGGTTGTAGAGAATCCACCTCGAGTGACACTGATGGTATTTGATGATTTGGCCTAGTTCACACTAAGGCATATATATATAGCAGCGGTAAGGCTAGAGGTGGGTGGGGACTTTGCCCCCAAAGAGTGCTGTGAAAAAGAAAGGCAAGATACAACAGAGGAGTCACTGCTGCCAGGGACTGGTGAGGGAGCTGCCGCTGCAGCCTGCCCTCGCCATGTCTCTGGGATCTGACGTCAGATATCCTCAAAGGTGCTCAGCCTCTCCATGGCTGGTCCTGCAGAACACCAGTGTCCTGGATGCCAAGGAGAACAAACGTGCTGCACACGTCCACGTCTGTGGCACAGCAAGGAGAGGGCGACTTGAGGTCACTGGCATGAACCTGGCTCATACAGACCGTCTCACCAGAACCCTTCCCTCCCACTTCTCCATGCCCAGCTACAGCACAGCGTGTGGGGGCAGGGATATGCTCAGACCCTTCCCAGTTTCTTTGACCTTCTCTGTCCCCAGAGTAACACCAGGTGACAGTTCCTCCTTGTTCTTCGCTGCACTTATCCTAATTTTCAGGCATATATTTATTTGTGTTTGCTCATTTCATTTCTGCCTTTCCCCCTAAAGAGCAAGCCTCACGGGCACATTTCCTTCACCACTATCCCCACTGACAAGTACAGTTCCTGGCACAAAGCAGGACCTCAGTCACTCCAAAAAATGAGTGCGTGAATGGTTAGATAGGCGCATAAATTTAAAGGTGTGTTTTTAGGGAATAGAATAGAGGGCTTGTATCTTGCAGGCCTAGTCAGGATGGAAAAGCAAAATGTTTTGTCGTGAGGATTCTGAGATTTTTCTCACATTTTAACATCTCCGAAAAGGAATAAATGTATGGAACCTCCAAACTGTAAACAGCAGAGGTTTTGTTTCTTACCGTCATTTGTGGCAGATTATAATCACAGATCACCGCCAATATAAAGGCAGATAGAAGACCTGTGCAGATGCTGGTATCCCATGTTTCATTTAGACTGAGGCTTATCAAACTCAACACCAGAACCACCTTGTTAAAAACATTTCTGGCATCAGCTCCACAGAGTCTGAGTCAGTGAGTCTGGAGCAAGGCCCAGGAATGGGCTCTTCTTAAGTTTTGCAGTGCTTGAGACACCAGTGATCCTCTGCCTCTACTTCGATAAATATTCCATTCAACAAAAGCCCTCACATCCATCTCTGTGCCAAGCGAGAAAACTGAAGTTTCCAAATCCCTGAAAGTCTAGTCTTAAAAAGTAACAGTGAGGCATTGGTTCCTGTGATCGAGGTCCTTTACTATGGCTTCCACGGACACACTTAGTAACTGCCAGACACCTGCACTGGTTATGACTCAGCTAGAAAATTCAACTGTATTTCAGACTGTGTGATGTCCCAGGCCAAACTCACACTAGAAAATGTAACACAGGAGCCACAGTAACGAATCAAAGAGGTAACATTTGGGTGGATTTGCAGAAGGATTTGGGTGGATTTGGCAGTTCTCAGGTGAGCATGGACTAAGCAGGTTGGTATTCTAAACAGGAGGTACAACAGATGCCAGCAGGTAGATATAAATGTCACCTCAAATCCCTTTTAGAAGCAGAGAGACGGCCAATAGCTACAAATGAAAATATCAATACTACCTTCTTTTTTTGCAAAAGTCTTTCACTTATTAAAGCACATATTCATCTAACACCTAATGGTTTCCTCAGAACTCTGCAGAAAAATGAGCTGAATGTTTGCAGTAGGCGCCTGTAAGACAGTCCCACCGGTCCTTTTCTCTTGTCATCAGGTCTGTACCCCTTGATAGCACTGGACCTAGTGACCTACGTCTGATGAGTAGAAAAGAGCCAAAGTGATGAGATGGCATTTCTAAGACTGGGGGAGGGAGAAACCAGCTTTCACACTGTGAGTCTCCACAGAGGTTCATGTGCATTGAGCTGTTGGAGGCCCTCGGCCCACACCTCCCAGGAACTTGTTTATTTTTATTTTTCAGCTTGAGTTATCTTACTAGACAAACATAAATGCTTGAAAGATAAATAGGCAAGAACTCCTATCCCATTTTACACATGAGGAAACTGAACCCAAGGACTGCTGGCTGAAAAGGTCATTTGACTCAGAGTCAGTATTACTGAGGCACAGACCTCTATCCAAGCTCTGTCATACACATACAAGCAAGAGCAGGAAAGGAAGACTCTTCAGGACACTGTCCTGACCCTACCTCCTCTGAGCACTCACTGTCTGTGTAGAGCTACTGTCTGAGTAGCCCCACGGATCCATCTAGGTACTGGATTCTTAATGGATACACTAAGATGTCTGAGTTAAGCATCTCTAAAGTCCCTTGTACCACAAATGTGCTCCTTATACAAAATGAGAGTGATAGTTAGCAGAATAACTACAAGAACCATCTTGCTGACCAGAATGTGCTGCTCTTCTCTGAGGACTATGGGGGCTTCATTATCCATTCTTTGAGTTTCCTCTTGAAAAAGTCCCTTATTATGACCTTCATAAATCTAGCAGTGCCTAGCTCTGGGGCCCATAAATACTAGATGACATTTTTTGTTGCAGTGCCAGGGATTGAACTCAGGACTCTGCATTTACCAGGAAAGCACTAGATGACATTTAGAAATCCCATTTTTGGGCCAGGGAGATGGCTCAGTGGAATAAGCACTTCCTTGGCAAGCACAAGGGTCTGAGTTCAATCCCTAGTTCCGCCAAAAAAAAAAGCCCATTTTTATTAGCTGTTTCTGTCTACTAATATGAATTATCCATGTTCAGGAGATTGCAATCATGTTTTTCCAACTTTCCTCTTTTAGTCAGTACTGAATGACTTGCAGAGCCCAGAAGCACCACTAGGATAAAAAAAAAAAAGTGAAATATATTGCTCAGCTATTATTGAAGAAAACTTGCCATCACACGATGAGTTAACCCTAAGTTATTAGAAATGTGACTACCTTTATTGTAAATGATCTTTTTTAGTCTACACAGGAGAGAAGTAGGAGAGTAAATGAACTGCACCATTAGGAGCCTGTCAGTCACACATGTACAAGACATCAGCTCCATCTAGAACAAAATTTCCTGCCACTCAGAAATCATGTTTAACATTAATCTGTTATTCTGATCTGCACTCGCTAGATTTTTGATGGACAGATGAACTTACAAAATTTTTAATACAGCCATTTTTCTAAACTGCTAAAAGTTGGAGCTAAATTTACTCCTTGGTACGAATTAACCATAATTATCCAATGTCCAATCCCATTGTTCATTCTACTTTTATTAATCTTATAAGATTGAATGCTTAGATTCTGCAGAGCACAGGCAGTCTGCTCAAGACTGTAGCCAAATAATTGCTGGTGACAAAATTAGGAATAAAAGAGTACACTATAGCCCCATTACAAACAAGCAATAAATTTATCTACTCACAGATGTGACAACAATGCATTTTAAATACTTGTTTTCCCTCAGGCAGGATAAAGATGGGTAAATAAATAAAAATTGGTAGTGTTCTATCCATGGCACAGAATAAAAAATCTATTTTTCATAGGATGACATTCTAAATGAAAATAAACAGTGAAGATTTAAAGCACAAATGGGAAACCAAAACGAGCTGATGAGCAAACAGAAAAAGAAGTGCAAAGAAAAGGCACTTGAAAAATCACAGAAACTATAACTCAACTAGCTAAGAACAGGAGATACAGTAGCCGCAGACAGGCCCCACTGTCACCTGGAGGCTCTTCTATGGACCTCCCAAGACCACACAACCTGGTGATTTCATGGACTGAGGTGACCTTCAATATTTAGAATTCAGTAATAAACTCTTCGACAGGAGTTAAGTGCTATTTGTCCCCTCTACTCACCAGGGACACCCACACATCAGGAACACTTTTTCAAACAATACAACTCCTTGACATTTGATAGAATTTGCATATTTATGGATATTTTAACAACTTAAAAAAGTCTTTGTTGTTTGTCTAAAAGTCAAATATAGCTGAAAAACATCCTGTGTTTTATTTGCTCAATCTAACAGCTCTACCTGGGAGCCCTGGAAGTTAGCCAGATGGTCAGGTCACAGCTGAGACCGCCATCCACACTCAAGACCCTGAGCTCTGAGTACCTTCCACAGAAGGGAGACCGGGAGAAAAGTTACAGCCAAACCTACCTGAGAAGTGGATGTGAAGCATAAAAATGGATACAGCAGGAAGATCAAGGAGGGAATATATCTTTCCAACTGACCAGAAAAATGTTTTGCAAGGTAACTGTATTTTGAAATTTATTTTAAAATATATGTCCCTTTTGTTTTCTTTCTCTTAAAAAATCTTATTTATTTAGTACAGAGTCTCACTACTCAGCTCAAACTCATAGTGATCCTCCTGTCTCAGCTTCCCCGGCCCTAGGATTACAGGCATGCAGCACCACACTGCGTTTGAATGGCCAGCACAGCATGCTCAGGATTCCACAGCTGGCATAGCCTGAGGTACCAGGGATCAAACCTGTGACTTTGCACTTGCCAGGCAGACACTTAGGCCACCAAGCTATTTCCCCAGCCTGCCTTTTGTTTTCTTAAACTGTCTCTAAAACTCAGGAGCTCAAACTGACATCAAACCAAAATCTTTCCCCTCTCTTAGATCTGAATTCCTAGGAGAGATCAGAGAGAAGTCAGAAAAACCTAAAGCTAAGCTGTAAGGCCAGATCAGACACTATGGTGTGATGTTTAAATTTTAAGAGGTATTACAATAAAAGACACATTGTCACTCTTCCCTAAAAATACTCCCCTTGCTCTGAATACACCTACCCAGTCATTCTTGCTAGTTGCTGAAGCAGTTTTGGAAGTCTTCTTTTGTGGGTGTCTTTACAAGTTTCAATCAAAACTATGGTGAATGCTGTTCCTGCTGATAACCATCTTACAAAAAGACAGGCTCCGAAAAAGGTTGGATTTTATGTCCTCACCCACCTTGCTCTGCCACCATAGAACTTCTAGCTCCATTCTAAATAAAAATAAGCATGAAAGGTAAAGGTTTTGAATAGAATGGTGACATCAATGCAGCCAAAATGGTGAAACTAAAGACACAAAAGAGGACTTCTAGGCCTGCTTCAAAAGGTGGCGAGACAAATGAGATACGTAGCTGGGTATGGTGGTGCGTCTGGCGTAGCACCAGAACTCAGGAGGCTGAGGCAGAAGGACTGCTGGGAAGGCGAGGTCAGCCTGGGCTTCCTAGAGAATTCAAGCTCAGCTGGAACTACATAAGGAGACCCCTGTCAAAAAAAAAAAAAAAAAAAGAGAGAGACATAAGGAGAAAAAAAAAAGAAAAATGGACAAATTTGTTTGAAGTGAGAGGGAAACATTTTGAGCAGATTGATGACAATGTGCTGTCTACTGTACTAAATTCATTTTCAAAAAATTTTAGTCACTCGCCGTATGTTTTGATCACATCTGTTCAGGCCATGTGAGGATTCAGCACCGCGGACAGGAGCGCAGCGACAGTAGAGGACTCTGGCCCTTTTACTCTGTGTGAGTGCTGAGTCTTGTCTCCTACCACGTGACCAACGCCACACTCTCCTGGGTGTCCAGCCAGTGTCATGGGTGAGCTCACCCCAAGGACAGGGCAGATTTCCAAACAGACAGAGGCACGACGGCCTATGGGCCTTCTCTGGATTTTTCTTAAGTCTCTTCTTTTTCTGTTTTTCTTTCATTTATCTTTTCCTCATACCTTTAAAAGGTTTTTCATTTACTGCAAAAATTGTCATTCCTATTGTGCATTTCTAGTGCCAGACCTCATAACTGAAATTGTAGGTTGCCTGAAGATCAAAATGTCACATAATTAGAAAAAGAAAAAAATATATAAAAAAGCAGTGGCTGAGGATGCAGGGAGGAGTTTGCCACAAGGGGACACAAGACCATGACGGTCCCGTTCTAAATCTCCATTACAGTGACTGCTGCCCAACTTCATGTGTTCTTCAGAACTTCTAAGACTATCTATTAAAAAGTGAATCATGCTGTGTATAAATTATACTTCAATCAATCTTGTGGAAAATGCGGAGATGCCACAGAAAACAGAAATAAAATTCAGTGGATTGTGTTCAGTCATGCACCCTGCTACATAGCTTCAAGGCAGCAGCTGGACTCACTGTTTACTTTAAAAACTTGAAGATAGACATTTAAAATAAGATTACAACAATCTTACAATAACAATCTTCATAATCTTACTGTATATAAGATTACAATAATATTAAAACAAGGTTATAATAACGCCTAGATTACTAAAAGTAATCTAGATGCTAATGACAAAGACTAAGGATTTAGATTTTTTGGTACAGCTCTAGAAAGCAGAACTGTGTCAATGAGCAGAAGCAAAATCAATTAGCCAAAAAGAGACAATTTTTGTGGGTTTTTTTTTTATTTTGTTTTGTTTTTTAGCTCTGGAGGAACATGTTAAAAGAGTAGCCAGAAATGATTCTGTCAGAGATGATAGTAAAGAAATGTGGGGTTAGACGACAGAGTAGATGTCAAATAACATTTTTTAAAATTTTAAAATTCTACTAAATTTACATGAAGCCATTATTTGTCAGATTTCATTCTTAGTATGAACGTTCATTACTTTCCAAAAACCAATTCAAGGTGTATTCTCTGATAAGCAATCATGACCGATTTCTCCTCAGAGGACAAAAATGTATTTATTACTCCAAATTAATTCCTCATGCATCAATTACAATTAACTTTATGTAATAATTGCAATATTCACACTCACTTTATTACTTCAAAGTACAGAACAAGTTGTTCTGTGCATAATGATGAACTACTAAGGGCTTGTTTATTTTGTTCATAGTTTCCATAGAAATACTGTTCAACAATATCTTAGGCTGTTCAAAACAGTAACTATCTTCTCCCCAAACCAAGAAAATCTTATTATACACAGTATTTATTATTATTTAAAAATCTAGAAGGTAAATTGACTAACCAATATACTTTTCATTTTCTTCTACAATTTTTCACTTGTGGAAAATGTAATTATTTCACTAAAAGTCAAAATTTAAATGATTAAATGTCTAATGGATTTGGAGTTCTTAGATGATGTAGTCTTTTGATTGGAAAAAAAAATGTTAGTGCTAGGGATGCTAAACTGATCCCTTCTTATATTATTATAAAAATAAGACATACTTTAAATTAGCTGTTCATTTTAAATATATCAACTACTTAAATAGTAAAAGTACTTGAATGATAATGCATACAAGTCTCATAACAATCATGGCTTTAGATTTGCACTGATGACAGCCTGGACAAAATCAGTGCAAGAATTTCTAAGGGGCCAGGGAGATAGCTCAATAGAGTAAACGCCTGCCTTACAAGTACAGGGTCCTGAGTTCAATCCTCAGTACCACAAAAAAAGAAAAAAATAATAATTTCTAAGATGACTTCTTTGAAGAATCATATGATGTTATTTAGCCTTTATTGTTGCTATTTTCATGTGAACTAAGTTTATGAATATTAGCTAAAGCAATCATGTGTTTATTTATTTGGTAGGTCTATAGGTTATTGTTGATATTGTACAAAACAAAACAGCCAGATGTGGTAGTGTACCCTGTAGTCCTACCACTCTGGAAGCTGAGGCAAAAGGATCACCATGAGGGAAGCCAGCCTGCATTACACAGTAAGTGCAAGATCTGCCTGAACTATATAGTGAGAGCCTACCTCAAACATACATATTTTATAAAAACAAAATCTAAATTTTTGGCTGAGGAAATAATTCAACTGAATAAGTACTTGTCTGGCAAGCACAAGGTCCTGAGTTTATTCCCTACTACCAAAAAAAACCTAAATTTCTTCCTTCATTACTATATACTGTATATATTACACACATGATAACATATGATCCAAATTTTACTAAAAATCATTTTAAGTCTGGATCTAAGTGACTTAGAGCATTCTTTTGTGTGTGTGTGTGTGTGTGTGTGTGTGTGTGTGTGTGTGTGTGTGTGTACTTTAGGGAAGGATCTACCAGGTGCTCAGGGCCTCACTACACTAGATTGCACTCATAGTGATCTGCCTCTTAACAGCCTTCCAAGAGGTGGGATTACAGGCACATGCCACCATGCCCAGTGTCAACTGCCATCTCAGCATGCCCAGGGATGGGGCCGGCATGGTAGACCTGGGGATTGAATCGCTAGCCCCTGCTCCTGTTTGTGGGTGCTTTAATCCATGGAGCTATTTGGCCAGCCAACATTCTTAAGTATTATTCCAAATAGAATAGAGACTTACTGGCACAAAAAGAAAGATCGAACTTTTGTTTAAAATTCCACCCATCTTTCAGGGAAAATGTTAATTGTACCTAATACCTGAGTTAAATATTATATAATAAAAACTGAAAAAAAAAGTAAAATACCAAAGCCAATTAAGATAGTTAAAATAATAAAATCATAAAATGCATGGTAATAAATGTCAAATTAGTTAGATCTTTTTGCTTGGCATTTTATACACAGAATGCAGAAAGCATCAATTTTGTTTTCATTTATGTATTTAAAAACAGGATCTCACTATGCAGATCAAATTTTCAGTGATCCTCTGTTTTCAGCCTACCCAGCACTGGGATTACAGGTGTGTGCCACCAAGCACACACCTCCCTGGTTCTCAAAACATGGGAGGACCACCTCACAAGCGCACTGGAAGACCTGCATCATGAGGAGGAGATGATGGTTCTTCATGTGGCGGGAAGCACATTCCCTTCAGTGTGGGAATGGGGAGACTTACCTTCACACCAGAGCTCAGCTAAGGAGGCTCTTAGGAGGAAAAAGCCTTAGGTGTCAGGTTTTCATCTATAAAAATGAAAAAAATAATAACTCTAACCTCATTCAATTGTACTCCTCATTTAAGTTACTTGGCAAAGTGGCTTGATGTTCTCAAAAATCATTACATACTAATGTGTTAGCTATAATCTTAGGAAAGATTTATGAAATATATGTTACAGGGACCAGGGAGATAACTCAATAGAATAAGCACTTTCCTGGCAAGCACAAGGGCCTAAATTCAATCCCTAGTTCCAAAAAAAAAAGAAAGAAATATGTGTGTTACAATTTTTATAAAAAGATGGCATAAGTGATCTTTAGTAACTTATCATTTGAAAATTCTGATTGAAAATATATTTCATCCTCTTTATTTAATACAGTTAAATTAAATGATATTTTTAGGCTTTCATTTAAAAATCACAAGCCCCCTGCTCTTACTCTTGGGGGGCTCCCAATTTGATCAAGGAGAAAGGTCATATCTACATGAAACAGTTAAATAACAGCAATGCTAGAATATACTAAGGTTTTAAGGTTAGTGGTTCTGAAGATAAGTTGAGGCTCATGAGGAAAAGTCTGCAAAACAATAATTGTAAGGCTCTCCATGCTCCAACACATTCTATCATTCTGCTTCCTACATAAGAGAAAACAAGGCTAAGAGATGTTAATTCACCTGATCAAAGCTACACAACTAACATGGTGAGAATCAAGACTCATTTGACTAATCAGATGGCATGTGTTTTTTTAACCAAAGAAATGGAGAAAAAAATGTGTATGATATTCAAGTAATGGGTCCTGATATTTTGACAGGGAAATCAAATTTAATATTCATTAATGACAATTATGAGATCCTGGAGAACCATTCTGAGGGTTTGCATTTTATCCTGAGAAGAGTCTTCCTGGAGATCCACTATCTGGGTACCAGCTAGATTTAAGGAGAAGTAAAGCAACTTCATTCATCCATCTAAACATTCATTCAATAAAAATTGATTGGACCACGAACAGGTGTCAGGTTTTGTCCCAGGCCCTGGCACTACGAGGCTGAATAAGACATGATAAGACATACTCTTATCCTCAAGAAGATCTCTTCCTGGGGCCAGGGAGATGGCTCAGTGGAATAAGCACTTTCCTGCCAAGCGCAAGGGCCTGAGTTCAATCCCCAGTTCCACTAAAAAAAAAAAAAAAAAAAAGATCTCTTTCTGACAGGTGCCAGAGAAGTGTACAGAAAGTTATAATTCCACTTGATAAATACAATAATAGAAGCAGAATGCAGTTGAGTGCAAACCTACATTTGACGTACATTACAAAGATTTCTTTATAAGGGCCAGCCAGATAGCTAAGCAGATTAAAACACCTGCTTAGGTAGACACGGGTAACGCGGTTCAATCCCCAGCATGCCATGCCAGCACCACCCCCGGAAATGGCGCACTCACTGAAAGGGCAACTGAGACTGGACATTGCGGAGCACACGTATAATCCTAGAGCTTAGGAGGCTGAAAACAGGAGGACCACTAGGTGTGGCCCTGTACTAAATGCATTAAAAAAAATTATTTGTGGTCATTTCTCTATTGAAGTAGATTTAACTTTAAATCACTGCAAATGACTATAAAATAATAAAAGGTTAGGACCTAATTTCATTTCTTACAGTTTTCCATTCCTTCCCACCCCACACAACAACACAGATTTGTTTCATTGCTTTTTTTCATCTGTTCCAGGAATAGATTTTATTACCTGAAACAAGTGATGGTTGGGGAAAGAGAACATGAAATGCGAACAGCTGCGATGATGACAATTTTTTTCCTTCAGAGATATGGCAGTTCAGTAACAGTGACAAAACTCTAGCACTTTATCATCATTCCCCCCTTCCAAAGAGTGGACAGACCACTGGCTCCAATTCGCAAAGCTCACTCCCCCGCACTTCAGCTCTGTGCTTGAGCTGCTCTTGTACCACATACTAAAATGAGCCAGAAAAAATGGTTTAACCCACCTGGTAGATTTGGGAGGGAAGACGGTGCATAAGAATTTGTGCATACGTGTTAAGAAAAAGGAAAAGGAAAATGTTCTGGAAATGGTAAAGATCTTGCAACCATGAGGTATTACTAGCAATAATTCATAAATCAGAGCTTCTCAGAACTCCATAGGGCAGGGTGCTTGGGTATGATTTATGGTAGGCTAGAAATGCAAAATACACATTTAAAAGTTTCAGTGGTCATATGTATTTCAATAGCTATACTTCTTTTTTTTTTTTTTTTTTTTTTTTTTTTTTTTTTTTTTTTTTTTAGGAAAAGAACCAAATTTACTTTGCAGTTTAAGGCAAATTCCACACAGACTGTCTCAGACGGGCACAAGGACCAGACAGCAGAAACCACCACTGCCATGCGGGGCCAAGGGGGAAGGTGGGGGGCGAGGGGCCCGTGCGGCAGACAATGATGGCATGCATGACCGGCTGGGCAGGGGAGGTTGGAAGCTGGGCCGGGT
>PVKA01000315.1:116149-220983 GCA_004027165.1 Ctenomys sociabilis | reverse complement strand
ACCTCTGAGTTTTCTCTTTTACCTGAGCACCATAGAGTCAAGGTACATGGGCAACTGACGTGCAGAATTAACCCAACATCAATACCTGAAGGAACACAAGGTGCCAGAGATCCCCTCTGTTGTATGTGAGGGCTGCAGATGACCACTCCCTGCCACAGCAGCCTGCTCCTGGGGCCTACCCTTTCCACATCTGCTTATCTTGAGCAACCTGAGCCCAGCAGCCTGACAAAGTAATTTGAGCTGACACATCTGGCCTTGTCCTCAGTGATCTTCAGAGAAGGGGCTTCTCACACCCACCACTGTATCATCCTGGTGCTGGGCACAGAGTTGGCTTCCCTGGGCAAATAGCTGGTTGCAAGGGCACAAGATAACCCTTGGGAGGTCCCAGTCCTTCTTGCAGCACATGACACAGGCCTCCATGCCCCTCACAGGGCCAGAAAGAAAGGCACCTGACACTACCAGCTCACATAGGAAAACAATGACAGGAAGACTGATTTCTGTAGACTCGTTTCACTCAGTGGTTTCTGAGTACTGGGTGCTGGCATCCACAGGCACATGGGCTGCCAGCTGTCCATTTGTCAGCCACTTCTTGAGGACATTCACAGGTTTACTAACCAGCATGAATCACTGCCCTGACTTCTTTGTTAAGAACAAATGGCAAACACCAAAGCCAAGGAAAGCCTATGTCTTCAGGGCCTGTGGGAGTACAGAGCTGCACAAGAGCTTGTCAAGCTGAGGCCTCCCACCAACAAGTGGCTCCCTGGCCAAGGGCAGAAAGAACAGCTCAGGTAGGGTACAGGCACAGAAGCTCAAGGACCGGCCGTCACTTACTCATGCAGTCAGTGCTGCTGACTGCCAGGGTCCTTGGTGCACAGTGGGGGAGGCAACAGGCAGCAGGCGCAGCCCTGTCTCTGCCCTTGTGTTGGGTACAGCCTAGTGGAGCTTCAAAGTGATAACTACCCTGTTTCTATTGCTTCCCTAGCTTGGAAAAGTTGGGCAAGTGTTAGCATCTCTAAGCTTCAGTTTCTTGTATTCTAATGCTGATGCGCAGGGCTGGCCTAAGGACTGAATGAAAGAGTTATCATGCATTGAGTCTCTCCGGTGCCCAGCATGCTGTCCTGCTCAACAAGAACTTGCCATTTTACTCAAGAGAGGAGAGTCATCAGTGACACCCAGTCAAGCACAGAGAGCTCTCGCCTGTCCCCAACCCTCTCAGTGCCACACAGAGACCTGGAACCTGGGCTCCCCTATACCTGGGTCCTAGGTGTCCATCCTGGGACTCCTGTCCAATTGCAGCCCCAACTTCAGCTTCAGACCTTCCTTCCTGGCAATTCCCAGAAGTCCAGACAGGCAATAAAGACCCTCCTTTTGCAGGGGCAAAACAGTCCTTTGGCCAGCAGGTCCTGACACTTTCTCTCTGGCTCTCGTCTCTCTCCAAAGAGCTGCAGATTGTACTGAGCAGCACCTCCCTGGGGGCCCAGTCACCACCCTGTCCACTCTCTTATAAAACAAGATTGAAAGGCACAAGTCCTATACTTTATGTCCCATACTGGACTCTTTCTTCCCACAATAAACTTCTCTCTGCCTTCATATACCAAGAATGCACAAGCACCCTCCTCACATTAAGCAACAGGCAGTCCCAGCCCTGTGCCTCATGCACCTACGGGACCTACACTGTTGGCCAACAACAGCTGCACGCCTGGGCGTGCCAGTTCATCTCCATAATCCTCACCACAATCCCAGCAGGCAGGAACTATCACCCCCACCCCAGGGCAAACAGAGGTTACTCTGCAGGGAGTGATGAGGGAGCCCAGCAAGTCACCCCTACCAGGCTGGAAGGATACAGAAGGAAATGGAAAACTACTCGTGAGAAGCTGGGATAGAAATGAAACAGAGGCCCTGGAGGCTACACTCAGAGCAGGCACATCCCTGCTGCCAAAGCTTCCCACCCTACCCCGGTTCTCCCAGGCCCTTCCCGGGGTACCCACCCCCACCATGCTGGGAACCAACTCATAGAGAGGTAGCATTCCTCACACCCCCCGAAGATGGAATTTATCTATCTACCCCAACCCTCTCACACGTGCTTACATCAAAGAACCCACCCAAAGTGCAGAGTACACACAGGTGACAGCAGAGCTGCCCTCACCACAGGTCTCATGTCCTTTTCCAGGGTCCCCAGATCTCATTTGTGAACCCTCAACCAAGAAAAAAATCTAACACAACAGCCACATCCATGACTGGTCTGGGTGATAGCACCACAGATAATGTCCCCTTGGCTACTTATATCTAGCTCCAAAACATAAAGTGCTATTTAATTTCAAAAGAGACAAAGTATCAAGTATCAAAGGAGAAAGAGGTAGTGAAAGAGACAAAAACAGAGGAGAGGAGAAGGTGGAGAAGACAAGGGGCTGCAGGGAGCCTCAGAGGCTGGCATCCTAGAGGACTGTTTCCAGGCCCACTCTCCCCAAGAGCGGGCTCTGACACTGGCTGGCCGAGTGCCTAGGAGGGCAGAGCCTCACCTTCTTCAGAGCAGAGGTCAGGGTCAAAACCAGACTGTAGTCAAAGGCCATTATCTGGGATGGGAAGAAAGGGACTGGCCAAAAATGGGACTCCAAGCACCTGCTCATCCTCAGGGTCCCTGGTCCCAGCTGGCATTTTGGGTGAAGGCTTAGGGTCTCCTTGATGACTGACAAAACTGTGAAAGGGCCAGCTAATCACAGGTGCCCACATCCACTGGCCCTCTTCCAGAAAGGAAACCAGCTTGAGCCCTGTTCTGTCCTTGGCTTTTTGCTCAGAGTAGCCCATTTGCAATAGAAAGCCCTTTCCAGCTGACAAGGCTCCTGCCCTTGCTGGTACTCATGGGAGCCTGAAAAGGCTCCCATGGCTCACACTGCCACCTCTGTGGCTTCAGATGAGAAGCAGCCTTGCCTCACTCCAGGCAGACACGTAGCTGCAAAGAAGGGCAGAACAGCCAATAACTTTCCGTCGTTTCAGACTGAATGAAGTCTGTCGAGGCCCTCCCTTGCACGCCAGAACCAAAAGAGGCCCAGGAAGTGACAAATGCGTCATGGTGTGGCCCAGTTACACATGCTCATAACAGATCCGTGCTGGGGCCCAGAGTCACCCAGATGGTAGAGGGGATTTATGGCCCAAACCTGATTTCCCAGAATCCAGTGAACTCAGGAACAGAGAGAAGCCGAACCTGAAAGCTTTCCCTCAGGTCTCCCTGGGAGCCAGTGTATTTTTGGAGAGCTTTGGCTTCGCCTGCTTGCTGTACTTTATTGCTGGCAGAGAGATGGGAAATTTATTACTTTACAAATCATACCATTCGCAGCATAAATGAACTGTCTGGCTGCGGCACGCTCAAGCCCAGATGATTTGCAAAACGTCTAATGGTAAGCAGGGTTATGCTATCTGCTTACGGCCTCCGAGACAAAAGCAAAGCATAACGCAGAGCATCTGCACAGTGTAACTCAAGGCTAGCAAATTGGCTGCGACTCATAAATGTTGGCTCAGCAGCATTACATAACTCGGCATGCTCGGCCGAGGACTCAGAGGGACACAGAGCAGCCCCTGGGCCCAGGGCGCTGGCTCCGGCAAGGCCATGGATGACAAGCAGGGCACCAGAGGGGTCCAGGGCCTGAGGTCAGGGCCAGGCTGAGTCCCGCAGCCCAGCTAGTCCGGAGGCCTGGGAGCCATCAAGAGGCTGGGTGGACCCCTGGGGCTGCCCAGGACACAAGTGCTCTCTACAGCTTTTCCGTTTCAAATTCCCCAAGCCTGGAGTGGGAGGGAAGGTGTTGAAATTACCTTTGCCCTGACATGTGGACAGAAGTTACTCGGTGCCCACAGCCTGTGGGGTGGCTACCTTCTGCTGCCGCATCCAGCTGGTGACAGACAAGGTTGACTGCATGGTCATTACCACTAAAGGGCTCAGTCCAGGCCCTGAAATGCGGGGGCATCACCAGGAGGGAGGTGTTGGCGCATGTGCTTACTGAGGAAGCTGAGCGAGTAATGCAGCCTCCCCAATAATTCAGGAGAGCAGGATTCAAATCCAGGCCTTTAGGGTGCTTTTGTTTTTCAATTTGTTTTACTTTCTTTTGTTTGGCAGCATTGGGACTGGACTTTGTGCTGAGTTGCACCTCCAGCCCTTTTTATTTATTTTCAAATTTTAGACAGTCTAAGTTATTCAGTTGCTCAGAGCAGGCTCAAACTTGCCATCCTCCTGCCTCAGCCTCCTGGAGTACTGGGATTGTAGAAGTGTGCCACTCGCCCAGCGCAGGCTGCTACAGTCTTGCTTTTAAGCATCTATGCTGTACATGGTGCTTAAAACTCATTTCCACAATGCCCTGTACAGTATGGATGCTGTCACCATCATCTTACAGGTGAACTAACTGAGGCTCAGCTGAACCATAGACCTGGATCAAGTTTACACAGTTAATGAGTAGCCAAGCCAAGAATCGATCTCAGGATGCCTTGGTTCTGAGGCCTCTAACTTTTCCCACTGTGCTTTCCTAACTCCTGTAATCTCTGTGTCACTTTATCCCTGCCCAAAGACACACACACTGTCTCCCAAGGTGCTAGATAATATGGTGGCATTAGGCAATCGATCAATGAATTTTCTAGATATTTTAAATGGGTTACTAAAAGGCTCCAGAAAAGAAGTGTCCATGTCTGGCCGTTGGGAGTCACAGTTCAATTATACCCAAGAGGCATGAAGTAAACCCTCTCCAGGAGGGAAGGTACCTGGCCCAGCTGGTTCTTCAAGTAAGGCCTTGAAGGATGCACTAGGCTCATCACGGGCCATCCAAACAATAGAGACCTGGCTGCAAACAAACCTGACCCCCTCTTTGGCTCAAAAACTTGGGTGACCTTCCTGGAGCAGAAAGGGCCCCAGCTGAGCTGCTCTGTCTACAGAAAAGCTATGGGGCCCTGCCTGGGTGCAGAGACAATCCTAAATGCAGGCTTTAAAAGTAACACCAAGAAAAGGTAAACCTGTACTGATTTTCAACTGGTGAAGTCTTCTATCAAAAACCAAAAATAAGCAAGTTTTCTAGGGCTGGCCAAATAGCTCAGTGGATTAAAGCACCTGCAAGGAGGAGCAGGGGTAGGGAGTTCAATTCCCTGGCCTGCAATGCTGGCCCTGCCCCTGAGGTGGCAAATGAGACTGGGTGTGGTGGTGTGTGCTTGTAATCATAGCTCTTGAGAAGCTGTAAACAGGCAGATAACTACAAGTCTGATCTAGTAGTGAGACCCTGAACACCCTGTAGACCCTTCCCTAAAATACAAAAAAAAAAAACAAACAAAAAAACAAAAAACAAGAAAGAAAGTTTTCTGAACACTGATTTTAGAACAGAGTATGGTTTGAAGACATTTTGATCTTCAAAACTGACAAAAGCATCTTGATACCATAGGGGCATAGCATGCCACTTGGCACTAGAAATATAAGGCTATTTGCTGAATACTCAAGAAAACAAGCTAACATTCAGTCATGAGCCTTATGACACAAGTCCTTGGCTCCAGTGATACCCGCTCTGCACATACCCACCTCATGGATTCATTCATCCACCTACTCATCAGCAAAGCTCATCTGTCCAATTTCAGTGACAACCCAGCCAAAAGGGTCTTAAGGATTTTCACCTATGTCCAACTTAAATGCCAAGTACAGATTAGGGTTTGTGGTCTCTGCAGAAGCTTAAATTCAGTTAGTGGACATTTTATAGCATGTAAATGGCACCCTTGGTAAAGACACCTATTAGACACATAGCTAGTATACATGTGTTCACAGGAAGCACAGACTGCACCTACTCAGCACCAGAGCCACCACCAGGACAAATGTCTCATGGTATTCCCTCCAGGAAAAATGGGTATGCCCCCATTAGAAACTTTTTAGAACACAACAAATACCAAGCGTGACAGCTGCTAAGGACAGGTGCAGTGGCTGCATGGCTGGTCTGTTCTCTCACGAGAGCCACTGAAAGCCCTGGAAGGTTGGTGCTCACCTAGACAGGAACCCATGAGGGAAAGACCGGACAGGAGCTTACTCTGGTGTGAAACGGGGGTCTCCGAAAGAGCTGTGAAACTAGAGGAGGCTCTTTGCCCCTGCAGCACACACCTCAGAAGCTCCCACACTCCCCAGTGGGGGCAAAGGGAAGGCGCCATGCTTCCCCCAGCACAACCTCCAAAACTCCAGAGATGGCCCCACATCTGTGGCCCTGAGAAGGCATGAGACCCTTGCATGTGCCCCCTCCAAAGGCCCTGACCATTTCAAAGTCAAAAAGCAAGTAAAGAATAAAGTTTGCCAACCTCCTTTTTAATATCCTGTCTTCCAGCCTGCATGTGGCTATGGAGGACCAACCCATGTGGTGTGGACAGTCCTCTGGGGCTGGCCCTGCACTGTGGCCCACCAGGGAGGTCCTCACTGCAGCTAGCTGGACAGCACCCTAGGGCACCCGGCTGGCCAGGTCTGCAGTGAAGCTATAGATATATGCCTTTTCTTTTCTTTTTTTTTTTTTTTTTTCTCTCTCTTATGTATTTGGTACAGGGTCTCACTCTGCAGCTCTGACTCATAGTGATCCTCCTATTTTCAGCCTCCCCAGCGCTGGGATTACAGGCACATACCACCATGCCTGGACTCATTTCGCCAGCTCAGTACGCCCTCGGGAGAGGCCGGTATGGCATGAGGGATGGGGGATTGAACCCTGGTCCCAGTGCTTGCCAAAACAGGTGCTTAGTCCACTAAGCTATCTTGCCAACCCTAGATCTACAGTCAAACAAAGCTCATAACCAGAATGCTGAGCCAGGATTAGAAACCACTAGTCTGAACAGTTCCTTCCTATTTCACAGTATGTTTTGTACACTTCGGCTCTCATCTACAATTTTGGTTTCTCACACCAGAGAGCTGTTTACACATATGTGTCCAATTTATTTCATTTATGATTATGGTCTCAAGGTCCATCCACTTAGCTATAAATGTCTCACTTTTGTCCTTCTTTCTGGCTGAGTAATACTCCATTATATATATATATATTTAAATCCTACATTTTCTTTATCCATTCATCACTTAAAAGGCATTTGAGCTGCCTCCAAGATCTAGTTCCATTTGCCTGGAGATGGCTCTAATTTTCCCTTCTTTATGGCACAGTAGTGCTCCATTGTATATAAATACCACATTTTCTTTATTCAGTCTTGGGTATATGGGCTGTTTCCAGGATTTGGCTGTGATAAATTATGCTGCTATAAACTTGGGTGTATTAGGCGTGATGCTGTGGGAATGTACCTGGAAGGAAAATAGCAAGGCCAAATGGACCCCGACAGTGGGAAGTAGGAAGGGCTTGCTGAAAGGAGAAGGGAAACAGAGAAGGAAGGGAAAAGGGATTTCAAAGTGAAAATAGAAGAAAAAAATGGAAATGGAGCTTCTGTCAATGGGAGGCAGGGAGAGTCGAGGGAGGGAGGAGAATGGAAGAAAAGGAAGAAGTAAGATATATTATGTATAGGCAAAAATCCTCTGTGGTGAATGTGATGGTTATGTATGGAAATGTGCTAAAATAAAGTGCAACACTGGTTTGGGCCAGATCCCCGTGCTTCACAAAAACAGAGGCAGAAAGTACATGGAGAGAATGAAGTCATTTTCTAGAAGTTCCCTATTGGTTCTCTTCTCTCTGGGGCCTCTTGGGCTTTTACGGGGGGCCCAGCCTCCTCCTCTGAACCTGCTGAGTCTACCCTCCTGAGCCATGGCCATTTACCGCCCCCATGGCATCTGGCCTCCATCACACCTGGAGCCTTTGCTCTTGACAAGCTCCTGACCTGAGTCCTCTTAGGAACTATCCCAGCCTCTGCCGAGTTCTGCTCAGTGCTGTCTATGTGCAGAACCGGAGGTGGAGAGAGCCTGGCTCCTCGCTGATCTCGTGACTCTGCGGGGGTCCCCGTGACAGATGCACACAGTTGGAGGGAAGGTGGTCTCAGAAGGACACCCCAAGTAGAGAAGCTGAGGGGTAAGCGTGTGACTCTGCTCAGAACCCCAGAATGGTTCAAGTGAAACTTTCAAACCTTTTCTTAGTAAACAACGTTTGAAAGGGTAGGTCCAGGGGTGTTGAGGCAGAGAAAAAGAAGAAAAAGGAACAACTGCTCTGAAGTTCCTTCCAACATAGGCTTTTCCAAAACCTCAGCTCAGGACTGGCTACTGCCTTGGTTTGTTAGGGTTCCCAGCAATTCAACACAGCTGAAAGAGTACAGGCATGGAGAACGGCCCACCATGCAAAATGTGCATTTGATCAAGGTCATGCTGTAACATGAGTTCTCCTGATCTATTGGATTTCTGTGCAAGAGCCCTGAACTCCTCACTCAAGTTCAACTTCAGGTCTCAGGAAAAATGAGTTTGTTAATTCAAGCAATTCCCCCATGGTCAGTAGTTTATACCACATGATTTGAAACAATGTGGCCTAAGTCAGGGGAGAAGTTGAATTAGTTCCTAGGGGAGAGCCAAGGACTATCTGTTAACCTTGACAGGCTCTGCAGCCCCCTGCACTCTGTGCAAGCCCCTTCCCAGAAAGTTGGGGGAGGGCCCTGCTCCCCAGCTCACACGCCCCCACGGAGCAGCCCCACTCTTCAGACATCCAAGGCTTCCCTACCACTCCCAGTGGGAAGGCTGGAGCATGGTTCACCATCACACACTTTCTCAGGAGCCCGTGTCTCCAGCAGCACAAGAGAACACCAGGACCATGACCCTCCTGACATGCAGATCCACAGAAGGCACACTGGCCAGTGTGGACTCGAGGTAGGCTCCCCACTTGCAGATTAGCCTGAGGCAAGAAGTTGCAGGAGGATCCGTTTAAGAGAAGATTAATGATTGCGGGAGACCTCCAGGCTACCTGGTAAATTCCAATCCGTCAACCGGGTATATTTATTGGGCATTCATTACACACCAGTTTTACCATTCTAGCCCACAAAAGCCTCCTGTATGGCCACGTGTGGACCTGGGAGACTGAACTGAGAAAAGCAGTAACACTAACAACTGACTGTGCTTATTAACAGCCTCTGCCAGGCCCTTCCCAGGGACTGGTCACTTAACCTGCCCAACCACCCCGAGATGGGCAGTGGCACAGACAACACTGGGTGCTTGCCCGAGGTCAGCTGACTCACAAGCAGGGGATGGTGACTCGGACTCAGGCAGTTTGGCTCTGGAGCCTTGGCCTATCCATCTTCATCAATACCATAGTGAAAGCACTCAAGCTTCCTGCCATGTCCCACAACCCAGCACGCAGGGAGTGGATATCTAGGGTAAACCTACAGTTTCTCTAAGCCCAGAGCCCAAGGCCTTGGCAGCCTTGCCCTATCTTAACAGACCTCAGGCAACTTATCGCACCTACTAAATCCCTTGCTTCATAATTCCTGCTGTGGTTTCAATATGCCACCAAAGTTCCCATGGTGGAAATGTAAGCCTCAGGACAGTAGTGTTGAGAGATGAGACTTCTGGAAGCTGACTAGATCATGAAGTTTCATGCTATTTCCACAGGAGTGGTTTTCTTTATTGTTTTTTACATAAAGACAAGTTTATCCCCTGATTGTTCATTCACCATGCGATGCTCTCAGACACATTAGGGTACAATAGGAAAGCCCTCGCCAGATGCAGCCTCAACCTTGGACTTCCCAGCCTCCAGAACTGTGAACCAAGAAACTTTCTGCTCTGTATAAATTAACTAGTTTTGAGTATTCTATCATATCAGCAGAAGAAAAACTAAGACAGTCATCTAGGGAGGTTGTAAGATAACCAAATGAAATAATGGATTTAAAGTGCTTAGCATTGTGTTTGCAAAAAAAAAAAAAAAAAAAAATAGGATGTTAGATTTTTAACACATTACTATTCATAACATTATCAGTTTCATATGAAATCCCAGGGCATATAAGCCCTGATCAGGTCAAATGTGGAGGGTAATGACGCTCCATCACACTATCTTCATTGTATAGCATTATTATATAATATTATTCATTCCAACTTTGGGCAGTTTGACTTTGTACCTAAAGAAAATCTCTTTATTTTGTATCTTGCTTAGCTACCTGACATCCCCTTTCCTTCCCTCCTCTCCCCTTCCCATATCTCTCCCCCAGCTCTAGGACCAAGGCCCCAGGCCCTCCCCTTACAAACTAGACAAGGAAGAAAAACTCCTGCCGGTTCCCGGGGGTTTTAGCATCAAGATCTCCTGATGAGCTGATGGTTTAGGGCAGGGTGTTCACTTACCAATCTTTCCAATGAGTCAGAGAAGATAGGAATGTTCAAGTGATACAAAGCAATGGTGCTCAGAGGAAAAAGATACCCCTCTGCCACCTTAGCAGGATGTACCACAAAAACTGATCTGTGTTTCAAATCTCAACAGAAGTGACCCCAAGGGCACTCAGACTCCTTCTGGATCTAATTCCTACCTCCACACACAGCCTATTCTAATTGGGCTTTCCTGGGTTGTCCAGCAAGGCAGAAATCAGCCCCTCCTGGCAGCTATGGAGCAGGCTGTGGACCAGAGAGATACAAGACATGCCCAGGGCCACTCACCCACACAGCAGGGTTGACACGGGGCCAAGGGGAGGTTGTGGCCAGCCCACGCTGCCTGTTGTAGAGGTTGAGCCACTCCTCATGCTAGCTGCTGAGCCAAGCGGTCGTGGCTCTGCCTTACAGCATCCTGGCCAAGTTCTCCCTGAAATCATCCAAAGCAGGAGGCGCTTGGGAGCTGACTAACTAGCTGTGGCTTCCTTCCTGGCTGTGGGGATCTGCAGCTCCCATGAGCCTGCGTTAAAGGAACTCTCTACACGTGCAGGGAAGACGCCTCAAGAGGCCAGCACCCAAGTTCCCAGACAAAGCTGTGCCCAGTTCCCCGGGGGATGGCTGTGCCAGCCCCTATCTATCTGACTTCTTCACCCCACTGCAATTACCCACTGAGGGCCTGGGCAGTTATAGAAAAGCTGGGCTGTAAAGATATTCACATCACCCTTTACCCCAACCCCAGGCATCAAGACCCTCAACTGCATCCATTACAGCTTAGCCCAGCTCAGCTGCAGGAACACACACACACACACACACACACACACACACACACACACACCTTTCCTGCCCAGAGGAACTGGCATGAAAAAGCACCAAGCAAGCAGCAGCTAAACACTACTGGTAAGCTGTGGCACAGCATACTGGGGTTGCAGGAAGTCGCAGTGGGTGCTGATCCAGGCCTCTCTGCCTCTGGGAGAAGCCCAGTAGACACAGAGATGAAAAACAGGCCCAGTTTCTACCCCACAAAACCCTTCAGGATGACCAATGAAGCTGAGAAAAGTCAATTCTCAGCAGCTTCTGGAACCTAAGATTTATTTTCTGAGTGCGAAGAGCCACTGGCTCAGCTGTTCCCCATCAGCTCCTGCATGCTTCCAGATAAGCCCAGTCACCGCCCTCCTCCCTTTGCACATAAACCCACACCCAAAGGTGCTGCACTGGGAAGAAGAAACGACCTGCACCAGGAACATCAGGCCAGACCCCAGCCTTCACCCCTAATCATCTCACCTCACACTCACCTGCTGTCGAGCACAAAACCACTTGCTAGGGACCCTCAAATGTGCCCCTGGAGAGGCTAGGAGAAGGGGTAGTAGCATGGGAAAGACAGAAGTAGCAGGAGCTGCTGGGCTGAAGATTCCAGGGGAGAGATGAGAATCTCTGAGTGGCAGTGCCAGGGCCCCGCTTCTTGGTGTCAGCCCATATTTACTAAGCACTGACCATTGAGGGCCTTTCTCCCAAGCCACGCCCACCCTTGGCCATCATGAGCTGCAGCCTCTTTCCTGACCACATGGCTCCCAACCGTAGGAACCACAGCAGCTGGTATGGACTCAATGATGCATGGACAGCGTCTGTCACACATACTGATGTCCAGCAAGGGATGCTGCGGACCTGGGTGTGCCCCTAAGGGCTCCAGAACCACAACTACAACTCTTTAAGAAAGGCCCCTGAACCAATTCTCTCCATGTTACCCAAAAGGTTCTTTAACCAAAGACTCCCTGCTTCGTTCTCCCTCCAGTCGCTCTAGGCAAATCCCAGCACAGTATGTAGTTGGTTTTTGAACAGAGGCTGCCAAGGTGTGGCCCTGGACTCACACACACTGCAGGCATTACCTGAGAAATTAGCTGCACTGCACTCTCAGGCCCCACCCAGGCCTCCTGCACCAAAACCCTCAGGGGTGAAGCACCACACACAGTGCTTTCACCAGCACTAGGTGACTCTGAGGCACCACTGTTTGGGGTGGCCGTGCCGGGGTCAGAGGCTACTGGAGGGAAGGGTGTCCTTCAACTCCTCCGCTACTCCTCAGTCCAAGGTGATGCACCCACCTCTCAGCATGTCTCACAGAAGTCTTCTGTCCCTCAAGAGTCTTCTCTGTCTAGGCCTGGATTCTTCCTGGGCCCCCACACCATGCTGGCCACTGTATTTCCCAAGCCCCACACAACAAATCTTGCCATGTGTTGACGAATATAAAGATTTCACCTACAATATAGTTTAAAAATTATATAGCACACACTGATCACCTTCCTGCCTCAGGGTCTCTGCACCTGTCTTTCCAAAACTAGAACACTCTCTGCTCAAGGACTTCAACATACCCCACTCCCTTGCATCCCATGGTCTTTGAACAAATGTCACCTCCACAGAGAAGTCTACTCTGACCATCCCATCTAAGAAGAACTCTTACTCAGCTCTACGCCCTTGGCTAATCTGAGTAGCAGTTAAGAACAGAGCATCAAAAGAAAAAAATCAGATATATTCACGTACATATGCAGATAGTTTGGACAATTGCACTGCAGTTTCTATTGAAATAAAGTAGTTAATGCTTAAATTTTTAATATTTTTCTTCTTTTTAATTTCTTGTAACTTTTTTTAACCAATTTTGCAGGTTTATATCTGGTAACCTAAACAACTAACTTGAAGATAGCATTATGTAATACAATAACAATTGTTGAATTCTTATTACTTTGTTTAATGAAATTTTGTACTATTTCTAATGTTCTTGTGTTTTGTTACCATTTTTTACTCTTTAAAAAATACAAAAAGAAGAAAAAAGAGGAGAAGGAGGAACAGGAGGAGGAGAAAGAGTGGAGTAACCAGCCTTTGGTATTGACCAGTGTTTCACAGAGCACATTTCTGGGTGTCTCTGGATAGGTCATGGAGACACGGCCTTAGAGTCAGTGTCTGTTTTTTCAGCTATTAAGTCTGATGCTGTTCCTTGCTCTGCTTCCCAGCTGCCATGACAAAGTGTCTTTCCTTCCATCCACACATCCTTCACAATGTTACTGCTTAGGGCCAGCAGACCATGGACCAATCCCCAGAAGCCATGAGCCTAACTACACTTCTGCTCCTTTCAATCGTAGGTGCTGCGTGCTGGGACCCACTGATAGGGAACCTGACTGCTACCCCCAGCTGCCATCTCCTTCATCTTCTCATGAGATTACACTGTACAGTTGTTTGTGGGATATGTGTGTGTCCTTAGGGGTTAATGGGGGATTTGAACCGTGTCTCAATTTTATAGACTCTACAAAAAGAGATTTCATCTTCTGTACTCACTGCTCTAGGAGTGTACTCAATGCTCAGGAAACATACTGAATATAGATTCAGAAATGAAAATTAGAGTGATCCTAGCACAGCTCTCATATTTTATCACCCTTGAGTGCATAAAAAGCAAATTTAAAAATTAAATACAAATGTAACTACCAGATGATGTGCTTTTCTAAAGTTAAATTGCCAAAAACATTTTAATAGTTGAAAAGATGTGGCCTGGAGCCAGCTCTGTTTCTGCATTTTGATTTAATTAATGCCAACGCAAGGACTAAATGGCTGCAAACAGACAAACAAACAAAGTGACATTAACAACTTCAAGGCTCTGTTTTTAAGTTTCGCATAAGCAGCTTTGATGCAAAACTGAAATCCTACACATAACCCTGAGGCATCAATTTTAATGAGGAGTTCTTTGATAACTGTTGAGTTGCTCTGTACATTCGAAGCCACCTTAGCCTCACGGTGGCACTAAAGTCTGCCTTACGAAGGTACTTTAGTCCATTTCTTCCTGATCCCATTCCCAGCACTCTCTTCCAGCACAGGGACTGCCAGTGAGCTCCAGCAAGTTGCCGTGTGTCAAGCCCGGATCTGTTGGCAATGTGAGGGGACACGGGCAAACACATGCCTTGGCCTCGGCACCACACACCGGCATGTGCTCTGCGCTACCCTGGACTTTCCTCTATCAGTACTAAGGAAACCACACGGAACTTCTTTGTACGGTACACCATGGCAATGTTGGGCCTTCCCTTTGAGCAAACATTAGCAATCAAACACACAAACATTATCATGAAGACAAAGGGCTTTGTAAGTTGTCTAGCAAATCCAAGTTATAATGTGGGCACCTAGGTCATCTTGATAAGAGTGTATGAATTTTAATGGATACTTGCCAAAATGGAAGTGCAAATCTTAAGGGCCAAGAAGCAGGCCACTGATTTCTTGACCTTTTCCATAGCCCCGGGGAACTTGTTACCAAAGCAAAGCGATGAAATGCCAAGCACAACACATAGACCAGGCAGTTTTACCAGCTGAAAACACACCTGGGAAGCCACCATAGAACGACTAAAGTTCTAATCCTAGCTGTGCCTACATGGGGCAGGCGGTGGATCATCTAACTGGCTTCACTCATTTGAAATGGTCCTATAATTCTGGCATCTGCCTGGGCCTTCTAGGCATGAAGGGTGCCAAAAGTTTAATTAAAAATTTATGGGAGAAAAACTCACACTTGAGAACATTATATCCACTCTCTTCAGTTTCAGTTTATTTCCCCTGAAAATATGGACGAGAGTACCATGATTTTGTTTTATAGGGAACTTCAAAATCCTGGGCCACACAGCTGGGTGCTGCTGACAGGTGGCATGCTCCACAGTGGGGCCAACTGGGCATCCTGCCCAAACACTCATCCTGAAGTTGCTCCCATTCTCAGGGTGGCAGCCAAGACTGCCACCTGTGAGGCAGATGCTATGTTTGGTTGGCCAAAGGGTCATCTTGTCCAATCTTCTGCCTGCAAACAGATCCCAGGAAAACCATAAAATCTAGTGGAATCTTGTTAAACCCAGCTCCCCGTCTTGAACAAAACCAGCTCCCCTTCTTATTCTCGCTTCAGTCCCCTTCAACTTCTGCAGATGCTGATGATGCCCCCAATGTGTCAATGACCCAGAGGGGAGAACTCTCCTCCACCCACCCTTGCCACGCTGAAGGAAGAGTTCTCCAGAGTTGCTAAGGCTCCAGCTAGCAAAATGAAGCCCAGGCTCCTCTGTGACATGAGTGTGTGCCTCTTCCCTACCCTCGAGGTTCTCCCTCTCACACACACAGCTAAGCACAGCCTCTGCCCTGGCAATATCCCTCCTACCCCAGATGATCTTCAAGAGGAAGGCAGGCCCTGTTTGTTGGGAAAGTACTGCTCTGTGTCATGTCATCTCTAGTCACTACTCAGGTCAAGGGTGAAGCCAGGGATCTGGGAAACAAAAACCTGGCAGACCAAGTCAGCCAGGGACAGCTCTCAGGAGCAGGGAGAACCAGGCCTAGAACAAACTCCTCAGCCAGCGGGAACATTATCCACTTCCCCAGGGGGGAGCATCCCTTCCAGGGGCCCCAGGACTTGGTCACGTTCCCACTTACCCCCACCGGAGCTCAGGGAGCCTTCCATGCTCTTCCATGGCACCAGTGGCCCAGAAGCAGGCCCCAGCCTTCAGCTGCAACACCAGGGTGCCAGAGGAAAAAGGGCTACTTCATGTCTTCCCCATCCTAGCCCCTCTCTTGAGAGGAGAGAAAACGGGGCCCTTTCAGGAACATTTTGTGAATTGCTACATTATTTTCACATCTCTTTACTCAAAATCCTTTCTCCAAGAAATCTTCCTAACAATTACTGTCATTAAAGTTTAGAAGCAACAACTATCAGCAGGCTGGTGAGCCCCCCACTGTGACAAATCTTTTCCTCCAGCTCCCAAACCAGGCAGCTAGAGAGGAAATAACCAAGGTGCTGCCCTGGGCCTATGGGTGGGACAGTCTTGGCCTTGACCCTTCAGTGACCTTGTAGGTAAGAAGGGCAGGCTGGTTCCTGCCTTAGCCAAGTCCACAACCAGAAGGGGAGGGCTCCCCTTGGATGGGGAGGAACCTGGCAGCCACCCACCTCGACTCCAGGGCACCCGAGATTGTGAAGAAAAAAAAGGCCTTGGGGAGGAGGGGGTAGAGTTAGAGAAGCTGGACATTGGATGGGCCCCTGGGACCATTCATTAACTATCTCATGAATAAGTGGCCTCTGCTTTGGCTCCAGTACTCAGAGCCACTAAGGCAGTGATGGCAAATGTTTTACAGCTTTCAGTGGCAACAAACCGCCAGCTGCAACACATTCATAGGTTTGCCACCATTGCACTAGGGTTTCTCCAGACGTTCCCCTCCCAGCATTCCTCCTGAGTAGATAGTGTTGCCAACTAACCAATGACAAGACTTGGGCCTAGATGGAGGTTGAGTCACACATGCTCGTGGGGCCACTCAGCAGAGCAACCTGAGCCATAAGTCCATGCTCATGAGTCACAGCCCCTGCAGGAAGGAAAGCAGCTCCTCAGGACAATGACTGGGCCACTACCCTGAGCCTGCCCTCTGCAAGGCTGGTGTTAGAAACCATGTGGACTTATCGTGCTCCACTCCACCTAGCCCCGCCCCACCTCAGCTCCACATGCTGTATCTACTCCCACTCTCCCCTCCTGGAGCACATCCCTGGCATCAGCATTCACCTCCTTCAGAGCTTTCAGTGGCCCCCTATTTTCACAGACCTGCATGCAGGACAGTGTTCAGAGGCCTTATGTGCTTAAGTGGTGGTTGACTTCCCCTCCCAGACGTCTATTTGTCTCTCACTCAAATGAAACCACACAGTGACACACTCCTGAATCCTTGTTTTGTCTGAAACACCTGTCCACATCCCTGAGACCTCAAATACACGTGAACCCAAGTGTTCACTTGCTGGCAAGTGTACAGCAATCAGCTGAAGGGACAGGCAGTGGAGAGTGAGCACTCCATATGCAAACCGGCCACTTCTGTCTGCTGGGGTGGACCCTACAGGCTCAGCACACACAGCCTCTGCCCTGGCCCAGTGGCCCACCATCTCAGCTTCCCTGACAACGCCTGCACAGAGCCCAGCTCTGCTGAGTCATCCCTCTCCCATCGAAACTCTCAGTCTCTCAGCCCTCTGGGTTCTGTGTACAGTAACACAAGCATAACCATAGCCACGGCTCTTGTGCAACTTGGTACCTGGCAGTGTGAAGGGACACCAGGATTTCTCTGGGAGCTCCACCCAGGACACGTCTTCACACATGTACATAGGCTGTACCTGGGGACTGGTAGCCAAGCACATGTGGGCACTGGACAGGCCTTTGAGGACTTTGAGGGGGACACCTGGGTACAGGGATTCCTAGGGAATGAGGGCCAGGTGAGGGCTCTGTGGACACGGGCAGGTGGCCCCGGCCATGAGGCTGCCATATGGCCCTCCCCTAACCACACATCCTCAACTGCCCCATCAACACTTCCCTGGAGGCTCTGGCTCTGTGACTTTAGGGAAACCCATTATACCCTGGCCCTGGCCTAAGGGTATAAGGACACAAAAGGGAAGCTGAGGCTCAACTCTTAAATTCCCACCTCTGTTTCTGGAAGCTCTCGGGTTTTGAGGAAGGGCCTCCAGGAGCCCATCATAGGTGTATGTATTTCTTCAACCCAAAGCCGTCCCTGGCTATTTGGGACCTGGAAGTTCACAAAACTGAGTCTTTTTCTTCCCACTCAGATCCAGGATTACAGGAAGCTAAAGGAGGGAAACCCAGCCCAGAGGTCAGGTTTTGCAGAGAAAAAGGTGAGGGAGGAGGGGACAGGCAGAGCTATCAGTTAGCATGTGGCCACTGACAGAGGCTGGAGACGCCAGCCGTGAGCCACAAATGAAAGAGCTACAAGACAAGCCCTCCTGGGTCATTAGTCGAGTGCCTGGGGTCCACACAGAGACCTCTCCCCAGGCCTGCCCATGCTTCTAAAGCTTCCACCTTGTCTGAGGAAGCTAGGGCTGCTAGTTCTGGCCAGCCTTGACCCAGCCCCTGGCCACACCCCACAGCATACTCACACCCCGACAGGAAGTCTTGCTGGATTCTTGCCCCTAGATATCCTGAATTCTCCACTGCACACAAAGCCCGATGTGTTCTTTTGTCGTGAATTCCCCAACTGCATATCTTTCCAAGAATATCCTTTTTTCCAAATGAATATTACCAGGTCATTTCTTGAGGGAATATATGTTGATGTTGATGTTGTTGTTGTTGTTAATTTGTTGGATGACATACACAAAAGAAGTCAAATGTTCCCATGTGAAACTGATCTTGGCCCAAGGTGACCTCAGAAGGAAGAGGGAAAAGAAAAACTAGGGGCACCGAGGTTACTGCTTCTGGAAGCTCCTCATTCAGAAATACAGTTCTAGAGCAAGAGATGCTCCTGAGATGCTGGATAGAGGGAAGGATGTTCCTTGGTTCAGCACAGCAAGACCAGGCCATCCCTTCCAAGGGCCCAACTTCCCCTGCATTCACAGGAGGAGGCACTGGCCTTGCCGGCTTAATCCTCCAACCTCTTGTCCTAAGATTAGACAATACTGAGAGTTGCATTTTGCTGGAAAACCCTGATAGAGTCGTCTTCCTCTCTGCCTTCCTTCTCTCTCTTTCCTGCACAAGCCCTACACATCAGTGAGGTCCACAGTGATGGACTGAGGAAGCCAGTCCCCTGAGCTCACAAGGACCTGATGGGCAATAGCCTCAAACCATGGAGACAGGCATATGCTTCCAGCCAACATTCCCTCTCTCTTTCCTTCCCAGAGAGCTGCTTGTTAAACATGCACCACCATGTGAGGCTTCCAATATTCTGGATATCCTCCCTCCCACCAAGCCCAACCTGTTGTCCTGCCATTTCCTTCTCCTACTCTTCCCTCCCAAGCCCCCCAGGTCCTGCAGCCTCCTGGCTGTAGCTTCTACTTCCCAGATGCTGGAGGAGAAGAGCACGAGGATGATCTGCCTTCATCCAGTCCAGCTTCGTGACCTTGGGCAAGTTGTTTGGCCTTGGTTCCTTCACCTGTAATACCACAGGCCTATCAGGAGCATGAAATAAGCTCAGCACTGTGTCTAACCCAAGCATGTGCCCCGTAGCATCACATCCTTCTCTGTTGGTGCAAACATCCCTGTTTCCAGGCACAGCCTCAATCTCACCTCCACACGCTACATTGCAGCACATCCTGCTAACTCACAGCAGGATACTCTGGAAGTGTGCAGGGTGTCTTAGCGCAGTTCCAATGAGAAGCAGGAGCATATGTCCACCAGGCTGTTGCTCTGCCCTTACCCACAGGCAGGGAACTATGTGTTCCCTCCTTCCTGCATCACAAACACCTAGGCACCTGCATGGCAGAAAAAGCAAGCACACAGAGCAAGTGGGACAAGTGTGAATAAGGAGGGAATCGGCCCAGCAAAGTTCACTTCCACCCATCAGCCCATTTTCAAAGGTGAGGGAAGCATCTGGAACACAGTTCTTCTCCTAGCTTGCCTCAGTGCGTCTCACACTGACCCAAACTCTGCTGCTCTTGCAAAGGGTAGGCCACCCACCCCCCGGGCCGGCTATCCTGGGGCACAGGAGAGTAGTCAAAGCACCGCCCAACCTGCAATGAGTCAGTGTGATGTCCCCCTCCAGGAGGTCAAGAACCAGGGCTAGGCTGTGACAGCCAGGCTGCCAGCCGGACCCAGGGCATGTGGAAGGCCACCTACCCTCCTGTGAAGAGATCAGCAGGCCCCCAGCAAGTGGCAGGTACAAATGTCACCTGCCAGCTGTGCAGCCCATGTCATTTAGTCTCCCAAGATCTCAGTTTCCTCCTCTGAAAAATGGGGGCAATAATAGTACCCTGTCCTAAGAAGTTATGAAATAAATGAATAAATGCTTCAAACAGTGTCTGGCACACAACAAGTGCTTAATAAGTGTTAGCTATTATTATTTATTACCCTCATTTACACAGGAAGGACATGAACTTTAAAAGGGAAATTAGACAGACATAATTTGGTGTTTTGGTCCCACATCCTTGCAGGATCAAACCTCTCCCGGGAACCCAATGGCTGAGTGCAGCCCTGGGGGCTCCCAAAGAGAACAGGGCATCGTCCCTTGGGCCACAAGCAAACAAGGGTGACAAAAGAGGGAGAGGATTTGCTCAGAGCCGTGCACTCCATCTTCTGTCTTAGGTACCCCTGTGCTGTAAAGGGCCAGTGCGGCCACTCAGACTCTGCTTGTAAAGCATAAATTGCACAATCTCAGGTTTACAAGGAGCCTTAATGACCATCCAGGTCCACTCCACAGCTGAGCACACAGTCCCTCAAAGTCACCGCCAGACAAATCTGTGAACACCTCCAGGTCTGGAGACTCAGCACCCATAGAGGCCCCACATCCCCTCCAGACGCACCTGAAGATGAATGGGCTTGCAGCTGATGGAGGCCGGGGCTCGCCCATTCTACCCATCCCTCTGCTGAGCCCCAGGCTGCACCAGCCTCTGCTCCTGCCTCTGCCTGGGTAGTCATGTTTCCCCAGGAGTGGACGTGGCAGGAAGGTAGGGCAAAGCTGAGCCGAAGACCAATGGAACCCACAACACTGGGCAGCAGCAGAAAGAAGGGGGTGGCGGCACAAGACCCGGCCAGCCAGGGAGATCAAAACACCGTGATAATGAGCCAAATTCTTCTCCCAGAGACACCAGCTAATGAAGAGAGCACAGGAAGCCCCATGTCACCAGCCCAAACTGTTTATACAAGTGTTAAAAATACATTTCAAAAGAAAGCAAGGAAGCCCGAGGAAAACCCTCTGCCGCCTTTGGAAAAGGGTTTCTGAAAACCACGTTAATTTGTTTTCCGAAAGGTGTTTGAAGTTGCTCAGTGTACCCCTTGGGCAACTTTAATTCCACCTCCTAATCCTCTATTAAACCTGATGCTCACTAACACAGCCTGCCTTGGGGATTATGATTTTTATTCTTAATTATACAGATACATATTTGGGGCCATGTGAGTTCCTATGCTGCTCTGTAAATTAAAAAGGCACTGTCAGCCACACTTCTCCAAAGTGCCCCAAAATAACCCACACTTCATTAAGGCGCTAAGGGGATTTGAAATGAAGTTTAAAGGGTCAAAAGAGTATAATTTTTAAAATTAATTTCCAAAGCTTTGTAACCTTACAGCCAGAGATGAATGGGTTTGTGGGAGAGATCGAGAAGCACCGCATAAAGAGTGGGGCCAAGGAGGGTGGGGGGCTGGCCACCACTGGACACCTGGGCACCTACTGCACAGCCGCCAGCCCCCGAGGGCTGCAAGGTCAGCAGGGGAAACAGGAGCACAGAGCAGCTACGACAGCAAATGTCATGGGCACCATCCTCATCCCCGTTAGCAGCAAGCTCTGGTTTTGTCACCTACGGTGTGTTGTGTTCAGCTTTTCGCATACTGCTGCCCCCTGAGTGAGCAGCTCCCAGGGGACGTCACTGTTACCAGGGACTGTGAGTCTCATCTCAGATGAGACTGAGGCATAAACTGAGACTCAAGTGACTTCCCTGGCGTCTTGCCGAAGAAGTGGTGGGGACAAACATAGGATTCCTAAGGATGATATCGATGATATTTCAGACGGCTAATATTGTGCCTAGCATCATTTATATGTATTATCTCATTGAATCCTCTCCAAATCTGGTAAGTTTAAAAAAAAAAAAAATCAAGCTTCCAAAGTTCACAGGATAAGAATATCTGACCTGAACCCTAGTTGGTAGATTCTAGAACCCAAGCCCTCAACCTCTGCTCTCTCCTACACAAATTCACAGCAAGCTTCCTAGCTCCAAGGGCTAGGAAGGGCTGCCTGACAGTGACATGAAAAGTGTGGTAAGAAAATTTTCCTCCCACTGGTCCTCAAAGCCTGGCATGTGACACGGAGTATGTCCAGGCTCTGGGTCACCAGGGGCCCAGCAGCTCAGCTTGGAAGAGCTGCTGTGCTGTGGGCCAGAGTGACCTGGAAAGGCACCCTGGAGGAAGGGGACAAGAGGGGAGCTAGAGAAGAGAGGGCTAAGGAGTGAAGACCGAAGTGGATGATACACAGTACCCACAGGGGACAGGGAAAGTATACTCGTGTGGCCAAAATGTCCAAAGTGTGACAGAATCAGAAGAGAGACCTTATGTGTGGACAGACATCAGAAGTTTAGGGTCTCCCCACCAAGTCCTCCCTCTCCCTCCAGGGGCCCCTGGTGAAGGAAGAACCCCGCTCCAAATCAAGGCCAGCCTCTCCTTCTGTATGCCACCTATACCTCCCATAGGTCTCAGATGTCCCCTCCCCCCTCCTGGCTGGCTCATAGCATAGAAATGGGCTGTAATTTCTGCTTCCCTGACCATTACATCTCTCTATGGTCATTGCCCATTCCTCTATTTTCTGTGGGAGATCCCCTGAGAGCTATATGGATCTGACATCTCTCCTCCCTCTTTGGATGGGGTCCATCCCAGGTCTCTATAGAAGTGGCCCTCACCAAGGTCCCCAGGCTCCAAGTGACCCAAGCCTGCACTCAGAGGCGCCTCCTACGCCTCTCCTTCCCTGTCTCCCATGGTCCCACACACATGCACCTTGAGTCTCTCACAGGCTCTGTCACATCTGAGAGCTGCACAGTCCGAGGCACCCTCTTCTGATTTCTCCTCTCTCCCCGGTCTCCCTCCTGTGGCTTTGTCAGCCCAGGGACTCAGCTTGTCTGTCTCCAGCCCCACCTCCCCCTCAGCTCCAGACTCACAGAGCCAACTTGACACCTTTACTTGTGTGTCTAATGGAATTCTCATGCCTAACACATCCGAAACAAGATGCCCGACACCCACAGCCTAAAGCTGCACTTCCTCTGCTCCTCCTACTTAGCAGCAAACAGAAGTAAGGGAGGGAGGAGGAACTCACTGGAGGCCCTGTGCAGACAGGAGCAATCCCTCAGGAAGTCCCATCAACTCCATCTCTATGATATACTCGCTTCCTTAACCCCTCCATCCCCACATCCCTCCCTGGAGCCTAATTTTTATACCTACACTCTTGCACTAACTTCTGAAGTGAGCAACTCCTGACTGCACCTTTGATCCCTGCAATCTAAGGTCTATTTGGCAGTCAACTGGATCATTTCAAAATGCAAATTGAATCCTGTCACCATCATCAGCACCTCAGTTTCCCATTGTACTTGGGATTCCTTGAAACCCTCTGGGCCGTGGCCTCAGCAGCCCCGTAGGACCTGAGCCCTGTAGGACCTGAGCCCTTCCTGTCTTACCCCTGTCGTTTCTAAGTCCACTTGCATTGTCCACTCTGCTCCTTAATCACCAAGCTTGTTCCACCCCAGGGCTTTTGCACATGCTATTTCTTCTGCCTAGAGGGCTCTATCCTGATCTGCTTCACAAGAAGATCTCAGCTGAAACATAACCTCCTCAGGAAAGCCACCCCTGACCACCTATAACATCACCTGATTTCAATACCTTATAGTGTACCTATCACATGACAGTCTACATATGCATAGAACGCAAGCCCCAGGCAGGCAGGGGCTTCTCCTGTTGTCCCAGTCTCTACGTCCCTAACATCCAGCAG
Source organism: Ctenomys sociabilis (assembly GCA_004027165.1). Lineage (NCBI taxonomy): Eukaryota > Metazoa > Chordata > Mammalia > Rodentia > Ctenomyidae > Ctenomys > Ctenomys sociabilis. The sequence goes on along the minus strand of PVKA01000315.1, from coordinate 197,300 downwards.
AGTTCATGCTCGGACCCAACATTCTACCTCCTGGGCATGAAGGACTGCTTGCTCCCATCTCCTTCCCCCTCCTCCCCTATGGCCCCAGCCCATCCAGTGAGGTTCAGTGCCCACACAGCAACAATCAAGTGTCCTGACAACATCGGGGCTTAGGGTCAGGGTGCAGAGGATGCCAGGGTCTCATGGCCCTGGCTGCCACTCCCACCTCACCATGGACCAGGCCTACCCAGGCTGCCCTAGGTCACGTGTGTTCTTTTTTTTTTTTTTTTTTTTTTTTTTTCCTTTTTGAGACAGGGTCTCACTATGCAGTTCAGGCTGGCCTTAAACTCACTTTGTAGCTCAGGCTGGTCTCGAACTCACAACAATCCTCCTGCCTCAGCCTCCCGAGTGCTGGGATTACAGGCCTGCACCACCACGCCCAGCTTCACGTGTGTTCTGAGCCTGGAGACTTCCTGCCAACTGGGGAGTCTTGATTTGGGGGACCCAGCTCTGGAGTCAAACAGGCAGGGAACCTGAGCAAGTCTCTTCAGTCCTCTGAGTCTCAGTTTACCCATCTGGATGTGGGGATAGAAAGAATGCCTTCTTCTGGGGCTCTGCTGTCGTATCAGTGAGATGGTGATCGTGAGGAGGGCCTGGCACCAGGCATGTGCTCTGCGAGACCGAGACACTACACTACACCTCCTCCTGGGTCACTGTGGGGCTGAGGAGAAAATGGCCCAGAGAAAACAGGGGCTCACATGCTCCCTCTACAACTAGGGCCAAATTTGGCTACTGTATGTCAAGACTGAGACCTCATGCTAGCCAATGTGGCACATGCCTGTAATCCCAGAACTCGGGAGGCTGAGGTAGGAGGATCACTATAAGTTCACAGCCAGCCTGGGCTACATAGGGAGACCCTATCTCAAACAAATAAACAGACTGAGACCTCAGCACTCCACTGATTCCACCATCAGGTCCAAATAGTCCTACTTCCTATCCCCTACACTGTTTCTCAGGTGAGACACAGAACCTCAAGTTAATTTGTGACAAGGTGACACTATGAGTAACAGAACTGTGTATGCTGATATCACACTTTTTCCTGGACCCCCTCCTCCAGAGTCAAGTACCTTCCACATGGGATAGCAGACAGGGCATTGATGCCCACCCCCTGGCACCAAAGTTTTAAGAAACCAGATGTGACCTGTGAGACTAAATCATGCTCCCAAGCTTGTCTAGACAAGGGAATGGAAAGCCCAGACCAAGGGCCCTTTAAGATAGTATCCTACCCAGTGAAAAAGTAGCATAGGACTGGTGAGATAGCTGAGCAGACTAAGTCCCTACTTAGGCAAGCACAGAGACCTGGGTTCGATCCCCAGAACACACGCTGTGCTGGCCCCACTCCCAGGGGCACAGAACCAGCCACTAAGACCATGCATCTACAATCCTAGCACTGGAGAGCCTGAAAATAGGAGGATCACTATGAGTCCAAGCTGCATTGTGAGACCCTGTAAAAAATGCATTAAAAATAAAAAATGTAGCATCAAGCCTGTCCCCAAAACATATGTGGCAAAATGTGGCCTTCAGCATACTAAATAGCTGGACCCCGCTCTGGGTGCCCTTAATTTATGTACAGCTGTTCCCTATTCTTAATCCCTGGAAAGTACCAGGTATACTGACCTTCACACTGACAGACCTTTGGTCCACCTAGCCCCCTACTGCCAGCCAAAGAACTAGAGAAAATGGCCCACAGGTTAATCCAGGCCACAGGAAACATCCAGCTCAAACTAGTTTGCAAGGTATACATGGCCCACCTTGCACCAAGATATCCTGGCCTAAACACCCTTTCCAGCCATTGATGCCAAGCAAACCTGTCTCTATGGTGCTTCCTAGCCTGCCCAAGTGCTGACTCACACCATTGTCTTGCTAGTGAGTAGCTCAGGGGGGCACTGCTTGCCCCTCTTTACATTTGGGTATACTGAGACAGGAGGACATATAGAGTTTGCCCATGGCCACGCCAACAGTTGGACAGGAGAAACCTAGAAATCTAATGCCCTGAACTCACTCCAGCCCTTCTGTCCTGAATAGATGAAAAAATCAATAAAGACAAGCTTTTATAAATCTTTATGATCAGTAATGAAAAGTAAGACTGTTTATACTTGTCTTCACACTTGTATTCAAATTATCTGAGCTTCATCTTAAGTGTTTCAGGCTAGTATCACACTCCTTGTTTTATAGATTTTGAACTGAGCCTGGCTTGCCTAAGGTCACATGGAGTGTCAGAGGCCAGGGCCACATGTCCCAACTCCCAGCCCAGTGTTCTACGACTTCCACTCACCACCCACGTGGAATTGCACCCCGGCACCCCATAAAGCCACAGAGTCACAGCTGTTCCCCCACTATCTGTGGGAGGTACCAGTCTATCCACTCTGCAACTCATTCCTTTCCAGCCTTGGCCCACTGCCTTCAAGTAACAGTTTATTTCCTTTACTACAGAGTCACAGGGATCCTCTATGATTGTACTTGAATATACCTATCGAATAGCATGGCAATCAGATCATTCTTCAGCCCCACCCAGAGCACTGCAAATAATACCTCCCAGTGATGTAGAGGACTGACTGAAAAACAAAGTCCTTAAGAAGGCCACACAGCACAGGCTGACAGACAATCTGAACAAATCCCAGACCATAGGCCGGGCTCCTATCAGTGTTATTCACCCATCTACCCACAGCAGCCAACAGCTCGGTCCATGACGTGCTGCAGTTAATAAGCCCAAGCTATGAGTGAAAAAACCATAGGTTCTAAGAGCTGATACTGGAATGTTTGAGGCTGACCAAAGAGGGGATAGGACTGGAGGGACTCAACAGAGAAGGGGCCAATTCTCAGGGGAAGATTTGAGCCAACACTAGAGGGGTGGCACAGGGAAGGTGATAAGAGTCACACATACGTGGAAAGCACAAAGCCCCAACAGGGCCAGAATCTCCATGCCTAGTAGTCAAGCATTCGAAGGTATCAGGCAAAACCTTGTCTACCATCACTTCCTTCCTACTGATGTATCAATGTCTTACCAAGAAGGGAGGAGAGGGCTGCAGGGAGTGGGTGGATATGAGAATGTCTGTCTGCCAACACCACCCTCATGGGGTGGGAACAATGAAAAGGACCCACATGGACGTCTCCTACTGCCCTAGATGCTAGGCTTCTAGGGAATGTAGGAGGAGTTTGTCAGTGCCTGCCCCAGTAGCCAGGCTCCTCACTACAACAGGATTTTCCCAGAAATAAGCCTCTCATGCCAAGTCTCGCAGCACTCCTGAGTGCCTAAGCTTCTCATCTGGCTGGGGAAGGCAAGGCCCAGAGAGGGCAGAGAGTTTCTGGGTCACAGTGCCCAGTGCAAATCAAGATTTCCCCCTAGTCCTGGCACTTTCCACTTCCTGCAAGACCTCTCTTGAGGCTGCTCTGCCCGTTATGTAATAAGGACAAGGGACTCTCCAGGGCTGTGACAGAGTCCTTCCTCTCCCCAGTCAAGGGTCCTCGCTTGCTGAGACATAGTTTCTCAAGGGAAGATGGTACAGTTTCAAGCTTGAGGCCAGAGAAAGGATAAGAAAATGGGTATGCAATTACATAATGATGTTTGATGCATGCACAAAGAAAACGAATGTCCTCTCAGGCATGAGGCCCACTGGGAAAAGTCAAGGCGAGATGACCCAAGGTTTGATGGGTCTTTTAAGGCTTTGTTTGGGCAAAATGTTTGCTCTTATTTTAAAAACTTCTTTGTCGCAGATAAAATTGTTCTCTAATTTGGTCATACATTTGGATTTCATTATTTTCAGAATGTATTCCAGACATCTAAAATTAAACAGATGTCATCAACCCCGTTTAGACCTAAAAGACTTGTAACCAAACAGTGACTTCAACCCCAATACAATACTGACTTGGAACACTGTGTTTTAGTCATTAAAAGTTTTAAAACTCTGCTCCATTTTTCTCATTTCCTATAATGAGATCTCTCCCCCTTCTTGAAATATACCAATTCTTCAAGGGTCAGTGGAAAGTCAAACCGGCGAGTAAAGCAAATTTAAATATGAAGAGCAAAATAGGAAATCCTTATCCCTGAAACTCCACATCCTTATCCCTGAAACTCCACGAGACAGCGAAGCTCAGCTTCAAGGCCGAGGAGGAAAGGAATGAGGGAGCTGCCACAACAGCCTGAGTGCAGGAAGGGGATTTGGCTTCTAAAGCCTGAATCGCTTTATCGTTCCCGTTCTGACAGGGATTAGAGTAGTGCGAATCCTCCAAGCCTGTGAAGGGCGTCCTGGGGACACTTAAGAAGAAAAGACAATTCTTTCTTTTCTCCGATCCTCATCTCTGCGCTCGCCCCCAAATGAATTTGTTAAACAGCGTAACCAGGTCAGAAGAAAGTGCTTGTCTTAGATGCCCAGAATTCATAAGCAGGAGTATCTGGCCACTTCCCTGAGGAAGGAGCCTGGGTCTGGGTTCGCTCACAGTTGAGGTCTGATCTATTTAGCTGCACAATCTCTTTGCTAATTTTCTTGCAAAAGGTAAAAAATAAAAGAGAAGAGTATAATAAGAGAGGTAGAGAGGTCCAAGAGGACTTTTGCTAATCTCACAGGACCTCCCCCTATTCCACGGGGAGGCAGGTCCCCTGCACCAAGCCTAGCTTCCCCTTCTGCAGAGCAGGTGCAGGCCTGTGGCCTCAGGAGCCCACGCCCAGCAGCCACATTGACACTCAGCTCCTCAGCTTAAGCCCTACACAACAGGCTGCACCTTCCCCACCCTGATCCCACTCCCTCATTACACTTTGTCAGGTGCCACCATGAGAGGAAAGGGGAGCTCTGGCCAGTTCCCCAAAGCTTTCTGCTATGCACAGAGGCAGTTCCTTCCCCCTCCTCTCTCTCCACCAAAGAGTTCTTTTTACCCAAGTCCTCTGCATAGGAGTAAGAAGTCACCTGAAACAATGGGACCAGTTTGATTTCAAAGGATGACGCAGGCCCAAGCCCCTGTTTCCCCTAGGGAAGAACACAGCCATGCATCTGCTGCCATGTGGACAGGCAAGATTCTCCAGCCACTTCTGCCAAAGCACAAAGACACCATCCATCCCTAGGTTAGGCATGAGAGAAACAAAGGAAAGCACCTACTTTGAGCCTGAGTTGGATCTGGTCTACGGGACCCAAACTTGAGAATCCACCTAAAGAAATTTCTCCAAAGCAAGCTACAAGTTCAGAGATGCCTCTCCTCTCCAACCCTCAGACTAGTCAAACTCTTTGGGACTTGATGGGACTTGATTGTCTTATCTCTACCTATCAGAGTATCTGTGAGTGTCATTCTCCATAATTGGCAAATAGCTTTTCCCCTATTCAACTCTGATCTCCTAGCACTAGCCAGCTATCCAGTAGGCCCTACTGACTCTCAGGGTTCATTAGTGGTATCTGTTTTTGTTATCAGAAGTGAAAGTGTGACAGCAGCTACTTTTCCTATTTTCCACCCCCAAATCAATCCAACTTGTTTCACAGGTATGCAGCATGGGGTCCAGAGAAGTAAAGCGAACTTACCCATATTAAGACAGGACACCAAGATTTTAACAAGTCTGAATACTAGAAAACTAGCCATTGGATACCTCAGGACTCCATGGATTTGAGCCAAATTCAAGTTTTCAAAGCACCCCAAAATCACTTTTCAAAGCATCCACTGTCTCAGAGTGAATCCCATACATGTGTGAGGGACATATCAGGCTAGAGGAGACTGAGGCAGAGTGACACTCCCACTCACACAATGACACAGTAGCAAAACTGGGTGGGTTGGGAGAACTCAGACCAACCTTTCCAACAGACTACCTTCCAGTCAGACTGGCACTGTCACCCACAACACAACTATAGTGGCAGGCTGGAGCTAACAAAGGGCATGACATATACTCAAAGAGGTAGTGCGGAGAGAGAACCAGCCAACATAAACTGGAGAGAGTAGGAATGGTGATGAGTTGTGGAATCCACTACTGTCTTTATCTCACTTCTTAGAGACTTGGGAGAACCAGCCAATGATAAGGCACCATTATCACCAGGACCCTGAGCCTACTCCTACAAAGACTTTCAGCCTGCTAATGTCAGTCATTTCTCTAATAGGTAGCTAACAAAGCCCTTTTAGTACCTACAATAAACGAAGTCACAAAGGGGACAAATTAGCTAGTAATTGTTTGCTGCAAATTATTCGCTTTACCAAGGATTGTTTTCTCTTTACCCCAGGGTTCTTATAACAGCAAAAGGCCTTCTAGCATTTGGGAATAATCCATTCACAAAGACCTTGAGTACACCCAGCCTTTTAGAAGCAGGAAGCTGTGCACTAAGTCTCAACTTAAAAACTCTGATGGCTGGTCTAAACCCCAAAGATGGGGGCAGGAAGGGTGGGTATGACCACAGAAAGGATGCCAGAGAGTGGGCATGAGCTCCAAGGCAACCCCTAAAAGGGAAGCTGGGAAAGCTCTGGGAGGTCCTTGTTGAATCTAGAGATAAACACTAATTAGGCATGTGTTGATGGAGTGCCTGCTGCATGCCAGGCATTATACTAGGCATGAGGTGAGGTGGGGAGCAAATCCAATGATTCTGTTCTCTGGAGTGCAGAGTGGAAGGAGATGCCCAGATGGATAGACACCAGGTAGCAGCCTCTCTGAGGATGTGGAGAAAAGGAGCCTTAAGTTCTAAATGAGCTCCTGATGAAGGCTCCTGCCCAGCCTAAAGCTCAGGAAGGCTTTTCTGGAAGTGCCTACTGAGGTGAGGGCTAAAGAATAAATGATAGCTATCCAAAGGAGGAAGGCAGCAAGCAGCCCAGGAAGAGGCCAGAGCAAGTGTCAAGGCCCACAAAGATGAGAACATAGGGTGGTTAAGGAATTGAAAGGAGAAAGCCAAAGGGCACACTCAGTAGCAAGATGACAGATGGGGGCTTGTGCACAGTGCTATGGAGTTGAGTTTTTGTTCAAACAACATAAAGCCACAAGAGGGTTTTAAGCAATGAAAGCCATGGCCAGCCTGTGTTTTGAAGAATGAATTTGAATGCTGAGTGGAAACAGCAGGACGGAAGAGTGAAAACAGGCAGCCGCAGGAACATTGCTGGGAGGGGCATAACTGGACTAGAGAGACAGCAATGAAGAGCAACAGAAGATGAAGATCCAATGGCTAGAAGATATAGGCTAGAAGATGGGCTGGAAAAGGGATCTAGAGAGAGCGTGCGTGGGGTGCCACCCAAGTGCCTGAGTAAAGGGATACGCAGGAGACACATTCATGGGATGGGGACACTGGAGGTAACAGGAGGGGGTGAGCCAGGATGGAAGGTCAGGGCACATGTAGGGTCCCTGAGGAGCCAGATGAGAGCACAGAACTACATGAAAATACAGGGGTGGAAATCCCCACCCCACCCTGGGAGTCCATCTCCAAGGCCTTGTGCCGAGGCAAGTCCTGGGATAGTGGTGGGGAACCCACGGCATCCATGCCTCAGCAGGCTGTTAGTCATCACTGAGAGCTCTAAGAGGCTCACCATCACTGACCTAAGATCTATGACACATTCCTCTCATCACAGGGCCTCCTTTCCTCCTGTGAAATGTGCTTTGTAAGGTGATTTCCCAGGAGACTGCATGACAGAGCTGCTTGCCACAGGAGTCAGAGACCTTGCAAGAGGAAAACCTCAATCTTCTTTCCTTAACAAAACGGTAAGAGGAAAGAGCCTCAGACCTGTAACAGGGATTAAATACAGACACTCAGAAGAACCCTCTGGCTCCATGGGTGTGATCTGGAATGCATTAGTAAGCAGGAGCCTGGACCTTCCTTCACCTAAGCTTGCTCTGGGTCAGGCAGAGTGCCTCCTCCTGGGGGTGCCTGGAATGCAATCTTTCCAAAGGCAGGGGACTGTGCCTAGGGGATGCCAGTGCCCCGAGCCCAGGCAACTGAGCCTCGGCCCCAGGAACTCTTCACACATGATAATAGCTCCTTTCACCAAGCTCTGCCTGCATGCGGGCACAATGGCGGTGCACAGGGCTTTGCTGAATCCCTACAGAGGATCTTCACACCAGAGTCCCTAGGTAGGTGCTAATACCTTGTGAAAGATGCAAACACAGAGGTTCAGGGAAGTTAGGTGACTTATCTAAACCACATAGAAAGGTATACTCTCTTGGGGTCAAACTTTTGACAAGACCAAAGCTCATACTTCTCTCCCTTTTCCACCACCCCATCCTCATTCTTGCATTTAGTTCTGTTTAGAAGAGCCTGATACTAAAGTATAATTAGAAATGTTAGTAACATGAAGGGCTGGCCAAGTAGCTCAGCGGATTAAAGTACCTGCAAGCAGGCACAGGGGCCAGGGGTTGGATCCCCAGGCCTGTCGTGCCAGCCCTGCCTCCAGGGTGCACTGAAACCACAACTGAGACTGGGTGTGGTGGCACTCACCTGTAATCCCAGTGCTTGGGAGGCTGCAAACAGGAGGATCACTATGAGTCCAATCCAGTAGTGAGGTCCTGAACACCATGTAGATCCTTCCCTAAAATACAAAAAAAAAAAAAAGGAAATCTTAACAACATGAACTAGGGTAGAGACATCTGCAAATAGCACTTTAACATAACTTACAGTAAAACAAGTTAAATATATTATAGAATTATGCCCAACAGAAGGAAAATTCAACAACTCATTAAAAGGGAAATAAAAGCTCAAGAATAAAGTTTGTAAGATGCAAATGTTTGCAGAAATAGACAAAAGTGTTTATGTATGTTATGCATGTTTTAAAGATATTTATTACATTTTGCCTAAGAGACTTTTAGAAAGACCATCCCTGTTTCCACCTAGTTTGATAGGAGATTCCTACTGTACCATCCTCATAAATAGAAATTCCTATTTATTTCTCAGAATTCTCCTGTATTCTTGATCTATCATGTGGCTCTACTGTAATTTCTCTATTTGAGAAATTTACATATCTTTATCTTTACTATTTTTGTTTTATCTTTACTATCTTATGTCTATTCTTTTCTAGGCTTCTTTTCTAGAAATTCAACTTTAATTGCCTAGTTTCCCAAGTTGCCTAAGGCTATCATTTAGAGCACAAAGGGCCTGTCACTTGCAAGGACAGCTCCCTGCCCGAGGCAATAAAGGCAGCAATTCTGCCCTGTGTCTTGGGGCTCTCCCCAAGTAGTAGTTCGTGGATGACCATTGTAGGATCCCTAGAGTGAAAGCCAACACTAGTTATCCTCTCTCAGGGCCCTGGAGCCAGCTAGGAGAGCCTGGCTTTTGCTTGGGGAGGCCCAGGCTCCCTCCAAAGCTCCCCCTTGACCAAGGTCCCCATCACACAGATATACATACCAGCACATGTCACCAAAGGGGCAACTGAGACTTGACTGACCTCATCAGATACAAAAGTTACATTTTTTGTTATATAGGTCTTGCTTTATCTTGGTCTTAACCATCCAGCAAAAAAGTATAAAAATGAGGTATATAAAAAAAATAAGACCATAATAATAAGCTGAGATGTAAATGGCTCTAGTCAACAACTTCTTCAGATAACCCACTATTATTGTGGACTGCTGGACTGTGTTGGATTGTTTTGCTGAATTCAAGCACCTATAATAATTGAATGACAATAGAATACCCATCTTTGACAGGACTAAATAACAAAAAAGGGGAATACAAAGGAAGAACCATTCTGTTTGTATAAACAGTACAGTTAGGATAAATATGCAGTACTTTTGTGTAATTCTATGAGAAGAAAGATTTGCACTAATAGTGTTTAGACAGGCTATCCTGTCTGCTCCTTGTACTATGGATAACCACTAGGAAGATAATAACGTAGAAAGTATTAATTATTGAAAATGTACTATAATTTAGCTTTGAAAAAAAGGTATACAGCTACATTCTCTTAATTCATTGAATAGAGGCATCTGCTCTAATAGTGTTTGTAGATAGAGTATCATGTATGCATCTTATACAACAAAAAGCCACTATAAAAACAATGTGCAATGTATTGTTGAATCTGTCCTACTAATTTGATTTGAAACTATCTCATTGCTATTTGTTCTTCAATAAAATAAAATAAATGTAAAAAAAAAAAAAAAGACAAAGGGACAACTGATCAAGACGAGCCCTTGCAGCACCAAGTCCCTCAAGGCCTTATAATGTAGAGCAGAGTCACAGAGGTGTAGCTTTCCCTCTGCCCCACAAGAAAAGACAGGAGCCAATAACAGAGGCCCCAGGGAGACGTGGACTGGTGAAGAGGGTCTATGTAAGAGGGTTGCCTGGGCTGCTATATTCCTCCCTCTGTTATCCTAAGACAGCAGGAGCTGTTTCAGCAGAACAAGCCCTGAAAATAAGAATAGGTGCTGGGGAAAGGCCCCTAAGTTTTAGGCAAGCTAAGTGCCCTTTGCCTGGGACTTCAGCACTCAGAAGCTCTATAGGTATTGGGTTCCAGTGTCCCAAGGGTATGAGCTGCCTAGGGGTAGGGCTGAAGGAATCCAGCCACAAGGGCTTTCTGTAAACCAAAGGCCTGGAAAACAGACCTCTGAAGCCCCTTTGACTCTGCAGCTTTTTGTCTCTCCCCTTCCTCATGTTGCCCAGCTATGCAAACAAAGGCATGTCTGGGAAGAAGGGCACTCATATTTAATAACGCTCAAATCTGGCTCCACATGTGGCTATTGTTAGGTAGATTTAAACAGCAATTACAGAGATACCTCCTTCCTCCTCAGCAACAATCTAGGCCCTTAATCCAGCTAAGACTCAGAGTTTAGGGCTGAGCTTACTGAGATGAAGGTATCAGTTTATGCAGAGCCTGCTCCAGGCTGGGGGGCAGGGGGTGCTGAAAGATGAACAATGAGTCTCCTAAAATTTGCTTTCTTGACACAGAGAGAGAGAGAGACAGAGACAGAGACAGAGAGACAGAAAGAGAGAGACAGAGACAGACAGAGAGACAGAGAGAGACAGAGACAGACAGAGACAGAGACAGACAGAGACAGAGACAGAGAGAGGCAGGCGGGCAGGCAGAGACAGAGACATGAAGACTCTGGTTTGCTGGAAGCTCTCTCGGAAATTTTGCAGAAAGGTAATGTCCCCTTCAACACCCAAAGGGGCCAGGGAGATGGCTCAGTGAAATAAGCCCTTCCCTGGCAAGTGCAAGGGCCTGAGTTCAATCCCCAGTTCTGCCACAAAAAAAAAAAAAAAAGACACACCCTTCAACACCCAAACATGCCTAACATTCAGCCTGAGACTGGGAAGTGGACACTTCTTCTCACACACTTGGTGTTTAAAAGGGTCCACGGGCTGATTATAGAAAAATATGTTCGCATGGAAGTGGGACAGCTAGGGAGGCAGGGCTGCACCACTGCTGCTTTGTCTCTGGAGTGCAGCCTTCCAGGAACTGCTCATGCATGCAGGCTCATGGGGTTTCTGCAGTCCTTCTGCACACCAGATCGCCACCATAGGTGGGGAAAATAACACTGAAAGATGAGGACTGAGACCTCTCTGCAGGCCTGGGCTGGCGCTAGCAGGCCAGCTTGCATTTGCAAAGGCGAGCCCATTATTGCTGCTGCTGCTGCTGCTATCTCATATATAGTGTGCAATGGTTAGGTTAGCGTAACTGGCACATCTATCATGGGAAACAGCATTTCTTTGTGCTGATAACATTTAAAATCATCTCTGTGGAGGAGGGAAAGGGACCTGAGGCTGGAGGGCAGGATGGAGAAGAGGAAGTACAAAGGATTAAGATGCAATAAGTGTATTACTAATTCCTCACTATGAATCTATATCATTAACACATACTAATACAAATAAAGAAAAGCCTTTGTATTACCAAAAAAGAAAAAAAAAAACTATAAGGAAAAAGTCTGGGCTGGGGATATAGCTCGGCAGTCTAAGCACTTGCCTGGCAAGTGGAAGGACTCAGGTTCAATCCCCTGTACCACAGGCCATGCTGGCCACTGAGTCCCGACGTGATGGTGCATAGCTGCAATCCCAGCACTGGGTAAGCTGAGACAGGAGGCTTGCTATGAGTCTGAGCTGCACAGTGAGATCCTGTACCAAATAAATAAATGAAAGACTTTTAAAACATTTATAAGAAAAGGTCCTTCCTCATTGCTCCAGTATCAGCAGAGGGGAAGGACCCCCATGGCAAGCTTTCTGGCAAGACCCGAGGCCATTTGCTTGGATACTACAGGGTACTGCAGGTGGACAGGGACTTGCTATGGGTGGACCTCGGGGAGGGGGCTAGGACCCTCTGCAAGTTACATCTCTTGATCCGCTCATCCTTCAGCCTGGACTTTCTCACTCAAGTATTCTGAGCATTTGGTTCAGCTTTATCACAAATAAACACTGAGTTAGGGGTATAGCTCAGCAGCATAAGCACCTGCCTGGCCAGCACGCGGTCCTGAGTGTGAACCCAAGTACCAAAAGAAAAAGAAAGGGCTGGGGAGATGGCTCAGTAGAATAAACACTTCCCTGGCAAACACAAGGGCCTGAGTTCAATCCTCCCGTTCAGCCAAAAAAGAAAGAAAAAGAAAAAACAACAACAACAAAAAAACCCCCAACAAATAAATACTGAAAACCATTTGCTGCCAGCTATGATCTCAGAAAAAAAAGCCTATTTGTGTCTGAAGTGACAAAGAGATGAGAGCCAGCCCACAATGAGCCCTATGCCCTCCAGGCAGCCACCAGGCTGGGAACCCACGCACCTTCCTAGAGTAAAAACAATAGCTCAGGATGACTCAGACCTGAGCTGTACTCCTGATTTTACCACCTAATGGGTGACTCTGGATCCTAAACCATTTCTGCATCAACAAAGTGACAGAATGCTTCTCTGTTTATGGGGTTTCCAGGATGACTGAATGAAAAGAGCTCAAGCAGTGATGCCCAAAGTGGGGGCCCAGGACCATCCTGGCATCGCCCGGGTGCTGATGAGAAAGGCACATTTACCCACCTCATCCTACTGATGCAGAGCCTCTGAGCATGTGGCTCAGCAGCCTGTGCACGGCAAGCACCCCAGGGGTGTCTGCTAACACCCTGATGCTTTCAGAGTCCATGGACATGGTCAGACTTGCAGGCACACTGCAGGAATCACCACCAGACACCCCTCTGCTCTCCACTGAACCCAGAGCCTGGGAGTTAAGTTACTTCTCCAGATCCTCACAACGAGACTCTAAAGACCACAGCCCCCGCAGTCTGCTGCCTTCCCTTTAAATTTCACATGCTAAGGCCAAGTGGGCACTGAGGACATTTCCCACCAGGTCACGCAGATGACAATTACACACTCCACATGAAGCTTCAGGAAAGCAAGAGGAAATCATCCTTCTAAAAATGTAAGGGTACAGACCCTCAGGCAAAAAGAACTCCTTTCCTAAGGAACAAAGGAGACAAGGAACAAAGCCAGAGGACACTCCAAGACTTGGCTGTAGGCCCAGGCAAGCAGTGCCTGGCCATCTCAGCACCCACAGGAAGTATCTGAGCTGAACAGAGAAAAACATCTACTTCTCTGTGGACTATCCAAGCATGACATGAAAGTGCAGCGTCCAGCTGCTCAGGAGATGCCGCAGCTTGCTCTCCAGGCCTCAGTGTCTCACTCTGCAGCCAACAAGCACACCGACGTTCTGGAGCCCGAGAGGCACTCTTCTTGCTTGCCCAGGCGCATGGCAGCAGAGACCTCTGTGCTCCTCTGAGCCCTCCAGCTAGAGTCCTGGGGTTCCTCTGGGCTCAAGCAGCACACTCTGGGGACACCACGCCCCTGCTGTTGAGAGCAGTGAGAGCCCAGCAAGCCTGAGCCCCTGGGCAGCCAGGTTTAAAAGTGGTTTGGGAGTCAGAAAAGCATATGGGCATTGGGCCAGGGAGATAGCTCTGTGGTCTAAGCGCCTGCCAGGCAAGCACAAAGACCCAGATTCAATCCCTGGTACCACGTGCTGCGCCAGCCCAATGCCAAGCTGGCCACTGAAACCAGGCATGATGGTGCACGCTTGTAATCTCAACTCTAGGGAGGCTGAGACAGGAAGATCACTACAGGTCCGAATTGCATAGCAAGACCCTGTACCAAATAAATAAAGTATTTTTATTTTTATTTTTTTATTTTTTTTAATTTTTAAAAGAATGTGGACAACTGAGAAATCACCTCACATCAGGGGTGGTGCTCTATTTCCATGTTTTGCCATGTCACCCCTAAGGGCCCCTCTTAGCTTCTGTGAGAAGATGAACTGAATTTGTTCTGCTTCAGCTCGGTACACTAGTAAACACCTATGTAATAATGTGCACAAAGCTGGGATACATAGCTCAGTGGCTTCAGTGCCTGGCTGCCAAGCACAAGGTCCTGAGTTTGGTCCTTGGTACTGAAAAAAAATAAAGCACATAAAGCAACATGCTGGGCCTCCCGTACCCTCCCCATCTTCCATAAAGCCCAATTCCTTGTCAAAGCCCACACCAAGCTGCCCAGAGCTACAGTTCCCCCATGACTTGCTCTTAGCTCACCTGCACTTGCCACATGCCAACCACACTGGTGGGCTCAACTCTACAAGGAAACCAAGCTGTGCCCCATCTCGGGACATCTGCATACGCAAGGCCACTTCCAGCATGTGTAAGAGGCCTCAGGCCAGCAGTCATCAGGTGGGGAAGGCCACTCTACCTAGACTTGGCGCGCCCTATCCTCCTCTGCCTACTGCCTTCTCTGCAGTGGCACCTTCGCAACTTGTCCTTACCTTGTAGTCTTTGTGTTTTGTCCCACTGTGCTCCCCTCACCCGTGAAATGTCAGCTCCAGTGACATGGAGACCACATCTCTTCCTCCACCCAAATCCCAGCGTAGATACAAAATATGTGTAGAATGGATAAATGAATGTTTAAATGAATGAGTTGCCAGAAACAGACAGACAGATAACAATAGTCAGTGTCATGCAAAAATCAGTGAATAAGCCCCTGCCTGGCAAGCACAGGTTCTTGAATTCAATCCCCAGTACCACACACACACACACACAAAAAAAAAAAAATTAGTGAGAAGAGTGGTTGTGGTCCTGGCTAGGGGTAGAATACAGGCAGGGAAGGCTCTGGCCTCCTTACAGAGGCTGGCGAGGGCAGACATAGGATTGACGTGACATTCTACCCTGCTTGTCACCAGCTACCCCCTAACCAGAGCATCTCAAACAGCTGGCAGACCTGACCACCAGGTGCAGGCTGGGGTCTGAGCTGTAAGAGAGATCAGTCCCTTGCCAGCCAACTTGTATCATGTCAAAGGTCTCCTATAGGTCAAGGTCCCTGGGAGGGGAATGGTCACCCAGGGGGGCAGCAACATCAGCACCACGTGGACCCCACCAAGTAGACCCTCAGCACGAGCCTGGTCTCATCCCATGTAACAAAAGTACAGCACCCTGGGTGGTAAGCACCTGGAGAGAACAACAGGGCCTGCACCCAGCCCCCTGGACAGACCCCAACCAGCGCTGTCATCCCATGAGTTGCCCTGGGCAGATGTCTGCCAAGCTGCACTGGATTCTCATCGTAACATTTGCCTTTCATGGAGTCAGAGCTTCTCCCTCACAGACTTATATTTGAAACAAGTGGTGATGGATGTTCATGCTAATAGGAAGACTAACAGCTGGTCACCATTTATTTATGCAAAGAACCTCACTCTGGGAAAGACTTCTGCATACCACATTCCAGCTATGAACCATGCTATCACCACCCACTGGCCTGCTGTGTGTGGCTTCACACTGAACTACACCCATGGCCTCTCCGGCCTCTGGGGTCCACGGGGCCCTTGCAGGAAAAATGACAAGGATGAGGAAGGGACTCTCTTCTCATTCTAGTCCTCATGCACTCTGCAGCCCTGACCTGCAGCATCTGTAGAACAGCTTCAGCCTGTTCACAGCCAGAGAGGTCCATTAGTACGATGTAAATAGCTCTCAGCTCTTCAAAGGCCAGAGCAGGCCATTCTGTGAGGTCTGAGCGAGTCTGCCAGGGTCTCACATTTCAAGGCTTATTCATCTTCCTGATAACTTCCATAAAGGGCCACGGCAGCCTTCGTGGTATGTAGAGCCTGCCAACAGCAGCCCCAGTGGGACTTTCACAAGAAATTTGGCATTCTCTGAGCTCCTGCTGTATACACAATTCTGTCCCAGTCATTCCATGGAGGAAGGAAAGAGCAGAAAACATATCCACTCTACTCCAGGGAACGAGGCACAAATTGATAGGAAATATGACAGTGCAAATCACACAGAAAATCTAAGAAAATCAAGAATGGTATCAAGGGTGGCGAGGTGACTATAGGGCAGGCTCGGAGCCAAGAAATAGCATTCGCAGTCAGGGAGATGGGTTCAAATCCTGACTCTTGTCTCTTTCTAACTAAGTGACCTGTGCCAGTGGCTTCACCTCTCCAAACATAGATTTCCTCATCTCTGAAACTGAGACAACAGTTACAGTGAGGTTCTCCTGAGGACTACATGAGATGGTGCACAATACCTGCAGTGAGTAGGTGCACAGGAAGTGGCCACTGGGGATTACTGCCACAGGTCTTGCTGGTGTAGGCAAGTTTTGAGACGCTGTTATTATTTAGGAGCGCACACCCTTTCCTTAGCTTGCTGTTGTGCCAGAGCCAAGCCAGTCTTTTTACTTGATTCTGAAGCATCAAAAATGGCCCTACCTCTCTGGACTTCACACTACTATCTGCTGTCATGTTGCAGCTGGCGGCATTAGGGAGCCAGATGCCCTGAGAGGGGAGGGAGGGCTGTGAAGCGGGGCAGAGGGGTTGGCATACGCTGCTGCTCTGATCCCATGTCAGAGAAAGAGAAAAGAGTAGCTGGTGGTCTTCCAAACAGAAAGAAAAATCCACTCCTGGGAGGCACTCTGTCCTCCAAGGAAAAGGCATGGAAATCCCACAGCAAATTAGCCTCATCCCACAAGAGAACGGAAAGAGCCTGAGTACAAGTGAGTCTGGGTTGACAGCCTTTTCCTTGAAGTACAAGGACTGCTTGGGACCTGAGTGGAGTCCTGAGGCCTGAGGGACTACCTTGGTGGCAGCAGGCAGTTGCCAGCCCAGCCTGGGCCTGGGAAGTGGCCCTTCCTCTATCAGGCCTTGCCCTCCCTCCCCACTCAGGGCATCTGGCTCCCTAATGCCGCCAGCTGCAACATGACAGCAGATAGTAGTGTGAAGTCCAGAGAGGTAGGGCCATTTTTGATGCTTCAGAATCAAGTAAAAAGACTGGCTTGGCTCTGGCTTGGCTCAGTTATCCTTGGTGTTTTTGTTGTTGTTTTCAATTTAAAATTTGAAGTATTGGAACCATAGGAATAAAGGTTCAGCATCCTTGGTTTGGTTTGGCTTAGTTTTATTATATTGCCACTAACAATTGAATATCTAGAAGAGTACTCCTTGAATTATTTTCTGATGTGTTCCCAAAAACATGTGACAACTTTTGTGGTCTTTATACGGAGAAAAGGGGATAGGAAATCACCTCTGAAGCCGTAACACTATAAGAATTGTCTTTTTCACAGAGTTGTTAGGGGTTTTATGGTTCAGGGTGGTGACTTCAGTGAAGGGCATGGACAAGCCACAGAATGTATTTATGGAGGACTTTCTGAAGATGAGTTTCACTGTTAAATACAACAAGGAATTTCTTTTGTCAGTGGCCAACAGGGAAAGATGAAAATAGCTCACAGTTCTCCATCACAACAAAATCAACTCCTCACTTAGATGGGTACCAACTTGTCTTTAGATAAATGATCTCTGGTCAAGAAGTTGTGAGAAGGGTCAGACAAATAGCTCAGCGGATTAAAGTACCTGCAAGCAGACACATGAGCCTGGGGTTCGATCCCTGGGCCTGCTGTGCTGGCCCCACCCCCAGGTCACACTGAGACAGCAATTGAGACTGGGCATAGTGGCATGAGCCTATAATCCCAGGACTTGGGAGGCTGTAAACAGGTGGATCACTATGAGCCGGATCTAGTAGTGAGACCCGGAACAACTTCTAGACCCTTCCCTAAAATAAAAAAATAAAAAAAAAAAAAAATTATTAGAGAAGACAGAAAACAGATGCAACTAGTAAACCATTTGATGAGGTATGGATATGCAGCTATGAAGAGCTGAAACCAATACCTAAAGTTAGAAAAGGAGAAAAGGCATAAATCCTCCTCCTACTTGTTGGCCAGCGATTCTCAGACCTCTTCTGATTCTGAAAGCACTGCTAAGGAGAAAACAAGAAAAGAAAAAAAGAAACAAAAAATATCCAAAAACACAAGGAAGAGAAACGCATGTAGTGAAAGTGAGGCTGAAGAGCTAGAAGCACAGGTCCCCTCTACTGTCCATCCAAAAGAGATCCCTCCTATACCAGCACATAGATTCGTTATGAGGAGAAGTCCTCTGAAAGCTAACAATAAGGAATGCAGAGAGAACAAGAGCAGAATGGGCCTAACTCCAGCCTGCTTCACACCAGAGATAACTCTTAGCCAGAAAATTAAAGGAAGAGGACCATGTGTTGTTGAACTTCTTCCGGATTCAGGGCAAGTAATTATTTTAGACATACTGGGACTCCTCCACACTGGAGGCAAGAAATGGAGAGAGCTCGATGAACGAGGGTATCAAGCAGTGAAGATGGATCACAGGGGATGAGAGGGAACTGGAGGAAACGAAAGGGAATCAAAGGAGCCCAGTTAGAGTAAAGGAGAGAAAAATAGCTGAGGACAGGCATGTGTCTCAAAACCTGACAGAAAAAATGAGAAGGAAAAGAACATTAAAGACCATACATCTGACAGCAATGCCAGAGAAATCAGAAGAAATACAGAAAACGAATATCATAAAAATCAAGGGAAGAAAAGGGCCAAGTCAAAAAGCAGGAGGAAAAGCAAAGGGGAACCAAAGAATAAGAAAAGAGATTCAAAACAGACAGAGAAAAGAGGCTGAGGCCCAGGAGTACAGAAAAGAATCACGGGACCATTAGAGAAAAATGATCTGCTTCTAAAGGAAAAGACCAAGAAAGGAATCTATGTAGAAAGAGCCAAACGGTGATGAGCGCGACCACAGTGAAAGAAAAGGGTGGAAGCACGCAGTGCAGGGTAGAGGGCGTGACGTACCTGAGGGTCAACACGGCTACAACAGCAGGACAAGGGAACGAAGCGGAACTAGGCCAGGGCCTGGGCCAGAAGCACGTGACCCAGTAGCTGTGACAGAAGTCGCAGAAACAAGGAGAGGGGCCAGAAAGGGCAGGTCACCGAGCAGAGAGAGAAGACGAACACCAGGAAGACCGAGAAGACAGGAGGAGCTCGGAGAGAAAAGCAAGTAAAGCAGAAAAAGCGGGTTCGATCCCTGGTACCACAACCCTTGATGGCCAGCCCTCCGGCGCGCTGAGCCAAGGACACAGTCGGGACATGGTGGCGTGGGCCTGTAATCCCGGCACTGGGGAGGTTGAAAACAGGAGGATCACTGTGAGTCCGAGCTTCGTAGTAACACCCTGCACAAAATAAAAATAAAAAAACAGATAAAGGAAAAACCTACAAATCAAGAAAATAAGAGCTCACAGAAAATTCTGAGGGTGACAAAAGAGGACATTTAAAACTTGTGATCAGGATAGCTCAGGTACCAAGGGACAGTTGCCAGAGATCCAAATCCACACGCAAAATTAAAACAAAGCATCTATGAGAGGCAAGATTTGCATCTATGAGAGGCAAGATTTGCAGTAATGGTGGTTGGACAGGATATTATGTCAGCTTCTAGTACTATGGACAACCACTAGGAAAATAACAAGGTAGAAAGTATTAATTATTGAATCTTTGATGTAATTCAGGTATAGAAAATAAGATATGCAAACAGCCTCACTCTCTTAATTTACCAATAAGAGACATATGCTATAATAATGTCTGTAAGTATAATACCATGTATGCACCTTCTATGATACCAAACATTATGAAAACAGTTTGCAATGTATTAATTTATCAAATCCATCTTGTCAAGGTATCTTAAAACTGTCTCGTTGATATTTGTACTTCAATAAAATAAAATTATAAAAGCAGCCAAGACAGTGAATTAAAATCCTCCACACTGAAGCAGAGAGAGGACAAGAAGACCAGACCTTCAGTGAAAAATGAAACCCAGAAATCAAAGGCTCAAGGAAATGACCATGAACTTGGTAAAAACAAAAAGGTTGAACATGAATCCAGCCCTGGAACAGACGAAGACAGGAAAGGGTGGGTGAGTTCTGAGCGCTCACTTCCCTTCTGTCTCAGAATTTTAGTTGTAGAGATTTTCTGATGAATGGCCTCTGTGTTGATGTTCACACTATTTGTGGGATTCTTTTATGCCTTTTATACCTTTTATGTCTTTTTGATTTGAAGTGGACTTATTGGACTGATCTTTTGATAGCCTGCAACCTGGATAACGTGTACTCTGAAAGTTTTAATAAACTTGAAATGAGAAAAAAATTAGCCTCATAGGAAAGCCTGCTCAGACTGTCTTCCATCCAGGGCAGCCCAACAGTGAAGAGAAATGGAGCCTCAAAACAGCTGTGGGCCCCAGAACTGGGCAATGGTGGAGGGAGTCAGCGCGGCTCCGGGAGACACTGTCATTGTCATAGCTGCAGGGAGGAGCACAGCCTCAGATGCTGAGGGGGGACCCAGCCAGCTTCCGCTGACAAGAACCTTTCATTCCTGCTCCACAGGAAGGAGGGAGAGGGCCTGCATCCTGCACAAGGTCATTCTCATCCTCTTCACAGGTGCCCTCAAGCAACCATCCAGAACAGGTACGGCAAACTGCAGATGGGAAAAATGAAGCTCAGAGAGCTTAAACAACTCGCCGGAGGTCACACAGCAAAGCACTGACAAAGCTGGAACCCAAGCCCAACCCTTCTAAGGCTGCATTGCCTTTGCCGCCTGTCTTCTTGCCACCTGTGCCCACTGCCACACCTTGGTTGTTTGAACAGTTGAAGTACATACACAGCCAGGTATGAGTCCATGGGGCCAAAGATCTGTGATGTGTAGCGATTTCTCAGATTTTCCAAGATGCTAAGAGAGCTTCCAGAGTGAACAGTGAGTTCTCAGGAGGGAAGCAACGCAAGGTCTTGGTAAGCGAGAACAGTGAAAGAAACCATAGCATGGCCACACTGTGGAATGCCACAAGCCATGAGAAAGTAATGAGGCTGGTCCTGAGTACCAGCACAGGTGCTGAGGAGTGGGGTGCAGGCTGTGCAGCAGGCTGGCTGCGTGCTCTCAGGGACATTTCAAATACAGTGAAAACAACCCCCCGCCCCCACTGTCTCTGGATTTGTCGGAACACAGGGAAATGCAGAGCCATCAGACCCCTCCTCCCTGCCAGGACCCTGCTCTGTGCCCTGCATGGCTGATCCTGGTGGAAAAGAAACAGTGAACTCTCTTCTTGATCTCCCAGCCAAGAAATCAAAAGAAAAAAGAGACTCTGGCCGGAGCATTTATTCTCCTAGTCCCTGCCCCAGGATCTGGAAACTGATCATCTCCCTTGGCCAAAGCTCCTCTCCCAGTGCCTAGTCTCTCCCTCTAGGCTCAAAGGTGAGAAAGCCCCCCATGCACGGCAGCAAGCCCTGTGGGGCCACACTGCTCCCAGATCAGCCTGCCCAGACTTCCATATTGCTCTGTAATCAGCCCTCTTCTAAGCACCCTTGTCTCCTGTAAGATCAAATCTAAACATAGCAGAGGCGAGTGAGAGAAGGGGTGGGAAACCCCTGCCACCTGAGATTCGGGATCTATAGTGACTTCAGCCTTCCTTTTCATTCTGGGACATTTCTAAGCATGTACTGAAGTGGAATAATGTATGTAACAAGGTTCCAGGCATCTTTTGCACAGCGCCCACCATTACCAAGCCACAGCCAACCTCATGTCAAACCATCTCGCACACTCCCCTAAACCCACAGTACTATAAAGCATCCCCAAGACAGTGCCATGTGTTTGGAACTTACAAAGAAACTATATCACTATAATGGCTGGATAATGAAAATTTAATTAAAAACAAAGGAATTCTCAAGGGTAGAACTTCTGTGTTTAGTCTGGGCCAGGACAATGCACAGCTCAGGAGCTGACCAGGTTGCCCTGCTCTTCCCTTTAGGAGGCTGGGGCCAAGGGCAAGTAGCACCAGCTAGCACTCTGTGCCCACCTTCCCAAATACTGAGGGTCTCCTTATTGACGCAAAGCCTCTGGGATGCCTCCCACCCATTTGGGGAGCTTTGTTCAGCTGTGTATGAGATCCATTCCTTATGGTTGCATATTGTTATATACTGCTCTTCTCCCTTACGGTATAATATTCCATGCGTGAAGTTAGACCACAACTCATTGATCTCTCTTACTCTAAATAGAAATTTGGATGGCTCCTGGTTTGGAGTTATTTCAAATGATGTTGTTACGGACATTCTTACAAATGTCTTTCAGTGCTCCTAGGCACACGTGTGTTTCTTTGGGGTAGAGACCTCAGGATGGCGGGGTCAGAGGAAGCTATGTGTGTCATGTAGGTAGATGCTGACCAACAGCTATGTGATTATGAGCTTTACACTAATATGCATCCTTGCCAACACCTGCGTATTTCCTGAGTTAGTCAATTTGTTTCAGTTCAGTCATTCTTGTGAAAATGTAGTATATGTCAGAGTGGTATTAATCTGCATTTATCTGATAACTAATGAAGCTGAAAACCCTCTCAGATTTTTTTTTATTATTTGCATAGCCTTTTATGAAATAAATTTTCATATCTTTTGTATATGTTTATAGTGGGTTGTATTTTTGTCACTTTTAAGTGTTCTTTATATGTTCTATACACAAGTCATTTACAGATACAGGTTTTGCATGTGCTTTCTATTCTGTAGCTTAATTTTTCATTTTCTTAATGATATCTTTCAAAGAAGAGAAGTTTGAATGTTTAATACAGTCCTATTTATAAATTAGGTATCCCTGCATGGTTGTTTTTGTTTATTGAAACCTTTGCCTCTACTGCTTTCAGTTTTTATGAAGATTCTTTTAGGATAAAAACACTTATTAGAAAATCAGTAGGAAACCACTAATGATGGTTAAGCAGCTGTCAAAAGCAAACAGTATGTGGTCACCTCATTAGGAAGGTCATCTCCTAGGGCCGGGGAGATAGCTCAATAGAAAAAGTGCTTTCCTGGCAAGCACAAGGTCCTGAGTTCAATCCCTGATACTGCAAAAAAAAAAAAAAAAAAGAAGAAGACTTCTCCTGATTTTGTGAGGATCTTGTTAGCAGCTATGTGTAAGAACCAGAGCTCTCCTCTCCCACACAGATGCAACCCGAAAGCAGCTCAAAGTTCTTTCTATTCAGAGAAAAATGTGACAGCACAGAGATTTTTTTTTTAATACTTAAGGTATTACCAAATACTTAACAATATGGTAATAACCATCAGAGACAATGCATGCAGGGGTTCTTAAAATATAAGACCTAGTACAAAAATTCCAGCATTAGAATGGAAGTGGCTCTGGCATGGCAAGTGTCACAGAAGGAGCAGCTCCTGCTCACAAGTGCCCTTTTCTCCCGAGAGGTCTGCATCCTCTTCTGCATAGAATGTTGCTAAAGTTTCCATAGGTAGGCTTTCTCCCACTGGGGATAATAAATGAAAATACGATTAACATACTTAGTGGTCTCATAAGCACCAAATATATTAATCCAAGTAATTTGAAAAGCATTTGTGGAAATGACAAACTTGCCTTTGAAAAGGCAATGTTTTCCCTGCTTAAGCAGTGCTAAATCTGGAAGGTCAGGGTGGCCTCCTAAATTCAAACCTCTCCTCACATCTTGAAAACAAAATAAAACTAAGATCAACAAGGGGGGAAAAAACTGCACATGACCCATGCCTACAGCATTACTGGGAGCCAGATAAAACTATAAATTTTAAATCCTGTCAAAGCAGAGAAGCAAGTACCAAATTGCAGTGGAGGACCTAGCACTGCTGCAGGCTTGCGCCTCTCCGAGGCAGGGAGGAGAGGCCTAGGAAAGGCCATGGGGAAAAGGAGAAGAGAATGGAGCATATAGCACAAGGACCACCCTGCAGAGGAGAATCCAACACAAAAGGCAAAAATAGTGAATCTAAGTCTGAAACCTAGTTGTTCAGGGTGTTCTTAATGGGAAGGTACTTGGGAGTATGGACAGAAGTGGAAATGTCAGAGAAACACTGATTTCGGGAGGAGGAAAAGAAAATAAATCAAGAGGAGTGGTTGCCCTTTCAAGAGGAGTGGTTGCCCTTTACTCCCTTTAGCAGTGAATAAAAACAAGAAGTTAAAATTTCTGCAGAAAAAAATTCATGAGCCCCCACCATCATTCTCCATCTAATAAACTGCACCTTGTTGTATTGACAGAAGAGGGCGCTGTTGAAACAGGCACTCGCCACTGAATGCCTAGGAATGGGGGTCACTCAGACTAACTCCATCCCTAGCCATCACAAGAAATAAAGATAAAATATGAATTAAACATTTCACCTGGCGAAAATTCTCCTCCCCTATAAACCAACCATGAAACAAAAGACAGCTGTAGCATAATATTCCAAACTGAATTGTACATCATAATACAAACACTTGAAGTTAAAAAAAACTAGAATAAGATATACAAGCTAATACAAAAGAACTAAAAGAATTGAAAATAAATACAGTAAGAGTTGGTCAATATTGGAAATAATTGAAAAAAATCAAAGCTGTCTCAGAAATTAAGAATAAATTATGTGTCTGAGAAAATAAATGAAAATTTAATGAAATTAATAAAAGCAGTAAATAAAAACAATTAAAATTAGTGTAAAATAATGAAGAAGGATGAGCAGTTGTTGGACATGGCAATGCATGTCTGAACTCTGGGAGGCTGAGGCAAGAAGATTGCAAGTTTGGCTGTACCCAGGGCATACTAGCATAACCCAGTGTCAAAATTTAAAAGAAAGAAAGAAATTTTAAAGGATGAGGACATAGCTTAATCTGAAGGCTCTGGATTCAATTCTCAGTATTACAGACAATAAAAGAAGGAAGGAAAGAAAAGAAAGAGGTTGAAACAGAAAACAAAGGTCTAACTTAGGTACAATTGGAGTCCACAAAGCAAAACAAAGGTAAATAATTATTTGGAAATATAATCCAAGAAACCTTCCTAGGAATAAATCCTAAATCAATGTAGTGAAAAGACCTATTGCGTTTCTTATAAATTTGAGCTGGAATTAACAAGCCTAAGCATTACCCTAATAGAGCTACTGGACTTTAATAAGAAAAAAATTATCAGAACTTTGAGGCATAAAGATCAAATTCTTATTCAGGTCAGAAATTCAGACTGACATCAAAGTTCTTGAGAACCACAGATGAAACTGACCAAAAATGAGGCATATTTTCAAGAAACTCAAGGAGAGAAGCACAAGTCAAGGGTTTCATGTTTAGCCTTCATTAAACAAAACAACTGAGGGATCCTAAGGAAAAGAATGGACTGAGAACATTTAATGCATTAAAGATAGAGCTGAGATTAAAACAATATTCTAATTCCAGGGCCATGATTTGCTCTGACAAAGTGGAAATAATGTAACCGTAAAATGATAGCAAAAAAAAAAAAAACAGGAAAAGTAAAACACAGTGTATCTTCTTGGTTGGTATTCAGTTCAGTTATAGGTGAGAGTCAAAGGATACCACATAAAACTAACAACAACAAAAAAAAAACTAACAAACAATACAGGAAAGAGTAAGAAATGGGTGACTGAAAACACCATAAAAGGTATAGATACAATGACAACCAATAGATCAAAAATACAAGCAATACTAAACATCAAAACCATTTTCAGGTCTGGGAATACAGCTCTGTGACACAAGCACCTGCCTGGCAAGTGCAAGGTCCTGAGTTCAGTTCCCAGTACCAAGGAAAAAAAGCTACCCATATCATTTTCAGACCAGGAAAATACAGTAAATGAAGCATAGCATACACACCTATGCCTACATCTCACTTACTGGGGAAACTCTAGAAGCGTTCCCACTAGCGGAAAGGACAAAGCACACACTTCAAGGACACCAGTACTATACTGGAAGCTTTACCGAGTGAAGTCAGGACAGCAGAACCCAAAGAGAGGCTTGGAAAATAGAAATTAGAAAATAAGGAAAACTAACTATTGCAGAGGATATGCCAGTGTATCCAGGAAAAACCTATCAAACAAGCAATAAAACACATAACTTAACAATATCTGTTCAAATTTTGTTATACACATATCTGAATATATACTCATTGTACATATTTTCAAATATGTATTTTGAAATACATATATTTGTTATAAAACCCCTTTTCACTAAAAAATTATTCAGGACCCAAAGAGATCTTGTTTTGTGGGTGTCGCTCCTAGATTGGACTCATAGTAATCTGCCTGTTTACAGCCTCCCAAGAGCTGGGATTATAAGCTTGTGCCACTATGCCCAGTCTCAGTTGTCGTCTCAGCACACCTCGGGGCGGCAGGCCCAGGGAATGAACCCCCAGACCCTGTGCCTGTTGTAGGCGCCTTAATCCACTGAGCTATTTGGGCAGCCCCAAAGGGACCTTGTTTATCTGATTCTTATCTATGGACATTTAGTGAATTTGAATCTTAAGCAACAAGAATGACATCATTTTACATTTCCATATATCTCTTTATTGTTAAGGGTTATAGAAGACAGTGCACTTTTCATATCTGAATCTGCATTCAATCTGCTCTGATAGCACACATCATGGTTTTATTGGGGCATTTCTCAGCCTCTGGGAAATTCTACTGTACACTGAATTGAGAATGAAAACTAAAGGACAGATCATATCTTGTCATTGTGAAAACAGTTTTGACCTTATGAATCCACTAAAAGGATCTCAGAAACCTAAAGTATACCCAGGTTATATAATGAGAGCTACTGAACCAATAAAATAATTTAGTGGGATAGTAGGATATAAAATAAACACCAAAACTCAGCCTTTAGAGGCACAAATAATAATGAAGAGGATGTAATAAAAGTTCCCATTTACTATACCAATGGAAGATTAAATTCCTAGAAATAAATTTAACAAAAAATGTTGAAAACTTATATAGAGAAAAAAACTGTAACCTATTCCTAAAAAAAATACAAAATTAGACTTGAGTCAATAGAAAAGACAGCCCAGGTTCATGGTCAGCGTGCCTCACCATCATTAAGCTATTACTACAGTTCTCCCTCAATTAATTTACAAGCCTATATGACCCCATTAAAATTCTAAGCAACTTTTTCCCTGAAGCTAGACACATAGATACTAAGGTTCATCAGAAAAGGTTAACACAGGAGTATTAGTAAAATTCAGAAAATGAAAAGATACAAGGAGGGAATTAGACCTACCTGATATCTTTAACTTTTACAAAGCCTCCATAATTAAGAGAGTATGATAATGGCTCAAAAACAGACCAATGAAACAGAATGAAAAATCCAAAAATGAACCCAGCTGCATATAGAAGCCTAGTAAATGATAAGGCTCATCTCAAATCACTCAAGCAAAGATAATCTCCCAATACATGATGTTGATACAGGTGACTAATTTTTGGAAAAAGTAAAATTAGAGTCATTCATCACATCATGCAGAAAAGTAAACTCCAAGCAAACCTAGAGACCTAAGTGTAAAAAATTAAAACTATAGCATCTGTAGTATCAAAACAAAATGTGAATTATTCTGCAATCCAGCTATGGTTAAACTAATTATAAATCAAAATCCAAATTGAGTCAATCAAAATTTCACAATTCACCAAAGCTTTTTAAAAGCCTTTACATCAAAAAGTTTTTACATAGCAAAAAATACCAAAAGCAAAATCAGAAAGCAAACATAAAACTGAAAGAATATATTTGCAACATTTATCACAGAGAAGCAGTAAACACACCTTTTTAAAAGACCAAAAACAATGTATTAATTTATGAAATCCATCTTGTCAAGGTATCTTAAAACTGTCTCATCGATATTTGTACTTCAATAAAACAAAAGTAAAATTTTAAAAAAGACCAAAAAAAAAAAAAATCCTAGAGAGAAGTGAGCAAAGACAATTTGCCACGTAGACATAGAAACATCTGACACCTTTGAAAAATGTTTAACTTCATGTCTAACTAGAGAAATGCAAACTAAGACCTCAATAAGACACTACTTCTCACCCATCAGCTGAGAAACAATTCAGTATTCGGCTGGCAATATAGAAACAAGTGTGTGCATTCACTGCTCGTGGAAATGTGCCTATGCAGCTCCTACGAAGAAAGAATTGGCCATGTTAACAGAAGAACTATGTACTCCTTCGCCTTGATTCAACATCCCTCCTCTAAGAAATTACCCTACACATCCAGCGCTGCTAATGATAAATACTTGTTATACTTTACACATTCCAGCACAGTATTGGAAATTAAATTTGCAAATACAAGAAATTTGTTGGAAAAATAAAACCTATGTTAAATGCATAGAATGAAATAACATGCTACTGTTAAAAAAAAAAAGCAGAATGAGAGAGAACTCTCTAAACTAAAAAGTGACTTCTAGACAATGTTGCTCAGGGCTGGCCTGAACAATAGCTCAGCAGACTAAAGTACCTGCTTAGGCAGAGCTCAGCAATCCAGTTCAATCCCCAGTGTCCCGTGCCAGCCCCACCCCTGGGGCACGCTGAGACAGGATTGAGACTGGGCGTGGAGGTTCGCACCTGCAATCCCAGCACTTGGGAGGCTGAAACCAGGAGAATCACTCTGAGTCCTATCTGCATGGTGAGACCCTGTCAACCCTGCAGACCCTGTACTAAATACATAAAAAAATAATTGTACTGTTCAGACAAAAGGGTAAAGCACAACATACATATACATATAAACTATGTTATCCCCTTGTAAAAGGGAAATAGAAAAACATAGACATGTTGGCTTAGTTTTCCAAAAGAATAAACAAAGGAAGGAAAAACAGTTAGCATATTTGTTCAGTAGTTACCCTCAAAAAGCCACACATGGTGGCACACACCTATAATCCCAGCACTCTGCAAGGCTGAGGCAGGAAGATTACAAATTCAAGTTTAGCCTGGGCAACCAACTTAGTGAGTTTTAAAATAAACAGAAAATGGCTGGGAGGTGTAGTGCTGTGCAAAGGACCTAAGTTCAATCCCCAGCACAGAAAAAAAATTACCAAAAAAATGTACATAAAGAAAAATGTCCTTTTGTCCAAATCCCTTTCACTGTCTCCTCCCTAACTCCAGAAATACCAAGTTTTTTCTGTTTTTCCTTTCAATGATTCTTTTTCACAAAAATAAGCAGACACATATATACTTTTTTATGAAGCTTTGTGTGTGTGTGTGTGTGTGTGTGTGTGTGTGTGTGTGTGTTTGTATTTGTATTTGTATTTGATATAGGGTCTCACTACACAGCTCAGACTCATAGTGATCCTCCTGTTTTCAGCCTCTCCAGAGCAGGGATTACAGGTGTGCATGACCATGCCATCTTTTTATGGAGCTTTGACTTTGGAAACTTATTCAGATTATACAGAACTAAACCTCAAATCAAATCAACCAGGATGAGAAGAACAAAATACTAAATTTGCTATTCTTTTTTTGTTTCGTTTTGTTTTTGCCATACCGGGCATTGAACTCAGGACTCTGCGCTTGCAGGCACTTATTATACTGAGCTATCTCCCCAGCCCCCAAAATACTAAATTTGAAAGCACTAATCATGAAAAAAAGAATTAACAAACCCAAAGTGAAAGCCAGATAGAAGAAAAAAATAAAAGCTTTTTTAAATTTCTTAAATTCATTTTAATGAGAAAAAAAGATAAAATAGCAATAAAAGTTTCAAAAACAGGTTAGAAGGACAGTTACAAGTAATTTTTGAACAAAGCACATTGACTGTAGACACTGCATAAAGGTCTACATAAAGGTTCAAAATCCTGCAAACTAATAGTAAAAACTTCATACCTATTTTCACAGTGGCGTGACTATGCCAATTTGAAACCTTTCTGTGCAGTGGAGGAGCATATGAACAGATGTACAGGAGTGTTGGAGCTAGGTTCTCACCAGGGAAGAAGGGACACTGAAATGGGAGATGAAGACCCACACAGCTGCACGCACCTGCCATCTCAGCACTCTGGGAGGCTAAGGCAGGATTGTGGCAAGCCCGAGCCTAGCCGGAGCAACTTAGTGACTTAGCAAGACCCCATCTCAAAATAAAATGATAAGTCTGATAGGTACAATTAAAAGAAAGAAGGGAGGGAGGGGGAAAGGAGGGAGGGAGGGACACTGAAGAGTCTGTTGTATGAATAGAATTGGACATGCAGCATGAATTCATAAAACTGTGTTCAGATATGTATATATAACTTTAAATATAAATATGTGTATTACCTTTGTATGTTTCAGAATTAAGATGGGTAGGAACTGAAGGACCTCAAAGCAAAAATACCTCCAGTAGCATTAGGTAAAAAAAAAATCTATGTTTCTATGTCTCTGTTTAGAAACTAGGGCTTCTGGGGCCGGGAAGATGGCTCAGTAGAATAAGTGCAAGGGCCTGAGTTCAATCCTGGTTCCACAAAAGAAAGAAAGAAAGAAAGAAAGAAAGAAAGAAAGAAAGAAAGAAAGAAAGAAAGAAAGAAAGAAAGAAAGAAAGAAAGAAAGAGAAAGAAAGAAAACGAACGGAAGGAAGGAAGGAAAGAGAAGAGAAGAGAAGAGAAGAGAAGAGAAGAGAAGAGAAGAGAAGAGAAGAGAAGAGAAGAAAAGAAAAGGAAAGAAAAGAAACGAAACTAGGCTTCTTAGAAAAAATGGTTGATTCCAGAATCAGTTCAGGGAAGACACAAGGTAAGCTTGGAACATCTTATTGATCCCAGGATGTTAGAAAGTACTCAAAATAACAATGCTGGCGTGTCAAAAGGAGATGAAGCCAAGCCTGAAGGGGTCTCGCGGACTACTTGAGCACCATAAGTAGTGATATTAATATATGAAAACCTCTGGAATAAAACTGAAATTTATGAGACTGTACTGATGAAGAAGCAGCAACACCAGAAGATAGAAGGTAAGAGGTGGAGGAAAAGAGAAGGAGAAGAAAGGGGCAAGAGGGGCAACTCTTCTTCCCCAGAATGTTGACAAAGACAAGTAAACTAATGGAATAGAAAGATCACCATTTTATGATCATCTCAGTAAACTATGATTGGAGCAAGAATTATGAGTAGGTGCTGAACTCAATGCAGGGGGTGGGTTTGAGGAGGAGCAAAATATTTGCATGTCCAAGTGTGAGAGCCTCATCAGAAGTTGATGATTCGCTCAGGAAAAATAAAAGCAGGCAATGCAATAAGCAGATACCACCTTGACCAGGAAATCAGAGTTTGTCTCACCAAGCAGGAGAGGCAGATCGCATGAGACTCCAGATACGATACGCTAAAGGATGCAAGGTTCCAGCCTGAATTTGAAACTAACCATTACAGAGCACCTGGCCCACCCAAACTGAGTGATGACTGACATTCTTACTTGTTCTTGAATAAAATATCCAAGTTGTGACAAAGAAGGCTGAAAAGCCATTCCCACTGACAGGCTGTTAAAAAAAGATTTGATAATATGTAGGCAAATGCAATCCATGATCCCGGACTGGACTGCACACTGAAAGGAAATTTTTGGAGTATGGACGGTCCAGTAAATAATGCATGGGTAAGATGAAATATTCCACGGCATAAGTATTGTAATTCTGAATGGGCTGTATGAAATGATGGTTTAATGCAATGTATTCTTCCCCCACAGCCCTGCCCTGCACCAGTGAGTAAGCAGGTATTCCCTGATAGGGCAGAGGGCGTTCCACAGGAAGGCCAGGGAAGGGCGGCCCCCAAATCATCAAATGCAATCTACTGAAAGAGTATGTATAATTTAAGTGGTTCTAGACTTCTACAGTGGATACACTTGGCAAGAACATCCACCTGGGGTCCCTTGTGGAAGCCTAGAACCAAAGGGTGTGGTCTTCCTCTGACCCACAGCCAGAATGGACATGGTCCAGAAGGCTAAGACCCAAAACTCTTACCACCTGAAGCTCAGTGACCTGTGTAGATTGGAAGCAACCCCAGGGCCCTGTGATAGTCCCCCCAGTCCCAGCCAGCCAACAGGAGCCCTGGGCAGCCACCCCAGTGACTCACCCAACGTGAAATGGGGGAAGGGTGGGGAAATAGGAAATGAGTGATCGCTCCGTTCCAATGTATTTCTCTTCCTGGAGATTTACTCTGGATTATTGCATCTCACACCATTCATGTGCTGAGAGTGGCTTTTGTACAGACAACAAAAGGAAAATGCA
The DNA here is from genome assembly GCA_004027165.1 of Ctenomys sociabilis. NCBI lineage: Eukaryota > Metazoa > Chordata > Mammalia > Rodentia > Ctenomyidae > Ctenomys > Ctenomys sociabilis. The sequence continues at coordinate 165,113 of PVKA01000315.1, read as the reverse complement.
AGACTGCTTTTATTTTACTGTCTTAGAGATTTATTTAGTTGGATTGGATCTGGCATCAGTACACCCACGGGCTCCATCAGGCCACATTGGCAGGAGACAGAACAGACCAAGTAAGGAGTTTGCATTTTCCACATCTTCAAGTTTCTGCAGCAATTCCAGAATTTCACAACATCTTCTCTCCCAGCCAGGTGAACACCAAGTGACTCCAGCAGTATATGCAGGGATGAAGGAAAGGGGAGAGAGGGAGAGAAGAGTGCATGGAAATTCAAAGAGAGGATCCTGACGTCTATGATGACAACTTTGTCGGTTCCCTTAGTTCCTCCAAAAGAATTTGTTCCTAGGCACTTGAGCTCCTTTGACGTCAAGAAGCATGATCAGTTTGGTCTAATAACAAGGACTTGAAGAGAAGAAGCCGGCTCGCCGGAGTTAGAGCACTGCTGCCTGTGCTGGGATCGCATAGAGAAGAAAAGCAGAACCACATTTTATCTCCATCATGGGGGTGACCCAGGGCATGGCCTCTTGCAGGGCTTAAGTGGCTAATAGCAGTGACACTGGGGGCAGAGCAAATGCTCTCTAAGTGATTGTTTGAAAAAGAGCAACCCAATGGAGAGTTGTGAAGCCCATTTTGTCTTCTCCCTCTTTTACAGATAAACACTCCCATGAATTTCCCAGCTGATAATCACAGTGGATTCCAGTGTTTTATAAAAAAGCAGCCTTATCAGCCCCAAATCCAAAATGCCACTACAGCCTCGTCACCTCTCACCTCTGAGCACTAGGAAAGCATCAGTGGCTCCAGAACAGCTCAAGTTAAAACTGAGAATGTCCCACTCAAAATTTTGACTTCCACACACAGGTTCTTCTGTTCACTGGCCTCTAGGATCTGTTATCTCAGGACAGAGAAAGTTAAAACAAATGAACTTGCAGCCACCAGGAAGGAAGACTGAGAATGATGTGGGAGTGTTTTTCTCTCTACAGGGGGACATTTCCTCTCTGAGCACAGAAAAGGTAGCTGAGTGGCATGCTACAGTTGCCTGGGTGAGGTAAAGAAACATAGCTTTGAAGATATTGTCAATAATGTACTTTCTCTATTGGCCACAACTCTGGAGAAGAGATCTATCTCCATTCCCAATGCATACAGCTTGGAAAGGTGTGCACAGCTCAGACATCTGCCTCCCTCTTCCGAGGGACCCACATGGGCTAGTTGGACCCCATCAGCATAGTGAGCCACTGCCTACTTGGAATAAGCTGGGAGCCTTGGAAACCCTGTCATATTTGTTGCTGAAAGTGAAAAGGGACTGCGAACCACCAACAGCCTCCCATCTCCTAGCTCAGGGATCATTCTCTCCTGAGAGCAGGGTTAAGCACTTGCAAGCCCCACAGGTCCAGGAGGACTCCTTACCCGATAGGTCACCCAGCCACACCCAGGGCAGCTGCATAGCCTGATTTTAGTGTAATATATGGCCATAAAAATTGTAAAAAGTCAGTTTGTAGAATTCCTCTGGAGATCATGTGAATGAGGAGAGGGCAGCCAGCTGGCTGGTGGCCATTCCAAGCACAAAGGCAGGAGCCAGCTGTGTCAGGTGTGTTTAAAGTTATCTTACCTCTGGTCCCCCAGTCCCTGCATGACAGACAGTATTGATGTAAGGCAAAGTCAGACAGTCACGTATTTCTGTCAGAGAGGTTCAAAATAAAAGGGGGGTGATAGGAGGTAGGTGACATTTGTGCTGAGGGTAAATAATCAGGTTTTTCTTCTTCTCCTGTTCATATTCATGAGACCGGAAGGGTGGAAGTTTACTGACTTTCCTAACATTCCCTCTTCTCCATAAAAATGCAAGTCGTGGCTAAGTAAGATTTCTCTCCCTCCATGACTGGAAGACCTAAGGGAGTCCAGTGAGCCACTTGCATTCCCCAAAGCACAGACCTGGCATGGCAAGATTTCTGACTGTGGGGCATTACTCCACTCTGGAAGTAGTTGGCACCAGGAGGAAACATGCCAAAGAACTTGTCTCCATGAAATTATGAGGTGAGCTGAAAAAACACAACTAAATCATCCCTAGTCCAGAGTTCACATGAGCCCTTACACTAAAAAAAATAACTTTGCAGGGCTGGATTCTCAACAAACCATTTGGCCAAATACCAGCGGGCCTTACTATGATTCCAGAGATGAGGAGGTAGGAACACTTTGGCCTCAGATAAGCAAGAAGATAATCACTCACAAACAAGCTCCCTTGGCTTCCATAGGCAACACTCCTCTTTAAGACAGAGGAAAAAGTGTCTGGTCTACACATAAGTTGGCCAGTTACTACCTGCGGAAGGCCTGGTGGACACTGCCTGGCCTGTGTCTCATAGTGAGGGCTCCGTGCAGCCCACCCTGCCCCACAAGCAGCATCAAGCACCATGCCATGTTTAATGCTCACGCACGCTGCAGGCGGGTGGAGTTGAGAGTGATGCAAGCTTTGTGTATAAAACCACCACAGAATGAAGAAACACTGCATCTTCAACTGGGCCAAAGGCCTATCTGTGGGCCAACAGCAGCTGGGAATCACAACCCTTTCCAACAAGGCATGGGGGAAAACATGGTTTTGACCTCCCTCTCCAAAACAGGAATGCGAGCAGCATCAGCACACACTACCCTCAGTGCTGTGGAACTAAATGAGATATCCTATGCCAGGCCCAATCTATGCTCCATTCAAGACCTAAAAGGATGTTTCCTTTTGCATCCAGATGATACAAAAATGTGGCTGCTCCCCATATTCGAAAGCCACCAAGACCCCTGCTTTCCTCAAGATCACTGTGCAGATGACTCCCAGCCCATCTTTAAGAAGCATCCTGTGCTTCAGAACAGGTTAGGTCATCTGTGACATGCGGGAGTGTCCCATGACTGACAGTGGGGAGAAGGCATGACACCCTCCTTCACTCTGATGCTCCTATGCCCTTGTTCTTGACCTCTGGCAGAATTCCCCATGCTTCCTTTACATCCAGACCCCAGAAGACTCCTTACAAAAAAGGAAAGGGACCCAGAATCCAGACAAGCTGGCTCATGTTCCCCTTCCACAGTGTATAGTGGCCAAGCAGGGCCACCACTCAGGAGGACTCTGTCCGGAGGAAAGGACAACGCACTGGTCTCCCATGGTGGCGCTACACCACGCCCTTCTTAGACATAGCCATGAAGAGACCCCGATGATCTGGTCTCTGCTGTCCCAGACACCGTCTAGCTTCCCTTAGGCCTACTGGGTCTCCAAGAGGCACAACCCTGGACATGATATTCCTGAGCAGATGTGCTGCAGCTGTGCCCTACCTCAGTTGTAGTGGTCTGACCAGATAGTGACCTAGGAAGCTCAGGTAGACCATCCAGGGAGGGGGGGGGGGAGCACAGCTGTGCTGCTACTACCAGCACCCAGGGTGTGAATGCAAAGACGCTTAAAATCCTAAACTGGTTTAGCGCTGCTTGTCGGGTGGCGTCAGCACCGCCGGCAGCCAACAGGTGGCAGGAGAGCTTCGGGGAGCGCTCACCTGAGGCCGCGCCTGGTCCCAGCCTCGCAGCTCGCCGAGGCCGGGATCCCGCTCCCGCCCGGCAGCAGCGGCAGGAAGACGAACCCCTGGGGACTGGAAGAGCAAGCCGGAGAGGCGCAGAGCAGGCCGGGGGGTGGGAGCCTCGGCCAGGGACCTCTGCCTCCCGCCTCGCAGGCGCTCTAGGCCGCCAAGCGAGCGCCCTGCCCTTGCAGCCTCAGCATCCGAGCAATCACTTTGGGGAACTCAGCCCCTGGGGCTAGCACCCTGCTGCACCTCCTGCGGCCGGGCCTCGCAGTCCTGCAATCTGGTGCTTGTCCTCTTTCCAAGGGCGGGTTTGAGTTAGTAAAGAGCCAGAGTCTGAGGGGAAGTGGCTGATGGAGGTGAGAGGGACAACCCCGAGATATGGGGACGAGGCTGTCATCAGCACCCTTTCTTGGTTTCTTAGTGAAAGCAGTAACGATAAAATTACATTGTTGTTTTTTTTTTTTTTTTTTTTAAACCGGAATGGTAACAGTGGAATTTTTCCTCTTTACAAATAACATTTCCTACCACCAAATTCCTTAACTGACAGAGGGAACCCCTCAGCCATGCCACAGCACTTTATGATGTATCGCCCCACACGTTACAGACAGCGAAAGGAATCCATCAGCTTTAATTTGTTCTGCTCTGGTCAGAACTGAGGTCTCTAGAAGCCTTCCATGTACTTTCCAATTTTAAGTTTGAGAACCCTAACCTAATGATGTGAAACTAATGTAGTGTAACACCGAGTGCCCTCTCTGCCAGTAGGAAATAATTTCTGCAGTGCCTCTAAAAACCAAACCAAACCAAACAAATAAATCAAATGATTTTACAATGTGGAAAAGCCGAGAGCAGGCTGGGCTTCAGCTCTGTTTGGGGGAGGCGGGCGGTCTGAGCAGCCCCGAGTGGCGCAGCCGCCAGGCCAGGAGCAGCTCTGCCGGGCTGGGTGTCTGCAGCTGGGAGCAACACTCAGCTCTGGCCCAGCACGCCTCTGGAAAACAATCTGGGCCACAAATTCAACATGACAGTTTTAACAAATACGATTTCAGCTTTTATATTTGGATTTAGGAAGGGGATGATGGCCTTACCCAGGAATCACTATTAAATAATAAGCTTATAACATATTTGCTGACGGCAATATAGACCCTAGTTCAAATTAACTTTAAAGCGTGCTGCCGATCCTGCTTATACTTAGAAGGAAAACAAAGCTGATGGCTGGGCAGACCTAGTCTAAAGGGAACTGTTCAGAGCCATGCACTGCCCCGTGGATGGGATCTTTTGCTACCTGAATGATAGAATAGCCTTCAAAATTCAAGTTGGTTCTTTAAAGATTTACAAGAATTTTTTTTTCTCCTCAACTGATCAGCATATCAATTTAACATTTAAAGCAGGCTCAAGCTCTGACAATTCTAGCATCTCAGAAGTGCAAACATGTTTAAATGTATTTACTTTATTGTAAAATTGCAACATTAGTTAATGAAAGAATTGGTTGCATCTGTCTATTTACAGGTTTTTAATATCCACTAGTCATTTTACCAATGTAGAAAGCAAATAAATATTTTCTCCCTCATGTCATTTTTTTAATTTCCCAGAAACAAGCTTTCTTTTATTATCTGTGACCTACTCAAATGAGAATTATTGTTAAAAAGTTACAGGTTTTTATACCTGCTGGAGTATTTAGAGCCCAAAGCACCATATTTCTCTGGAACATTTTTGTTGAGCTTAAACACAGTCTTACCTACCTATCTTATATTACTTGGGGTTGGGTAACATATATCACTTTGGAAAAGATAAACAGGCTACCATAAAACAGAGGAAATAAATAACTTGTAAGGATGACTTCAGTTCCAGCAATCAGAAAGTTACTATTACCCTAGTACTAGAAAACATTTATTTTGGATAATGCAAACAAATAAAGAGCGAACCTTCAAGAATTAACTGAAGGCTCAAATAATACAACGGTTGGTCACCAAGTGTCCATGTGGGGGGAAGGTTCACACAAAATTAAGCTTACATTTATTGAAGAAATTAAGGTTATCTGAATCAACACTGGCAACTTGGATCAACAAAGCCAAGTTTACTACTCACTCATCCAGCAGAAGGAAGGCGTCTGCGGGAACCTTTTGTACGTGTGCCTCTGCCTTTCTGCAAGCACAGGCACAAAAGAGAAGCCTTGGACGCTGTTGTTTTAAAATGATTAGAGCTAATACCTGACCACGGCAGATTTTCCTGTCGTTCACCACTTTAACATCGGAAGCATGTGATCGGCCCTCCAGATGTCCATTATTAATTGCACATCCTTTGATGTCTGAACGTCGATGGAATCTACAAAGGCATTAACGTAAGAAAATATGCCTCCTGAAAAATTCCCAGGTCACTGGCGGCGATCGTGCACGCTTCCCCATTTGCCCGTTTACCTCAGTGGCACTGTGCGTGAAAGTGCCCCAAACCGCGCACATTTTGCCAAGAGTTCTAGCAAAATAAATAAATAAATAAACGAAAAATAAAGACTTGTTTAAAAATTCTACTTCACATGGAGGGGGAGTGGACCGATTTGCTCATTCAAGAAGTATCTGTAACTAGAAGAAACAAATTTCTAAAATGCTTAAGTTTGGGCATTTGCATGAACAGAATGATAAGAAAAAGCCACAGAAAGGGGAGAAGAAAAGAAAGATTAGACAGTTCCCCTGGACAAGTGAATAAAGATGCCTCATTATAAATATCTACACTTCGATGTTTGTTTTCTCCAAAGAGACAACTTTATTTTTTTTGAGGCTTATCATGAGGGAAATCACTGACTATAGGTACATTTCTTTTGTCAGGCGGAACTCAAAGAGAGATATTGTTATAACATAGTTTCTTGTGTGCAATTTCAAAACAAATAGACTTTTGTTTTTACAAACCATTTATCTGGGGGGATTTATTTGAAGAAAAAATTTCCTTTGCAAAGAAAAATTTATAAAAAGCTACATGTGCAGATGACTTGACCCACAGCCTACCATAACTTCTTTACAGATCTCAAGGATTTAACATCATGAAAGAAAAAAAGAGTAAAGAGGCTTTGAAGGTTGGCCCCGCACGGCTCGCATGGATGGCCGCTTTCCAATGCAGAGCTCAGGAATACATCCACCCCAGAAATATTTATCATGAAAATAATACATTTGAGCCACTTGTTGAATACTTGCACATTTTTGAACAAAGCCTTTTGCTATCTGGAATTAAGTACACTAGCAAAGCTTGTAGTTTTAATTAGACATTCTGTTAATGTCTAAAATTCTCTCAAAGCAAAAACAAAAACAAAAAACCCTGAACAATGTAACCTCTTCATAAATAAAGATGGAGTGAAGCCACTAAAAATACAAATTTTTAAAGAAAGTTTCTTCCAAAGAGCAAAGCTGAAAAAAATTATTCCACTTTGTCTTTCTCAGAGTTAAACTAATACACAACAACTCTACAAAAAAAAAAATCCTGATCATATATTCATTATCTGAAATGATACACAACTAAAAGTTAAGTAAATATTTAAAACAATCTTCCTGCTCTAAATAAGAATTGGAAAATTAAACATTTACAGGCAAGAATCTTGGAATCCCGATTTCTATACTCTGTGCTTTGCAGGGGTACAAAATAAATGCAGAGATGGAGTTTCCAATTGTTTAAAGATTCCCTCTGCAAATAACATCATGGCTTCTATGTGTATAAGCTCCGCAAATATAACGATGTATTAGCTAAACGTAAAAACTCTGAGTTCCCAGTAAATCTAAATATGTACAAAATTAAAATTGAAACAAGGAACAAGTCTAGTGTTAGTCCTTTCAAAATACTAATTTAATAACTCTCCAAGAAATAGAGTGTTTTAGGAAAGGCAACCCAGATGTCAGCATATAAAATCAAGCTATAAAGTGCCCTTCAAATATATTTCAATCATTTTTAAATATTTACATTTAATAAGGACAAGTTTTTATGGCAAGAGAAAGGTAATTACACTTATCATTCATGGAAAAATGTAGTTTTAATGGCTTATATATTGATTTCCAAAGGTGAAATAGTAACCTAAAATATGTCATTGTCTTTTTTGCTTGTGTTCAGCAATTTGTGTTTGGTGCTTTTTGCAAAAGCAAATATGTAACCCTAGATGTGTCTCTCCTAGGGTTGAAGCGTTGTTAAAAATATGTATATATTCACTCACACATATCGGCCCCTCATTTCTTCACATCTCCTATTATGCTGAAATGAAACTCCAAGAATTTGTGCTTTGGGGGATAATTAGAAGAATCTTATCGGACTTTTATAGCCCTTCCTAATGAGGTTATTTATTTGGCAAACATTAGCCCAAATGATTGCTATCACCTTGATCGGAGCCCTTATTGAAGCTGCTCCCCTCTTGCCTGCTCTACACAAAAGCCTATCTTATCAACTGAACAAGCTTGGTGCAGGCAAGCTGTGGCTTCTGAAAATTCACCAGGGGTCAGCCTTCATTAGTCAGAAATTCTGAGGCTGGGAGTGAAGGCAAATTCAGGTTGGGTGACTTTTAGGCCAGTTAACACTGCTACAACTCAAGGTGGTAGGTTGCTGGGAGGATGGGGTGGGGTAGGAGCCCAGAAATCATCTGGCGAGACTTGAGGGGAATATCACTAACACCCAGCTTGCAGAGTCACCTCTGGGAAGGACCCAGGCCTCCGGCTCCCAGAGACCTTCCTCTTAATTCCCAAAGAACATTCACATGAAGGACTGCAGAAAGTCCGAGCAAAATAGGCCTTCTCTGCTTGCTGTGCTAGCTGGGGAAGCAAGTCAAGGAAACTACTTACCTGTCCCCAAATACCACACTCTTAGTAATGGCCTCTTTATTCTAATGCTTTGACATAATCCTAGAGAAAGAGTCTTAATTTGATTAAAAGTGATCTGAAAAGTGATTTAAAATGCATTCATAAATAAAATGCTCTCACCTCTAGCAGGGAGGGCAAAGGGCTTTGCATGTCTGGGCTGGGCAGCTCTGACACACTCTGGAACACTAAGAAGGGCAGACTAGAGAAATAAACAAACCATTCAGGACAGCTTTTCAAAATCCACCAATGTGGAATTCCCAATCCAAGGCTTCTGACTTCATTTTGGGCAACCAAGCTGAAGGGGACAAACTTGAGGTGGGATGACAGGGGTTAGGTTTGCAAATGACCTAAGGTGGATAAATATTTGTAAAACACTTTGAGAGTTAACGAGCTACACAAGCACCCCAGCTACAGAAAAGGCCTCCATTTCGTCACTTAGGAAATTTTGGGGGTGTGGAACAGGGCTGATATTTGAGGCCCAAATCAAAATGTGGCCTGAAGGAACAGACCCTTACAGGCCCACAGCCAGGCTCTGGGTGGCAGGAGGCTCCATAAAGAACACTTTATCGTGAATTTGTCCCAAGACAGAGGAATTTTTAAATTTCAATTTCTGCTACAACTGAGCAGCCCTCTCTCCATGGGCAAGCTCACCTATGGGTTCTCTCTTAGAAGGCCAGGTGACCATTCCTTTCCAGCCAAGCTGTTGGAGCCCTAGAATAATGGTAAGGCAAAATAGTCACCCCGAAAGACTGTCACCCTCCTCCAGAGGCCAGGGCTTGACAATATCCAATATCTGGAAAGGACTGGCTGTTGGGTTGGCCTCACTCTCTTTGTTTAAGATGGGTATTCTAACCACAAAAACAACTCTCGAAATTGGCACTGCTTCCTTCACCATAGCAACCGTTGTTTCTCAAAAGGCTAATGCACTGGTTTGAGATTCACAGCCAAATTATAACCTCAGAAGCTCAGTTTGCTCCTCACTTGTCCCCTCACCTTCCTCTGGGACCTTCTAGAGCCCAGGCCCCAGACAGCTAGAAGACTATGCACAAGCAGAAGCTCACAGCTCCCAGATTCTGCCCATTAAGAGAGGCTGTTCAAGGGTGGCCCAAATATCACCCCTCTGAGACCGGTGAGCCTCAGGACTGCCCCTGAGTTCCCATGACAACAGAATATTTGTCGGACTGAGGTCTCCATGGGGGAGGGGAAGCAGGAAAGGTCATTCCCCCATCCCTGTGTGGAGCCACTTGCTTAGGGAATATTTAGGCTCCATTCAATCAGAGAAGGCCAAGCTAGGCTCTGCACACAGTGGCAGTGGACTTGAGATGTTTGATCCCCTACACTGACAAGCTGGGGAAGAAAAAGGCATTTGGGGTTCCTTGTGCCCAAAACAGCCACAGGAGTAGAAGGTATATGTGTGAAGATGTTCCTGAAGCCATGGATTCTGCCAACCAGACACCCAGCAGTCCCTTACGTATGTAATTTAGTTTTCAACCCTCCAGCCCCAACACAAACAAGGAAGTGATGTGCAGGACCAATCTCCAGACAGAGATACTGGATTTGGCAAGGCTACAAGGAACCATTTGGTCTAAACTTTGGCCTCTAGGACACATCTTTGGCTGCATCAGTCTCACAGGCAGTGAGATAGCTGTTCTGGACTGTCTGGGTCAGTAACGACTTGCAGTAAGTGTCTATTTTGCAAACTAAGAGAGACTGGAGATGGGCTATTAGCTTCAGTTCCTTTCATGTGAAATTACTTCTACTGATACTAATATGCCATCATCTGAAACCCTTAACCCAAACGGACGGGTGCCCGCCCCAAGCCAGGGCTGCCTGGACCACGGCAGCGAGCTCCATGTGCTAGCTATTACAGGGTTGTTTGGGCCCGTCCCCAGTCGGCATTTGTTGCTATGCACTGAGAAACTGCTGTCAGGAAATGTTCTTTTCTAAATTACATAATTAAGGTATTGGGGAGTGCAGTGAAGGCAGATTAGGGGCATCACTTGTTCTTACTGCAAGCAATGATTCAAAGCACATAAGTAAACACTTAAACTATGTGAATGGTTTAATATTGATTAAACAATGATCTCCAAGACTAAACTCTAAGCATAGTAGGTAGAAAGCACTGGAAGGAGAAAAAACAAAGTCAGCTTAATAGTGTGCATTGATTTACAGAGAAGTGTGGACTTTGACCCAACAGATCAAAATCAGGATTTGCAATGATTACCTAAAATAAAGTCCTAGAGTCCCACTCCTACAAGCTGATGGTGGGGTTGGGGGCTAAAATGGTCTGGGTCAGAGGTCAAGTTCTTCCCTCAGAAAGACCCACTTCTCACCCACACCAGCTTCCAGAAATGTAGGCTCAGGCAAAGTTCTGGCTCAAATTGCATTTCATTTATTGTTTCTAACTACGGGCCATGGACTTCAACTTGATTAGAAAATTGTGCTGACGCTTCCTGTGAAGTCTATCCTGAGCCTTCCCGAGAAGCCTGAGGAGGGAGTTTTCTGCAAACACCCATTTCTTCTGAACAGCATTCTCCCTGCTTGGTAGTTCCCATGGCAAACATCTGCCCAGATGCCTGGGAGGGAGGCTAGAGAAGGAACCGCAGAAGGCGTCTCAGACTCCAGGTCCCTAAGAGGGGAGGCAGGCTCCCTGCAGGGCAGGTTTGGAGAACAGAGAGCAGCTCCCCACTCTTTCCTAGGGACCGGCCCCTTGCCATCTTGGGTCTTTGTCAAGTTAAGGCCCCCAAATCTCTACTCATCTCATCAGAATGGGACCTAAACAGTCTGCTCATTTCCCCACCTCCACGTCTGTCTTTTCCATAGTTCTCTGTGCCTCATCTGAACTCAGAGTGGAGGTCAAAGGGACAGAAGAGTGCCATTAATGACAATAACAACAACTAACACTAGGGTCAGACATCTGAAGCTTAATCTGTTATTCTAACTCAGATTCATCACACTGCAGCATCATAACTCTTACTGGTAGGTGTCACTAACTGTCCCAGTTTTATATGACAAGGGTAGTGTGCCGCAGGTTACAAAGCAAATTTATGAATTTGTTAATTTATAGCTCCTCATTTATGCTAGATAACATTCAGAATATTTGTCAACTATTAACTGTACTATTTAGTAGCACTTTGAGGAACAGGAATGATCATTCTTGTCTTAAAATAAGTTGAGACACAGAAAGGGAAAGTTATATGGTCACACAGCCTGTAAGTGGCCAAGCCAAGCTTCTAATCGGGGCATTCTGACTCCAACGTCCAGGTTCATAATTTGTTCACAGAAGCAATAGCAAATCCCACCAAAGGGAGAGGACAACCCCTTCCTGCCGGACCAAGAGCCTCTGTGCGAGGTCATACCACTGGCACCTTGCTGAGCCGCAATGAGCTCGAGCCCTGCTCTGCCGTGCAGGGATGGACATAAAACCTCCCTTCCTCACACCTCATCTGCCACCCGGACCCTGAGGTGGCTGGAGCCCAGGAGACCTCCCTGGTCTCACACTTACCCGGCACAGGACTCGGGGGTTGCAGGCAAATCTGCCAAGAGGCCTGAGCGAGACTGGGGGCAGGTGGGCCAGGCCGCGTTGCTCCTTCTCAGCCACCCCTAAACCTGCATCCCTTTCCGGCTAGGGCCCAAGCCTGACTGGAGGCTGCTGGGAAAATCCTATCTCCCCTGTTGTCCTTCTTTGTCCTCTACACAGATGCTCAAGCGCCTAGCTGGATATACAACCACTCAAAAGCTGTGCCATCTCTGCCAGTGCCCTGTGGAACCTTTGAGGGCAGAATTCATAGGAGCCAACAAAGTGAAAAGCCTGTGAGGTAAGTTTCTTCTTGTTTATGGATTCAAAATATGTCCAAAGGGTAAAAATGAATCCATCCTCCCACCTACATAAACATATTGCCATAAACAGCTAAAGTGCTGTGCGTGGAAAACCCATCAAGATCACTATAGACGAGGCTCAGCAGGCCCTTCTGCTGGGGGCTGGGCTAGCAACTGGCCCTCCAGGCTTTGGGAGACCTCCCTGCTCTCCATGTTTTCTGTAGCACAGAGGTACCATCTGCCACCCTCCAACTATGAATTACACTCAACAGTTTGCCTGGCCCAGAAAGTTTAATTTGTCTACCATATGCAACAATCTTCATTGCGCACAGAGTCCACATTTATATATTCACACCGTCACTAAACTTTATTTGTAACCCCTTCCCCCCCAATCAGTACCTGTTGTGCTTTCTTGGTCATCCGCAGGCATGAGTAGTGAAAAGTTTGAGTTACTGGATGTGCACATGCCCTGCTGCAGTCCGGCAAGCCGAAGTGCCCTGCCCATTTTAGCTCCTACTATACAAACAAGTGTCTTTTCTGCCACACATGGTGCCATGTTTTTGGTTTTTGGGGGGGTTTGTTGGTGATGTCATTGTCTAAGATGCCCCCAAGCACAGTGCCCAGGTGTTCCTAAACGTCTCTAGTATTTATTCCTAAGTGTGAAGTTATGTTGTGCCTTACAGAGAAAATGTGTGTCAGGCAAATTTCCAGCATGAGTTGCTACACTACTGGTCATGAGTTCAGTATTAATGAATTAATAACATATTTAAGGTTCTTAAAATGAAAACTCACATAGGATTATACACTGATGAGGTGAACAAAATGCTGTGATCAGAGGCCTAATGGAACTCCACTCTGCTCACTTAGGAGCAGGGAGAATCAACTAGAGTTTCATTGCTACTGAGGGCAGCCTAGGTCTATAAAGCATGCAGGATCAGGGGTGCTGAATCCGTGCAAAGGACAGCTGCAATGCATGGAGCGTGACCTTCCCAGCCCAGGTCTGGTCCAGGCGTCACTGTCTTGTTATTTACAGTACTATTAAAATAATAACACCGGCCACCGATACCATGCGCACACTCACTCAAGCCAAGCACACAGTGAACACCACAAATGTATTGCCTGGCAGCTCATCATTTCTCTTGTCTATCTGGCATCTAGAGGCTCAGCTCCTCATGCCCAAGGAACTCATGCTGCGCTGGTTGCATCCTCACTGTCTTGGGTTTCTTAGGGCATAACTGGGGATGGCCAGAAAAAGCTGTTCCTCCTCGGATTTGGGGGCCATTTTAAGCTCTGGGATTCAGAAGATGCAGGAACTAGGGACTCAGCCTAGCCTCAATAGTGAGTAGCCTACGAAGCTGGGCAGCCACTGTGGGGGGCGTCACTGAGCCCCAGTTCCTGCACAGCCCTCTGAGGATGTACCTCTTCCTGGCGCGACAGCCACCAGCAACCTTTCCACTTCCAGCCTGATGGGGCGAGAGGGTCCCAGACTGCACCCTCAAAACAGCTACAGGCAAGACCAATAAACACAAAGACAGGGATTGCTTTTCTTGGAATAAAATTAAATGAATAAAATAATATTCCTTGAACACTAAAGAGAAAGTGGCAGCACTGATTTTTTTTTTTTTTCTTTAACATTTTTCACTAATACAGGACAGTCTGGGTGCCTCTAAACACCAAATTCTGAGACTATTCCTGCCGCTGAGCTCCCCATGGGAGGAAGTACTCAAAACACTCACTGTCATCACTGGTACTGATCACCTCTAATAGGCAGACAGTCCTATTCACAGATAGCAAGAACAAGAAAGGCCTCAAAACAGCTGTGTGACAGGGGAGGTGGCCGTCCCAGCTGGGCCTTGCAGGGGATATAAAAAGGGCTGGGGGTGGGGGTGCAGGAGGAGAGCCAGGATGATTTTCTCCTTCTGCTGTGATACTGGAGTCCCAACAGCCCACCTGTGTCTTGCTGCCCCTGGCATAAATGCATGAAGCCCAAACCTGGACAGCAGGAGCCCAGGTAAGCCGCCCCAGGTGCAGAAGTGGCCTTGGCCACAGGAAGCCCTGTCTCCAGCCTGCAGCTAATTGCAGCTGCTGCAGAGGAGCCGACCTAATTACACAAAACTATGCGGCTTCCACATTCCTGGCTACCTCACTGCACTGCTCTGCCCTTCTTGGAGGAGGAGATGCAGGCACCTCTGGCTCTGCACCATCGTCCGCCCCCAGCCCCAGAGATGCTCCCCTTTCCTGCAGCACTCTCCAGCTCTCAGGGTGCCAGCAGCCATTCCCTCACAGCCACTAGCTCCCTGCCTGCCTCAAGCACTTAACCCTCATCTTTGCCTAATGTAAATATTTAACCTTGTGCTTTAGGACCTGCCTGTCACCTGTTCTCACCCAAATGAGGTTCCTATCAGACCCAGGGACGAGGGTAGGATTCCAAGAGGCACCCTTGCTTCAAAGAGCTCCCTACCAGGCCTGGCACCCAGATGAAACTTAATAACCATCCTCGAGGGGGGGGCGGCAGGGCACAAATACCCCAGATCATACCAGTTGTGCTCTCAGTCATATTTTCTTAACTTCAAAATAGAGCTAATTTCACCTACCTCGCAGAGTGCTGTAGCAATTAAGCTCTAACATGGGGCCTGGCATATAAAGGGCTCCAATTCACACTGAGGGGCTGGCATGGGAACTGCACACCCACTGAGCGTTGAGGTTGACTGAGGCGGCACACAGCTGACCGAACACACCTTCCTGTATGTGCTACCTGCCCTCCGCACTCCCACTTTAAGGAGAACTCAACATCTGCCAGCCCCTCCTGCTTCTTCCAGGATGCAGAATCAGGAGCCTGGAAGCAGGACGAAGAAAGGCCCAACCTGGAGACAGACTTGGCTGGGAGGCTGGGCCCATCAGTGTGTGGAATCAAGAGCTAGAGTAGGGACCGCAGTGGAGAAAGGAAGAGATGCAGATTGGAGACCAGGGGCCTGGAGCTGCGTGGGCCAGGGGCACATGTGCTGCTGGAGCATAGGGCAGCGCTCCCCTGCCTTCTGCCTGGCAAAGGACAATAAAGGGACAGTTTTCTAATGATTTCTAACTGTTTGTGACAAAAGGGTCACGTGGGGCTCTGGGCCTAGGAGAACCAGACTATCACCTCTAATGCCTCATAGCACTCCTGTGTGGGGTACTCTTGTCTCCTGGAGACAGACAAGGGAACAAAGTTTGGAAAGTCAAGGGTGTGCAGCACAGGAGCTCAGGGCCAGGCCTCCCATCTCCTGTCCTCTCAGCCTTGCTGCAATTGTCACACACCAGCCCTCAGGAGGTGGAGGGCCTCTCCTTAGTGCTCAGCTTTCAAATGAGGACCTGTTCTGTGGCATCCTGTAACTCGGTGGTGTCCCAAGTTTTCTGATTTGGAGATCACCCATCACAGAGGAAGGTGATGCATGATGCACAGTGGGCGCCCGAGGAGAGTCGCCTAGAGAAAAAAACATCCTCTCAGGCTTCCGCAGAGAGCAGACTGGTCAAGCAATGGCCGTGACTCATCCACATGGCTGACACTGACAAAGGATCCGCAAGGTGCTGTGCGTGGTCCCAGGGTAAATCCCGAAGGGATCTGACTGACCTTGTCAGATACAAAAGTTACATTTTTTGTTATATAAGTCTTGCTTTATCTTGGTCTTAACCATCTAGCAGAAAAGTATAAAAATAAGGTATAAAACATAAAGCCATAGTAATTTCTGAGCTGTAAAAGGCTCAAGTCAAATTCTGACATTGCTAGCTCTGCGGATAACCCACTACTATTATGGACTACTGGACTGTATTGGATTATTTTGCTGAATTCACATACCTACCATATTTGAATGTCAATGGAGCACCCATCTCTGACAAAACTAAACAAAAAAGAGGGATATAAATGAAGATCCATTTTAAAGTAAAATATATAGTTTACTATATATATATATATATCTGTATATGCAAATTAAGATAGATATTCAGCTACTTTCTTTTAGTTCAATGAGAAAATTTATACTAATAGTGTTTAAACAAGATATATCTGCATCTTATACTCTGAATAACTACTATATGAAGACAACAATATACAATGTATTAATTACTGCAACTGTCCTACTAACCTGTTTTGAAACTGTCTCATTGCTATTTCTTTCTCAATAAAATTAATTTAAAAAATTAAAAAATAAAAGTGTATCTGAAAGAACTGAAAAAAGAAAAAAAAAGATGCCCACTGCACAGTTATGCCTTCCAGTGCTAGACAGTTCCACCCTAGCCACAGGGCTGTAAGCCACTATAAAGTGTCAGAGTGACAGGCCCCATGGGGGCACACAGAGAAGGGACATGCTGGGCAGGAAGAGGTCCTCATCCAATAGACCTGTGCTGGCAAAACCAACTCAAACAACATGGCAACAGTAGGGTGATGACAAACACCAGGCCCACAGACCACTCTCTGAGCATCCTGGGAAGAAACAACTGTGCTTTGCCCAAGAGCACTCAGAAAACTCAAGACCCTTCTCAGAAATGGGGACCTTTGCCTCCTAGGAGCAAGAGCAGGATTCACATGAGACAGGAACCTCAGAAGAGAAAAAGAGCCCAGCTGTGTGGGTGAGGCTTCCACTGCCCGCTGGAGAGAAGCAGGCAGATGAGACCCAGGCCTGCTGGGGGTTCAGGCTGAGAGGCTGGGTGAACCAGCTGGCAAACTCAGGGAAGGCAGCTTCCCTGGCCTGTGTACCTGGAGGAAGAGTCAGGCCAGTCTTCCAGAGGTGCCAGACAGGACACTATAGAAGTGGCCTTCACAAAGCAGTATTTCAGGGAGGGAAATGAGGTATGCAGGTCAGGGACCAGGCCTCCTCCCTGAGGGTCTCCCTGTGTAGCAAGAGTGCCTCTGGCTCCCATCCCACCTGGAGCCTCCCCACCCTCCAGGGAGGGGAAGTGCAGAACACACCTTCAGAACCAAGAGAAATGGTCTTTCAGGCCCGAAGGAGTCACCTCAGAGTAGATAGAAGCTGCCTACCCCAGAGCAGAGGGGTCATGAGGTTCCTACACTGCCACCATGTCATCTCCTCCAGATACCGTCCCATCTGCCACACTTGGCCCCTCAGAAGGTAGCTCCACAACATCAACAGCACTCGCAGGGGACAACACCCAAGCCGCCTCAGTGCTGCTTAGCCTTGTCTTAGGTCAGCCTGCACCCTGGGCTCTCCCTGGGCAACACACCAGGCACCTAGAGCGTACCCATTAGCGAGCCTCTGATATCCATCTTCTGCCCCTCAGCCTTCCTGTATCCTCCCCCAGCCCTGCTTCTCCTTCAGATCCCACTCCGGGGGTGCCATCCCTCAGGAAGCCTCCTCTAGCTCACGCTCCTCTGTTCCCCACAGCCCCAGCAGAGTAGCCGGTCACTGCTCCCTAACCCCACTAGTCATCCTCATGAGACTGACCATCCAAGGGTTAAAGCCAGTCTATCCTCTTCCCCCAAGCTGCAGCCCAGTTCCCAGGCGAGGCCCAGTCCCCATGGTCAGGGCTTGGTAAACAGCAGAAAGAACAATCTCACAGCCCCCAACTTTGCACAGGGCACGTGGCTGACTGGCTCTTCTCATGACCAGGCAGACACCTTCCCTTCACCTCCCAGCTCACTGGGCTTGGCCAGGGCAGCCAGCTCCTCTTGGGCCATAGCTCTCAGGCCTTCCCTCTGAGCCTCAGTACCCTCCCCGACCTTGCAGAGCCCTGAGAGCTTTTTGATGCACTGACCCTCTCTTCTCTCTCTTCTGTTACTTTAGGAACTTCTACCCTTGCCTAGAGAATCTATACAGAAAGAGAAAGGGACCATTTTCCATCAGCTTGGCTCAGTATAAATTCTGAAAGATAGTTTGGTAAGAAGTATCAGAAGGCTGAAAAGCATATACACCCTTGGAGCCAGAAATGTAGTCCCTAGTCCTTCCTCGGAGAAATAGCCATCAAGTACAATATGCTCATTCAAGGACATTTGTCACAAGGTGGTTCATTAGGGCTGACACTCAGAAATAATGCATCTAAATCTAGAGAGTGGCTTTAAAAACTATAGTGCATTCCTCCTGTAGGCTACCATCTGCACGATGTAACCTTCAAAATTGACAGTATCAAATATAAAATGCAACCAGTTCACTGAGGAAAGCAAATTATAATCAGGTTTCTTAAGAAAAAAATGTATACACAGAGGCAATGAGGCAACTAAGAGACACCAAAACCTTAACAGTGATTACATTCTTTCCAATTTTTCTAGAACCAATGCATAGTACTTCTGCAAAATCCCACTTTTAAAACAACTGTTCACTGATAAAGTCACAGAGCAGAAATTAAGATGGAAAATTCTGGGGCTGGTGAGATAGTGCAGCGAACTAAGCACCTGCTTAGGCACGCACAGGGAATGCAGTTCAATCCCCAGCACCACATGCTGTCCCACTCCCAGGCAGGCCGAGCCAGCCAGAGTCTGGGCATAGTGGTACATGCCTGCAATCCAAGCTCTGGGGAGTTCGATAATAGGAGGATCGCTGAGTCCAAGCTGCATAGCGAGACCTTGTAACAATCAAATACATTTTTTAAAGGATAGAAAAACCCCAACAATAATTGTAGCTCCAGAACACCACACACATACACACTCATGCATGCCCTGGTATTAAGGAACATGTCTAGGTATATTCATACACCCACGCTTGCCCATCCAGCCAAGCCAGGCTACTAGCCACCAGCCCAAGGCTTGTTTTGACTCTCAGCTAAAAACTATTCACTACCATGCAATACAATCAGACCAGATTCCCACTAGTCTCCAGTGTCTGTGCTCTATTAGAAACCCTCAGCAACGTCCTGCAAGAGGCAGCAGCAGAGAGCTGCCCTCCAGCCACTGGTATCAGGCTACTGGGGAGTACCAGGGCCAGGTGATGGTAGGACCCAGCCATGCGCAGAGCCTGGTCAGCAGCAGGATACACCTATGCACCACAGCACTGATCCTTTTAAGAGCTGATGACGTCATCACCAATGGCCCAGAAGCTCCTCTAGATCTTCCTCATTCCCTGGCCATGGAGGAGTAAGACACAGAATGAGTGTTGGCCCAAGCTGCTAGAATGGCGAGCTAAAGAACAAGGCAGAGAAAGCACAGCAGTGCAGTACCAGCTCCATGCTGGCCACCACAGATGGCCCTTCACACTGGCAGGCCTTGGAGCACCTGGGAAAGGAAGATGTGGGATCCTTGTCCTCATCTCTAAGTGAGGCATGTAAAATAATTGCACGCCTTTCTCAAAGCCAGATGGAGAAGAGGTAGAGCTGAGATTTGAACTCAAATGAGCCCATAATTCCAAGATGTCTCCAACAACAAGCCACCCATCCGCCAAAGCTAAAGAAGCCAGTAGCACCAGGATCACCGCAGGCTGCGGCACATAAACCTGGGACCAACTCCTCTCCTTGTTCCTGACACAGAAGACCCTGCTGAATCCCCTCTACCAACCTGTACGAAGGTCTTAGGTGATCAGGAAAAATACTCTCCTAAGAAAGCCCTCACCTGGCGAGGCTGCTGGGGTACCTGGAGTCATCACAGCACAGAGCCCCCATCCGAAGTCTCATGCAGCAGCTTGGGTGTTGCTAGAAGGGCCATGGTTCCTGTTATTAGGCTGGGCCTGTCTGGGTGGAGCTGAGAGAAAGAAAACAGAGAGAAAGGGGGCCCCACTGTGCAGGTCTCTGTTACTGAAACCATGAAGCAAAATATTTTCATTCATGAGTTCATCCAGCCTAAACATGCATCTAATCCCAGGAACTGACAGTTCAAAATGACTCCCAGGTGAGACACAGACAGAACGTGCAGTTCAAAGGCAGAAAGGCCAGGCACAACCACTTATCACTCAGTGACCATCAGCAGAGTCAAGGAACTGTTTAATGAATCCAGACCAGCCAGGGAGCAGCTTCTAAAGGGCCCCCTGCCATCAGCTGCCGGTCTGTTCTTGGCCCCTCTGTCTGGACCTAGGCATGCAGGGGATCCTCTCTTCTGGGTTGTGGGGACAGCTTGACTCTCAGGAGAGCCCCTAACTTGAGGCAGACCAGTGGCCATGGGAGTTCTCAATGCCAAGGCAACTCCTTCCTATCCGGAAAGATCTGGGATGCCCCCTCCCCACAAAGAAAGTGAGTAGAAGGGAGACAGGGGTTCCACAAATCTGTGCTCAGCCCCCGCCAGAGGCAATGACTGCCCTTGCTGCCTCTGCTAGTAGGGCTGACCAAGGCCACCCCAAGCCCAAGGCTGGTTTCAGGCTTTCCTCTGGTAGAGCTGGCCAGGTTCTCTACCTCGAAGGCAAGCTAGCTATATTAAGGAAGATTGCCATAGATGCTTCCTGGATAGAGAGTATTTACATAATCCAGGATTTGTAATCTCTTCTGGGAAAGGATGTTGCCCTTGGGGACTCTGAGTAGGCCAAAAAAAAGAAATTCCCTTTGGCTCCTCCTTAGCTGATACTTTTGAGAAGACTTCTGGTAGAGCAAGCCAAGCCCATCAAGATAGCACCCAGCATGCAGGGGGGGTAGGTCTCTGCCCTTCAATTCAGCAGAAGCAAGCTCTGAACACTTTGAACGTCTGCTCCTCACTTGCTACCAAATCTTTAGAAAGAAAAATAGAGCATCCAGACTGATCATCCAGTGTGTAGCCACAGAAAACTCCACAGCCCAGTTTTCTGCCTTCCAGGCTTAGGACCCCTTATTGCAGCTTTTTTTTTTTTTTTCTGAATTACTAACTTCCGATGGAAGCCAATGAAGTCATGGAGAAGCCCCAGGTGTCTGTGTGTGTGGCTCAGCCCCAGCGTTTAAGGGACCACCAGCCAGCAGGTGGGTGCAAGCGTTTCATGAGCTCTGGGCCAACCCTCCCCTTGCAAGGCCCAGTCCCATTATATAGATGAGGAAACTGAACTTCAGACAGGTAGAGCAACTGCCACACCTCACTTTGGTGGTAAATAGGAGTGCCAGGACACTGTCCAGGGATGCAAAAGTGGAAAAAGCCCAGAAATAATATCTAGGCAGGCCTGGGATGTGCTTCCTTCCAGGAAGGCTTCCAAAGGTCCATGGGAAGAAGCTTTCTAGCCTCAGGGATAGTACGATGAAGGCCAAACACGGCCCTGTGGTGGGTCCACTCCACCACCACATCCCTCCATCCTGAGCCACCTGCCCCATCCCCTTGCCATCGAGCCTGTGGCTGTATCGAGCTTTGATGCCATTGCCCTTTACCCACCCAGGACATCTCCGAAACCCATCACTCAAGGCTGACTTTCCCAGAAGAGATGATGTCCTAGTGGAAGCATTTCTGGTGCCACGACAGAAATGATTTTGATACCGTTAAGGTCATACTCTGGGACTTATCCCCTAATTACAACCCTGTGGCACACCTTTTACTTCCTTTGCATTTGAAGCCACATTTAGTCTGTTGAAAGATCTCTGAAGCTGAAGTCAGAACCTATTTCCTACTCAGTTCTGCTTGTGATCCCAGAGGAGTAATTACATTGCTCTGAGGCTCAGTTAGCTCCTATATGAACTAGACACGATGACCCTGCTGGCCCTGCTGGCTCACGACAACACTCTGCCACCCAAAGGGGAAGAGAATTGGAGGCTGTGCACTCAGACGCTCTCTTGACCATCAGAGGAGGGTGGAGGTGACCCCCAGGCATCCTCGGGATTCATCTCCTCTCCAAAGTGATCACAGTAAGGAGAAATGCAGGGCTGCACACAGCGCACCCAGTTCAATGGCCCCTCAAAGATGCTTCCAGTCCTTGAGTCCACCTGCTGGCTACATGTCTACTCATGCTGAGCCCCAAAATAGGCTTTTAATCCACAGGTTAGAGTGGGGTACTGGGGTAGAGTGGTCACAAGGGGGCCTTTAGCCTAAGCCTGCCTGATTTTAGGGTCCTAGCCCTGCTACCAGTGGCTGTGTCCCCTTAAGCGGGTTGCCCACCATGCTGAGACCCCATGTGCTTGGCGAGGATGGCAATCACAGTGCTTATACCCTAGGGCTTTTGTCTAGAACATAGAAGTGTCTAACCACATGGGACTGAATCTGAGCTAAGGTCAGAGTAGGGTTTTATCTGTACTGCCCAATCCTAGCAACAGTGTCTGGTACCCAATGCACAGAATGGATAGGTGGATGAACACTTTCAGATGGATGGATGGATGGATGGACTACTCTAAGCTGCCCCTAACATCTATATCCTTTTGTCATCCAAGAAACAGCTATCTCCACATGGGTCATCTGCCCCAAGATTTCTAACTAATCATATTTCCATACAGAGGAAGATGTAGATTTCCAGCTCAAAAAAAAAAAAAAAAAAAAAAAAAAAAAAAAAAAAAAACCGCTATGTATTGACCACTGCCCTATTTCAAGGCTCTAAACTGCAGCCAGTGCATGAGCACCTTGTCCAAGTTACAAGACAAAGGGTACGGCCAGGTGCAGTGAGTGGGCCATGCCTGTAATCCCAGCACTCTGAGGCTGAGGCAGAGAATCACAAATCTGAGCCCAGTTGGGACAACTTAGTGATTTAGCAAGACCTTGTCTCAAGATTTAAAAATAAATAAATCAATAAGGGCTAAGATGTAGCTCAGTGCAGAAGAGCTGGGTTCAGGAAAGAGCCATCCACACAGCAAATCCCCGCCTATCATGACACAGAGGAGTACGGGTGTGGACAGCAGGACCCCTCCCCTACACCCAGGCAGTCCTCCTCCATTCCACCTGAGGTGCAAAATGCCCCGCCTTCCTCTGGGTGCATTCCCATTAGCCAGGCCAGAAAGACCTTATTGTCACAGAGGAGCCTCTTTTATCTCTGAGGAGCTGCGTCAGGGGTGGGCAGCCCCGTGTTGTCTGCATGCGGTGGGTCTCGAGAATGGAGTTCCACTGGCAGCAGCATTTATACCTGTGTTTAATTTCTGCTTAATAAGACAAGTAAAAGGTGCTTCCTAAAGTCCAGCTGACTACAGAACCCACATTTCCGGATTAACAGCACTGACAGATATGCTTCCAGCAAGCCCGTAGCCCTACTGTGATGTCTGTAATTATATCCACATAACATAAATCTCAATACCCTTTTAATAAGCAGTTAATACTCTGATATAAAATATTTACATCTCAACCAAATGCATCCTGCATAGAAGAGCCCTGGTTTATGGAGTTATTAAAACCACTGTCATTGATCAGTCCGCCAGCTAAACAGGGGACTAAATAGTTTTTTCTTTTAAAAAAACTCTCACTCCTTCCAGGATAGTAAAACATGGCTATTATCTGGGAGGCTGAGGCAGGAGTATTACAAGCTGGAGACAGGCCTGGGCAATTTAGGGAGACACTGAATTTTTTTTTTTTTTTTTTTTTTTTGGTAGATCCAGGGATTGAACTTAGGCCCTTGAGCTTGCCAGGGAAGCGCTTATTCCATTGAACCATCTCCCAGAATAAAAATTCAAAAACAGACAGAAAAAAAAAGATAAAAAGGGCTGTGGATGTAGCTCAGCAGAAACCCTGGGCTTAATTCTCAGTAGTACCAAAAAGGAAAGGAAGAAGAGGAGAGAGGGGAGAAGGGAAGTTCCTTCTCTCTTGGCAGAGGCAGCAGCCACGTTCATCGGGAAGTGAAATATCACCAAACTCCAGGAAGTGACGCATCACCAAACTCCTGCCACTTCTCTCCCCTGAATGGCAGGACTCGCATGGCAGAACTATTCCTCCCCGCACCTAAGCCAGAAAACCTGCACCACACTGCTGCATAGGAAGACCTGTGACAGGTCCTAGACAAGCCTCCTGGGGTGGGAACACGAGGTCCACATAGTCGCCACCGCAGAACTCACAACACAGCTGATCCCTTTCCATGCCCCAGAGTCGCATGCTCTGAGAAACCTCCCTCCGCTGTCTGGGCAGGGCGACTGCAGCAGCCCATTGTTGACACTATATCTAATCACTCAAGGTCGCTGAGCAGAGCTTGCCCCCT
Organism: Ctenomys sociabilis; assembly: GCA_004027165.1. NCBI lineage: Eukaryota > Metazoa > Chordata > Mammalia > Rodentia > Ctenomyidae > Ctenomys > Ctenomys sociabilis. The sequence goes on along the minus strand of PVKA01000315.1, from coordinate 140,974 downwards.
TCCCCCAACTTCCACTGCCACCACCATCTCTGTCCTGGATCACTGCCACGCCTCCTCCCCATCCCTGCCAGCTATGGAGTGAGAGAGTAGCCAGAGCCACACTGAAAATGCCAACCAACTCTCTCACCTGGGCTCAAAACCCTTCGGAGGCTCCTCATTTCCCTCAAAGTCCAAATCCCTCTACAGGGTAAGAGACTACACTGGTTCCACACTGTCCTCACTCTGCGCCCTCTTCATCCAGACTGGCAAAGTCTATGGATCCACCCTCAGAGAAGTATTTCACATGCATAATAATGACATGCACAATAATGAGCATTGTAAATAAAATCAATTATACTGCAATAGCTTTCATTTGCTCATTGTATAGTATAGTGATATGAATGCATTAAATAGTAAGATCTTGTGGGCTCTATAATTTCAAATTAGTGATGAACATAATATTTCAAGATGCTTGAGATAGTTTTCACATGCAATTTAAAAATCCAGAGCTATGTGTCTAGCTTAGTGATAAAGCATTTGCCTACTGTGTGTGAAGCCCTGGGTTCAATCTCCAGCACCACCAAGAGAAAAACTGTGGGTAATTTCTACTGATGACAGTCACAGATGTCTCCATATTTCCCTATATTTCCATGGAGGATTTTTTGTTTTGTTTTAGTTTGCCTATATTTACAAGCAAACATTGTGCCAAATTTCACTTGTGCTAATAAAAATAAGCTATTTTTCTATTCATTCTTAGAGACCCTGTGAATTCTACCCTTGAACCCTGGGGAGTGTGGTGTGGTCTGCTCTCACTTGCACTCTCTTTACCTTCTCATTCCAGGGACATTGGCCATCTGGCTATTCCCTGTACATCCCTACCACTTTCTTGAGCTAGGGTTTCTACTTTTGCCCTTCCCTTTTCTGGAAAGACTTTGCCCTATGCATGCAGATAACCCCTCACCTCCATGGCTTTGCTCAAATCTCCTCCTCATATGAGACTACCCTGAATGCCCTCTGCATTTCCTAAACCTCTAGGCCAGTTCTACCATTTTCCTGTGGCTTCTCTTGCCTTCTGACATAATGTGTCATCCACTTTTTTTTTTTTTTTTTTTTTTTTTCAGTACCAGGGATTGAACTCAGGACTTTGTGCTTGCAAGACAGGCACTTACACTACTGAGCTCTCTCCCTGGCCCTCATCCACATTTGTTGTTGTTGTTGTTGTTGTTGTTCTGTATTTTCAGGAAGGTTCTACAGGATGTTCAGGGTCTTACTACTAGATCAGACTGGTAGTGATCCTCCTGCTTACAGCCTCCCAAGAGCTGGGATTACAGGCACACGCCACCATGTCTAGTCTCAATTGCTGTCTCAGTGCACCCTGGGGATGGGGTTGGTACTGCAGGCCTGGGGATTGAACCTCCAGCCCCTGTGCCTGCTTGCAGGTGCTTTAATCTGCTGAACTATTTGGCTGGCCCTAAAGTTTCAGTGTTCACACTTTTTTCTTCTTACAGTACCAGGAATTGAACTCAGGATCTTGCAGTTGCCAGGCAAGCACTTATCCTACTGAGCTATCTCCCCAGCCTTTCATCCACTTATTTATCATAGTTGTATACCCATGATTCCCCACTTTCCTTTTTGCCCTCCTTGCCTTCCTGCTGCAACCCCCAATCTCTCACCCAACTCTTCCTTCCCAAGAATGTAAGTTCCTCAAGGACAGGGGTTTTGTCTATAAGTTCAGTAATCTATCCCTACCCTCAAGAAGAAGGTCTAGAAAATATTTGCTGAATGATGAATGGATGGATGGATAAATGACTGGCCTACTTACTGACCTCACCCAGACACTATTCTGTACTCTAATCCATCTTTTCTTATATTTGAAGCTCATCCCCTCATTCCTCTTCTCAAACATGTCAGGGCCACCTCTGAAATGGATGGTACCTGACCTTCACAGCACGACTCTCTAGGTCTCCATACATGTTGTTGCCTGTCACCTTCCCTGCCCCATGTCTAATTTCTATTCTGAATGTCTCTTTCTGCATATTCCTCTGTTTCATCATTTCAGTCTTCCTCCTGCCTCTGCCTCTTCTTTTGAACTATGAAGTCCAGGAGGTTCCCTCTGGATCCATTCTCCTTCAAGTCCCTAGCATCTAGCTCCATGTCTGATGACCAACTCGGACCAGAGACTGCTGGATAGATTAGTGAGCTGGGGAACCAACCAGCGGCTGAAGTAGGAACAAAAGCCTACCTGCTACCATGCAGGTGACAGGATCACAGGCACATGAAGTACACACCCTAGGAGGGGCCTGTCACCTAGGTTCCCAACTAAGTGGTTCACTAGGGACCCACAGAAGCTGGTTCTCAGTTTGAAGAGATAATCCAGCTAATAACAGGATTAGTTCAGGCATATCCCCTCAACCATATGTCTGAAACCTCTACCTGGGCAAATGTTTGGTGGGCCTCTGCCAGGATCCCCGCTTTCGCCAACCACAGGCCCTTCTGTCACATGTGGTTCTGTAGCTCTGCCAAGCTACCTTGGGGGAGGTGGGTGCAGGCAGTAGCTCAAAGATGAGCTGCTTGCTCCAAGAAGCCTTGTATCCCCAACGCCATGAGTCCCCATTGCATAGCCTGGCCAACCTCCACCCCCACAATAGCACCTGCTCTTCCCTGTGCCAAGAAAGTGATTATACACACACAGTTTCAAAGGAGACCCCAAGAGGGCAAACATCAGTGGCTCTGAACTGACAAGTGATATGTGGTGTGCCTGAGAAGGCAGCCTCTGAGACTGTGCTCCAGCCTACACAGGACAAATGTCCTGCCTATAATGAGTGCCCTGAGCTACAGCTGATGCCCAGTATGGATGCGTCTTCTGCACCATACGTACTCTCATCCCGATAGCTCTCTTAAGTCCATACATTGACTACAGAAGACCCCAATTCTGGGGCCTGGCTATGGATCAGTTACACAGAAGGTCTATGGGAGTGGCATTAACCACTGGCCAGACAGCAGAATGAGCTGAAATACTCAAAGCCAGAGCCTAGGTGAGGGGGAAACAGGTACAGGGTTGCCCAATTCTAGGACCCCACTCTCCATTCAAATCCTAATTCTGCCACATGATAAGAAAGACTACAATTTGACATATCCAAGCATGCTAGCTAATTTGGCAGCCATTAGACATATTTGTACTTTAAATTTCAATGAACATTAAATAAAATTCAGCATTTAGCTCTTTAGTCACACAAGCTTCACTTTAATTGATCAACAGCTACTTGGTTAGTGGTTACTATATGGAGCAGCACAGAACAGGATGGTTCTTTCAACACAGATGAAGTTAAATGGGAAAAACACAGCCAAGTGCCTACTCATAGTAGGTGTTCAACACCCTTCACTCTTCCACAAGCTCTGGATACTCCTAGATGCTCACTGCTCTTGCCAACTCCTTAAAGCCCTGTTAGCTAGCAGCATGCCCACAGCATGGCTCCCTCATATTTGAGAACAAGAGCGGCACTCTTCTTCCCTCTCTGCTGCCATTTTACCACTACAATGCTATCACCCCATTTGGAAATAGAGAAAAGGTAACACTAAGAAAATGACAAATTCACCCCAGGTCAGGAAACTAGATGTTTATCAAAGCACTGAAAAGGTTAGGAAATGGGATCTAAGCAGGCCTTCAGGGGTAACTTCCAGAACTCCTGTCACTCCTGCCAGATGTGATAGGCAGAATAATAGCCTCTTCCAAATGTCCATGTCTTATATACCAGAACTTATGAAAACTGGTGTTTGGTGGTAAATGGGGAATAAGGGAGAATATGTAATTAAGGTTTCAAACTGGCTTACCTTGAGATAGGTAGATTACCCTAGATTACCTCCATACAATTATAAAGATTCTAAATGTAGAAAATGAAAGAGCATCAGAATAATATCATGTGAGAAAGACATAACCAGTCACTGTGGGCTTGGGAGGTGGAAGGAGCTATGGGCCAAAGAATGTCATCAGCGTCTAGAAGCTGAAAAGCAAAGGAGATTCTCTCCTAGAGCTTCCAGAATAAAATGAGGCCCTGATGACATCTTTATTTTAGCTCACTTTGGAAATTTAGATCTTCAAACCTACAATATTATGATCATTAGTTACAGAAGCTAAGTAAGACTAGAATTAATTAATATAAGTTTTGGTACCAGAAGTGGGGTGTGGCTCTAACAAATACCTAAAATGGGGATTATTTTATAATCAAGCAGTTACACAGACTGGAAGAATTTTAAAGAGTATGGTAGAAAAGCCTTGATTTCCTGAAACAGATTACTAGCAGAAATATGTATGTTAAGAACTATACTAAGTAAGGACTCAGGAGGAGTGGAGAACATGACAGAGAAATCCTAAATCACTTTGGATGACTTAAATTGTTATGAGTGAACCATTAGTAGAAATATGGATGTTAAAAAGTATTGCTGGTAAGAATTCAGGAGGAAATGAGGAAATGTTATTGGAAACTGCAAGAAAGAAGATCCTTGTTAAAGAGTGGCAAAAACTTCGTGGAACTGTGCCCTGTGGCTATGAGGGGGCACTTCTGAAAGTCAAACTTGTAAGTAATGAACTTGGATATTTAGTTGAGCAGTAATCCAAGAAAAGTGCTGAAAGTGCAGCTAGGTTTATTCTTGCTGCTTATGGTAAAATGGAAAAGAGAAACTCAAGGAACAGTTGTTAAATAAAAAAAGAATCAGGACCTGACAATATGAGGAAATTCTTAGCCTAACCACACTATAAAAGCACAAAGGCATTTATTATCAAGAAAGTATGTCCTAAAGAAAACTTAAGGCATGGCTGGACCACCTTTTGTTAGTACCTCAGAAAGATCTCAAGGTCAGTCACACAAGGCTCTTTTTAAGTGTATGCTCTCATGCCTTCTCAGGCATCTCAGCAGAATCCAAGCTAGAGGTGAGATTATCTAGAAAAGAACCATGGAAGAAACCTATCAGATTCTTAAGAATGTTATACTAGTAATAGAAACACTACCAGCTTGTGCTGAGCGGGCAGAGACAGGACAAAATGAAAGAAAACTATGGAACACCAAGATTTTCCAGGCAATAAGCAGGTGGGGTGCTTTGTTTTGTTTTTGTTTTGTTTTTGCAGAACTGGGGGTTGAACTCATGCCCTTGCACTTACCAGGAAAGCGCTTATTCTACTGAGCCATCTCCCCAGTCCCCTCTAGGCAGGTTGATAAAATTATTTACCCAAATGTATTACCTTTAGTGAAGAAGAAAGGATAGTTAAGATGGTGGAGAGCTGAATCCAGATTATAGAATTGAGAATCACAGAGACCTTGAAAAGAAATGGAGTTTGCATGGCTAAATTTCAAAACTGACTGAGACAAGTGATTTTTCTTTGATTCTCTCCTTTTTAAACATAAGTGTCTAGAACTGTTATCCTATGTATGTGTTGTTACTGCATTTTTTTGGAGAAAAGTTGTGTATTGAAATCTGCAGATTCACAGGTGAAGTGGAATTGTGCTTCAAAATTGCTTATCCTTAGAGTTGCCACACCTGATTCAATGAGGACCGGAGAAGTTGCCTTTCAGATTACTGACAGCAAGAATACTGCCATAGCTGTATTCAGGCATATAAAAGTGCCAACACTGATACATCTGTCTCTCAAAAGACCATGTTCAAGGGAAAAGAGGAGGAGAAAGAGACTGAGGAGAAGGAGGAAAAGATGAACCATATAGGGGAAGAGGAAAGAAAGATAAAGAGGAAGTAGGAGGGAGAAGGAGCAGAAAGAAGAAGGAAGTGGAAGGAGGAAGGAGAAGGAGAAGAAAAAGAAGATACAGAAAGGAAAAAATGGTATGGAGCTATATATTGGCCTAAAAACTCTAGGTTTAATCTCAAATACAAAAAAAAAAAAAAAAAAAAAAAAAAAAAAAAAAAAAAAAAAAAAAAAAAAAAAAAAAAAAAAAAAAAAAAAAAAAAAAAAAAAAAAAAAAAATCACAAAACTAGTGACCAGCAGCTAATAAGAAAAATTTTAACACCTTCATACCTATACTTTCTATTGCCATGTGTGTGCTAGGACAACCAGAAGACTTTCTACTTCATTTATGACTTCCAAATTTTGTACAAATTTAACTGGTAAGACCTACTTGCATTCAGATTTTAGCTACAGGGAATCTGAAAGATACCAATTTAACCTCTGCATACAATAAATTATATTAGAAGAATAATAAAAAGATTCTGAATGCCAATGCACCACACTTATCCCATATTTCATTTAACCCTCATAATATTTTTAAATTAATATTAACATTTTCCAATGTATGGATAAGGAAGTTGGAGTTATGGCTGTTTTAAAAGGTCACATATGATCACACAGCTAAGAACTTGGGTCTCTCTGAATTTAAAGTTCATGTTCATAACCACTACATGCATCTAAGTGTCACCTTGTGAAACCCAAAATACAAGGAAGATGATAATTGAGTAGCAAAGTAATGGCAAAAAATTACACACAAAAACACTAGCTGGGTCATTCTGTGGATTTGGTATCAGGGTAACACTTGACTCCAAGAACAAGTTAGGGAGAATCCCCTTTAAAGAGTTTAAGGAGTACTGGTGTTAAATCTTCTCTAAATTTCTTTAGAATTTATGCTAGAGCTATAGTGATTTCATTCTTTACATTCCTTGTTGTATGAATTTGAGCTTTTTCTTTCTTTTTTTTTGTAGATTTTTGATAAAATTTATCAATTTTATTTATTCTTTCAAAGAACCTCCTCTTTGACTCATTAATTCTTTGTATTGATATTTTATTCTCAATTGCTCTATTACTTTTCAATTTAGTACAAGGTGTACAGTGTCTCACTGCACAGATCAGACTCATAGTGATCCTCTTGTTTACAGCCTCCCAAGTGCTGGGATCATAGGTGTGTGCCACCATGCCCAATCTCAGTCACCATGTCACTGTAGGGACTGAACTCCTGGCCCCTGCATCTGCCTAAGCAGGCTCTTTAATCTGCTGAGCTATTTGACCTGTCTCAATTGTTTTACTTTCTGATTTGATCTTTATAATTTTTCCCTTGTATGGACTTTGGGCTTGATTTGTTCTTCTTTTTCTAGAAGCGTAAGGTGCAGCATTAGGTTGTTTATTTGTGCTCATTCTGTTTTCTTAATGTAAGAATTCACTGCTATAAATTTCTGTCTGAGGACTGCTTCTATGGCATACCACAGGTTCCAGTAAGCTATATTTGCATTGTTGTTTGATTGTAGGTATTCTTTAATTTCTTTTTTATCTGTGATTCATTGGTTGTTCAGTAGAACATTTTTGACTAAAGTCAAAATGAATTAAAGATCAAAATATTAAAACAGAAACACTAAATCTACTGGAAGAGAAAGGTAGAAATCTTGAAGACTTTCTGATAGGCAGAGTATAAGTAGACAGTTCATGAGCAAAATCTAAACTGCACAGGAAATACTTCAAATATGCAACGTCTGGAATCTCATCTTATTAAAAATATTTCACACATCAAAAGGAATCACCAACAGAGTGAAAAGACAACCCACAGATTGGTAGGAAAACTTGGTTAACTGTCCTTCAGACAAAGGACTTCTATCTAGAATTTATAAATAATTGAAAAAAATCAGGTCTCTCAAATTCAAAGACCAATTCCAAAAAGTTGGCATCTAAGATGAATACACACCTCTCAGAAAAAGAAATACAAATTGAAAATGAATATTTTTAAATATTTTTTCTCACCCTGGAAAAAATGGCTACCATCAAGAAATCAACCAGGGGATGGGGAGGAGATGGCTCATTGGAATAAGTGCTTCCCTGGCAAACACAAGGGCCTGAGTTCAATCCCCTGTTCCACCAAAAAAAAAAAAAAAAAAAAAAAAGAAATCAACCAGTAACAAATGCAGGTAGGGCTAAAAGGAAAAAGGAACCCTGCTCCACTATTGGTGGGAGTGTAGACTGGTGCAACCACTGTGGAGACCAGTGTAGAGATTCCTTAAAACACTAGGATTAGAGGCCCCATTTGACCCAGTAATTCCCCTTCTGGGTATTTTTTAAGAACTGAAAACATTATACCACAGAGATATATGTGCACCCATGTTTATAGTAGCACAGTTTAGCACAGATAAATCTTGGAAGCAACCCAAATGCCCAACAACCAAGGAATGGATAAAAAAGGACGTGGTGTTTCTATACAATGGAGTATACTCAGCTACAAAGAAGGATAAACCCAAAGCTTTTATAGGTAAATGGATATACCTAGAGACCATACTCATAAGTGAAATAAATCAGACTCACTCGCATTTATAAACATTATATTGTCTCCTGAGTGTAAGACACTGAAAGAGTAAATAAGATCCAAAATGTCTAAAACAGATATTGTGAAAAGGAAAGAAACTGCCCAAAAGGAAAGGAGAACTGGGATGAGGAGAAGGAGAAAAAAAGGAAGTGAAAAGAAAAGAAAAGATACACGCACTTACACAATCACAAAAATAACTAAGATAATTATACTATAATTTCTTTTAATTCATTGAAGAGAATGGTTTGTACATATATTGCTTGATCAGTCTTGCAGGTTTACATATTCTAATCTGGGCAGCTATTTTTAAGGTAACAATATCAACATACTGACCATAGCTAAATTTGTGCTATCTTGTTCCGAAATTCTGTATCATTTTTCATTTGTTTCCTTCTCTTGAAAATAAATACATTTTCAAATATTAGAAATCAACCCTTCCAAAAAAATACTTGCTGTAAAACAAATATCACTAAATTATAAATAGTTTCACAACACATATGGTGCCCAGCTGTGCCCTAAGATTTGAGAACACAACAACTAACAATATCCCTATGTGCCATTGATTGAAAGACTAGAGTAGAAAGAGTTGTCAACCAAATAACCACAAAGATGAACAGAAGAGTGTGGCTGTTATGAGAACTAATAAGGAGTGAGCCTCACTGTTCCAACAGGCAAAATAATTAGAGCCCTAGTCCATGGAGAAGGTCTTAGAAGGTGATCTCAGGCAAGTTACAATTGTACCAAGAGATTGCTATCCCCTTAAGAAGAACTAGTGAGAACAAAACAAAACAAACAAAGAGCTAGTTAGTTTGAGATAAATTTCTATAGAGGACACTTTAAAAGCCCTAAGATATTTTTTGATCTTCTCAAAAGACTACAAAAGTCCACAAGATAATAAGAAATTACCAGGCCAAAATTACTAGAACATAAAAATATAAACAAACATTCAAAGCTACTTTTACCCTGAGGACATAAAAAGTTGGTGGTGATTCTCTTATAATGGGGGGAAGGGGATCAAAGCTACAATCCCACCCATGTAAGCTGATCTCATAAAGGGCTTTACTTTCAGGGTGAGAGTGAATCAGAAATAATGGAGTCTTCTTGTGAGCCTGAAGCTCATGTTTCAATAACATGAAGGGAGGTTAAGGAATCTCAAGTTTGAATTAACTGGTAGTACCCCAAAGCCAAGCAAAAGCAAATGAAGAAAACATCTCTGAAAGGACTATGCCTAAAATAATTATTTCACACTAATGACTACCACATACTCAAAAATAACAAGGCACACAAGAAAGTAAGATATGGTGAAACAAGCAACTGAAACAGACTTGTAACACTTTAGGTAATAGAATCCTTTCGATCTGTTAGGTATGGATAGTGTACAAATAAATAAGATGGAAAATATCTACAGGAACAACTGCACTAAGAACTGAAGGTTTAACAAGAGTTAACTAAAGGAAAAGAGGGGGGATATAGGATAAAGATTTTCCTAACAAAGGAGCCCGTAAGTTCCATGTTCTATCCCACCATAAGACCATAGTACATTAGATAGTATACAAAGAGGCCAGCAGAGCTGGAGTTCAGAAAACAAGTGAGATGAGTGGGAGCTGGATTCTGTTAAGCATATCAGTCTCTGTCCTGCGAACCATTGAAAGTTACCATTAAACAAGACAAAGATTGTAAACCAGAGCTAGGGACAAACTTCAGTTTTGGAAGATTATTCCAGTCTCCTTTACAGATCCAAAAGGATCTTTTCTCCCCTGGTTCTCTAGGAATTCACACAATAATCCTAAGGTCCATAATGAGCTGGTACTACTGTTCCAAATAAACAATGGTCACAGTAAGGCTCTGAGAAGGACAGTGGTCTGTCTTAAGGGACCTGCTGAGTAAAAACTCTGGGTTCATTTCATCTGGGAATACATCACAGAAATAAAAGTATATGAGGAAGTTTCTGTTGGCAGAGTCAACAGAGGGTCCTATTACCTTCTACCTCTAGGCCCTGATGTACACTCCTGGAGACAGAGCCTCCAAGCACCAGGGTTTAAGGCAATCTGAGCTCCCAGTGATGAGTCATACAGTCTCAGCAGACAAAGCAGCTATGTGCATGTGCACATATATGCAGGAGGAAGCATTGGGTAGGACCTCAGGAAGCCGAGGTATTCATTCTTGGTCCTGACCTGAGCTCAGAAATGTAGTGTCACTAAGGTATCAGGGGATACTTGCAACCTTGATCATGTTTTGGAGGAGAGTAAACGTACCTCCCCAGCAGCTCATGAAGTTCCCCCTACATCAAGCTGGGTAGGAGATACTGTGGACACATCACCCACACAGGGCCCAGCCACTCCCACCTGCATAACATTCATCACCCCCAGTCTATCAGGCCTTTGTCCCTGCACGCCAAGGCACTGCCAGCCTTCCCCTCACCCGACAGAGGATCATGGACAGGTCATGGCCTCCACGAGGCTTATGCAGCTCTAACACCTATGCTGAGGCTTCCAGTGGAGCCTCTACAGGCCACCAGGAAGACCGCCATCAGCCCAGGCTCCTCTTACAATGGTGGGGCCTTTGAGGGGAAAGTTCATTTTGTCAATCAGCCTATTGTTGGCCTGCCAAGCACGGGCTCGTCCTCCCCCAGTGTGTCATTGGGCCCTGTTGACACAGATGTCAACTGTCAAGGGTGCCCTCCACCCTCCACCTCCTTCCTAGGGCAGGCATCCTGCAGGCCCAGCACAAGGGCCTGTGTCGCAATGCTTCCCACTGGCCCTTTGCAAGAATCAAGATTGCCACACCTTCAGAATTGCCAAAACTTGACTGGATACTTCATCATGAGGATTGGCCATGGAGGCTGCCGCTGACACGGACAGCTACGGCAGATACTTGACTGTGTGCCAGATGACAAATCCCAATTGAGTGAAACCTGCAGACTTCACAATACCTGGGCCCAAGCCTCCTCCCGTCTTCTCAACAAAAGAGGCAGGTGGTAACACCCTGGGGCCCCATTTCCAGGATGGGAAGAAAGAGGCTGTACCTCTATAATTTGTGCAGACAGGTCTAGCAAGCAGACTTAAATCACAGCATTGGCTGGGATACCCCACCTTCTTCAGATCCACCCCAAATTCACACTGAGGAAGGGGTAGTGAACAATATGCAAAATGAGAATGTGGGCAGTGGCCTCCAGTGGTTCCAATCAAATTTCTGTATTTCCCAGCCCCACAAAACCTCAGGATAGAAGACAGATATGCCATGGCCATCCATACACGGAAAAGACAATTGCCAGACCATAAGAAAGAGCCCACAAATTCACTTAATGATAGGTCCCAAGGAAATCTGCTACAGTTTCAGGAGAAAATATCTCATCTATGGAACATTTCACTTTATAGGTCACCATGATTGTATGAGTTGTCATGTCTTTAGTCTCCAAAATTGTCCACAAACCATAGCCAAGACTATAGGAGAAGTTCCCTGGCTTAATCCACACCATCAAAAAAAAATCTACACTATCAACACCAATGCTCAGGAAAGGAGACCAAAGCTTGTGGGGAGAAAGACCATCCCAAAATGAGCCAAGTGAGGCCAATGTCTCAGCCACCTTGAAGGGATGCTGTCCGTATAGGGCAGGGGATGAGGCCTGGTGCCCTTTCTTATGACATAGCCAATGATCCCTTCCTAAGATCAGGTAAGATTTCATACCTGGGGGCTAATCCCACACAGCTGTAGCAATAGGTAAAGGATAGAGAACAGGGGTAAGGAGCTACGCAGAAGGCTGACCTAGCTCAGGCCAGGATAGGTTGACAGGATAGGGTTTTGGGTCTTCCCCTTTTGAAATATCTGTGAAATAACTATTTTGAAATTTCTTCGAGATAAAACCAAACTTGGTTTTGATGAGTTGATACCTTGAGCATTGGCCTAGTATGTAGCAAATCATCTCCCCTATCCTTATGACCCAAGGGACCAGCTCCATTAGCCTTAGTCTGTAGCCTGTCAATAGGACAAAATCAAGCAAAGCATGGGGCTCTGCCCTGGGAAAATGCTGCTGGCAGTGGGTAGCCCAGTAGGTATAAGAGGCAAGGCACATGACAACTCCCTCTTCAATGCCAAAGCCCAATCCCATGTCTAATGTGGTGCCTGGCACATCAGAATAGCCAATGAATATATGGGTTGCCTTTGCAGTCCTGAATCTGTAATTCTAAAAATCATGCAACTACCTAGTGCCATAATTTATCTTCCAAAGGAAGTCACAACCCATGGTGTCCTTCTCCTAAACTCTAGTGGTTGAACCCCTGCATTGCTAGACAAGACTGCTAAGCTCTACAGACCATAGCCTTGGCCTATGGCCCATTGATCTGTATGTAAAACAAGTCTATGAGGGCTCTTGAGCTCCAAGAAGCCAAGGGAACTTATCTTTTACTACAGAAAATTGGAGTCCTAACAGCCCCAAAAGCAAGCCACAGAAAGAATTTAAAGAAAGCTAGAGAACTGAGCCCACCAAGGCTTTAATCTGGAAGTTCCTTCAGAGAGCATGTCTCCCCACCTTCCAATATACCTTGATTGTCAGGCCGGCACAACAGTGCCAAGGGAAGACAGGAATTGCACTAAAGACCATTCTAAAAGACCCAATCTATTTCTAAGTCTAAATTCCTCCTACAACAGAGGAACCAAGATGTCAGTCTACAATGGTGAGATTGGAAAGATTTTTTTAGGGCTGGTATAGATACTTTAACTTCATAGAGTCAGGTTCACCAGAAGATGACACCACACAGTCCTTTGTCTTTATTTTCTACCCTGATGGAAATTTAGGACTGGAGAAATAGCCTGGCAGTCTAAGCACCTGCCTGGCAAGTGCAAGGACCCAGGTTTGATCCCTCATACTTCATGCCTTGCCAGCCCCCAAACCCCAGGTGCACTGAGCTGGCCACTAAAACCGGGCATGGTGATGCACATCTGTAATCCCAACTCTGGGGAGGCTAAGACAGAAGGATTACTATGAGTTCAACCTGTGTAGTGAGACCCTATACCAAATAAATAAATAAGTAAATGATTTTTAAAAAAGAAATTTAATCATTTTACACTACAGTAGATAGCTCTATACAGTATGCAATATACAAGAGGTCATCAAAAACTATAGTGAATATTTGAGTTTAAAATTTTATTATAGTAAAAGACATATTGCCATTAATTTCTTTCAATATATTCCTCCTTGCTTTAAACACACTTGTCCCATGCTTCTTAGCAATGTGTGCCATGATTCAGTTTCCGTGTATACTGGCAATATAATCGTACTTGAAAAACACCTCCAAACACCATTCACTTGTTTGAAAACTTCTCCTGAGTGTCCACTGAGCAGTAGGCATGGAACCAGAGCAGGTCCTGGGCCACAGGGCAGATGAGGGCCTTTCCACTGGGAAGGGCACGAGAGGAACTCTCCAGGATGCTTGTTTCCAGTTCTATGGCCCTGTTCAGCACTGTGATCACAATTCCTTCTGAGGCCAACCTCAGAAGACCTGCCCATTCCCAAAATCTCAGAGCAAAACCTCAGGAGACATGTTCTGAACCTGAATCAGTCACAGCAGTATGGATAAAAAGATCTGTCCGAAGCATAGTCAAAAGTCAATAGGAGGGAAACCTCAATACCCATACGATGCTGCTTATCATAATCTTTCAGGTCCCACTATAGAGGATACAAGAGGTCAGAGACCTCTTAAAAAGGGTTCTCGAATCTGTCTTTCAAGTTCTGTCCACAGACATTCTTATCAGGACTCCTAGCTGGGCCACCCCACACACACACCTCCTTTTACCAGAGTTCTGCACAACGTGGATAAAAAGCTAGTCACCCCTTCTGCCCCAGGCAGAGGCAGAATAATGACACAATTCAACACCCTGGTTAATCCTACTCAACGCTTAGCAGTGGGACAGAGTTGGGAAAGGAGGCAGGTCCTCATTGTGACTCACCTACAAACAAGGTCGCTGCCCACAAGGGCTGGTCTGACCTAGAGGTAAATAGAAGAATGTGAAGCATGTTCCTCTTTCCACTTCAAGCCTCTCCTCCACCAACCACATGGCTCTAGTCCTCACCATTACACTGAATTTCTTTGGATGCTAGATTTCAGGAATCTCAATTTTTAAAGACTGATTTCTAATTAGATTTTTTAACTGAAATTTAACTGCAAAAATGGATCCCACCACCAGAAATAGTTCTGAAATTTTCTTCTTTAAGAAATTCCCAGATCACACTTTGGGAAATTTAATCCTCAAGGAGTGTACAGACTTGGAGGATGAACCATAAGGGAAATTATAACGAATTTGGAAGATTTCAGAATCCAGCTGAGAAGCATTGAACTAAGGACATTAGAAACCAAGGTCTCTTCCTTTTCTTCCCAACTTTCTTGGGCCCAGAGAAGCAAAACCAAAACCCAACTTGATCACAAAGTCCAGAAACCAATGAATGAATCAAGAAGCCAATACTCCCTTCCTCCCCACTACACACACAATACACAATTTCATCTCAGTGGGCTCATATATTATGACTTGTGAGTGACCTTTGGCCCTTGGTTAACCACACCTAATTTATACCAAGTATTCTGGGACATCTACCTGAGACCTAACCCAGGATACCTTGGGGGCTGAATGGCCTATGGCATTTAAGCCATCATCTCTGTGCCACAGGCGCCTGGGCTGGTAAGGAAATGGTGGAGCTTTCTGGAACTACCTCATAGGCCCAGCCCACTCTGCCTTGCATGAGGGCCTGTGTGTCATGTCCTGTTCCAGTTTACCCATAAACCCTTAGAGAGCAGGGCTGAGTCTTACTCATCTCTAACTTCCAGGGAAGAAGAGCTGCTGAGAAAACACACATGACTAGGCTGCAGATGACGACCTCCAAAAGCTAGCCCAGGGATGATGTTTGGAAAAGCAGCAGATGGCAATGTACATCATGTGCATCACTGCTTCTGCTCCTAAGAGGACCCTTAGTGATGATCTCTTCTTGCCTGGAATAAGACAACCACAGAGGACAGGGGAAAGACTGAGGCCAGCATGTAGAGACCTCACCAAGACACCTTCTGGCTTCCCATTCCTTCTGGCAACATTGTGGGCAATCCCCAGGAAACAGGCCCCTGCTTTTTACTGGGCTTCATCTCCAGGGCTCTCCCAACCCTCCTCCTCCACAGGGAGCTGCCAAAATCCACTGAGCCAGGAATTCCTGAGGAATAGATATATTCCTTCCTGCTTTTCCCTACTTCCGGAAGGAAGTATATGAAACTACAGAGAGCAGGTGACATAGATGGCTGAACAGTGACCGCACAGACTCAGGAACAACTTGTTTAATAGTCACAAATATCTAACCAGAGGGGACCATCCTCAAACCAGATTCACTTCCACATGGCTCCGTCATGTTCCCCCACTATATGAGTCCCCATGAATAGGCCCAGCTCTGTCTCTGAGGAGCACCCATATATCTCTGGCAAGGCTATTGTACTGCACAAGATCTGGAGCTTGGGTTTGGTTTGAAAAAAAGAAATGGTGCATTATAGAGAGAAACACCCCTGGAAGGTGAATCCATCCACCCAACTAGTTCCAGCACCCATAAAATTAACCTCAATCTTACCTGACCAAAGCTACAGCAGGGATCAATTCAGACACTAGGGGTCTCAGGTCAAACCCAAACCCAACAGGTCCCTGTACAACTCCTTTCTTCAAAGCGTAGAGGCAGCAGCCAAGAAGTGGAACTCCTTGGTCGAAGGCCGGCTTTGTCCTCATCTCCCACGCCTGCACCTGCAGTACTTTCAGGACAACCCATGTTCCTTACAGCTGACATTGAGCAAAAGATGCTCAACGCCAGACGAGAAAGGGCAGACCCTGCAGCCCTCCGGTCAGCTGGTTCCCCGCTTCACCTGCCCTCCCTGGAGTGACAAGGGATCCAACAAGCCTCCGCCAACCCCCACCCCACCGCACCAGGTACCTTTCTCAAAGCCCATACTGGCAATTACTCCTAATTACACGATGGGACAAGGCGCTGGGGCCTGAGCACTTAACTCAGGCCCTGCATTATGCAATGTTTTTAATCCTCTTACTTAAGGTAGAAAATTGATATGGTGCTCTAAGTTCATGTGAATGACTGGAAAAATAATTCTAAGAAATAAAAACATCGCCATCAATATCACCTTACAGGCTCCCTGAAAGGATTAAAAGCATGCATACCTTGAATTGTCAAGTGCCCTCTGTTGAACTCTCCTTGTGCCTTGTTGATGTGAAGGTTCCTCGGGTGGAGAGGGACCCAGCAGGCATCCCCTGGAGATGAGGGCAGCACTTCTGTGGCTCAAGGTGAGCTCCCAAGGGGCCATCTGCAGTCCTAGGGCCCTCCAACCCAAGCCTCAGCCACAGCTGGGGCTGCTGGGCCCCACACTCCCCTGCAGTAACAGGGCACACCGACTGGCACCTGCCTGTCCATCCCACCGTCATCACTAAGACAGGCTCCATGTCAAGGCTGGGGAGGGTCCTCTGCTGCCCTGCGGAGCATGTCCTGCCTTCTAGCCACAGCTACAGATGCCATAGGCCAGAGAGAGCCCTACACCAGGACTAAGACCACGAGCAGCAGGGAGGCCCTGATGTTCCCATCAGAAGATCCTCTGTACACTCGGGGCTCCCTGCCTTCCCCGTGGTATGCTCTGGCAGCTATTGCTGGCTGATATGCCACGGGCAACTCACCCAAGGCCACTGGACACTCCAATTGCCAACCAACATAGGTGGGCAAGCAAAAGCACCTGCCCCTCCTTACCTACACTACAGTGCAGCACCTGACCATTGGAGGGGAGGGAGCAGCCCGACACCTGCAGGTACAATTATAGTGGCTGGGTCCATTAAACCTTGGGAATAAAGAGCTGGCCTGGTAATTGCCCCTAATCCCCTTCGAGCCTTTGTCTGCTAGCAGCACTGCTATAAGCCTAATGGTGTGAGGTAAGTGCCCAGACTCCCCAGCCCTCCCCAGCGGTGCCTCAGGCAGTCTAGAATGGGGACATTCAGTGCAAGCCTACCAGGATGCCTTTCCTAAAAGTCTTTCTTGACAGGACCCTCCACGAAGAGGAGTATCCATAGGATGGTGAGGTTCCTAGGGCTACAAAATAATGGCAACATTGGTGGCAGAAAAGGAGAAAGATTTCAGACCCTGCAGGGATTTGGAAGTGGGCACAAGCAAGCCTCACACATCTGGACCCCATAGGCACTCCCACAGTGTGTCGTATTCATGCACAAACATAGTTCCTGTGCTTAAGGAGCTCTATTAGATAGCCTGTTACAGAGCATTTCACCAGGGGCGTCATTAGAAATGCCAACAATTTATCTTTCTTTATGGCAGAGGAATACTCCATTATATATAAAAACATGCACATTGTTTTTATCTGTTCTTCAGTTAATGGGCATTTGGGTTGTTTCCAAGATTTAGCTATTACAAACTGCACTAAAGTGAGCCACTATAAATATGAGTGCACGTATAGCACTGTGATGTGATGCTTCTAATTCTTCTGGGAAAATACTCAGAAGGGGAATAACTGGGTCACATAGGGCCGCTAGTCCTAGTTCTTTGAGGACTCCGTACTGCTTTCCACAGTGGTTGCACCAGGCCACACTCCCACAGTGGAGACTGGCTTGTTTCTCCCCCGCTTTCTGCCAGTGTTTGTCATTGGCTCATCCCTTGATGACAGCCATTCTGTCTAGGGCACGATGGAATCCCAAGCCTGTTTTGCATCAGATTTGCATCTCTCTATTAACAAGCCATGTTGAACATTTTTTCATATATTTATTTGTCATTTGTATTTCTTCAACTGAGAAGTGTGCTTCATCTCAGATACCCATTTTTGGATTGGGTCTTTAAATTTTGGAGGCCTGATTTTTTTTTCAATTCTTTATATGTTCTAGACACAAATCATTTGTTTGAAGGGCAACTGGCTAAAAACTTTTGTCCACTCTGTGGGTTGTTTTTTCTCTCTGTTGGTAATTTCTTTTGTTGTGCAAAAACTTTTTAACAGGTTGAGATACCAGTTATTGATTCTATTACTTCCTGTGTAGTTGGGGTTTTGTTCATAAAGGCTTTACCTATACCTATGTGTTACCAAGAGTTCTGCCTATCCTCTCTTCCAGCAGGTTTAGTAGTTCTAATATTTAGGTCTTTTATATATATATATTTAGAGATATATTTTGAAATATATTTCAATTTTAGTTTAGTGCATGGTGATAGACATGGATCTAGTTTTATTGTTTGGCTTGTAGAAAGCCAGTTTTTCCAGCACCATTTATTAAAGAGGCTGTCTCTCTTTCAGTGAGTATGTTTGGCTCCCTTGTCAATGTAAGATAGCTGAGTGTGCTTAGAGCTGTTTCTGTATCTTCCGATCTGTTTCATTGATCCTCAAGTCAGTCAGTCAGTCTGTCTGTCTCTCTCACTCTCTCCTCTCTCTCTCTCTCACCAGTTCCACGCTGCTTTATCACAGTAGCACTGTAGTATAATTACAAGTCAGGAATTGTTGTGCCCCCATCTAGCCTTCATTGTTGAGAATTGATTTTGCTTTCTAGGTCTTTTCGGGATCCAAATGAATTTTAGGAATGCATTCTCTAGTTTTGTGAGGTATGCTAATGGCATTTTGATTGTGAATGCATTAAATATGTATAACAACTTTGAGACTATGGTCATTCATTCCATGCTGGTTCTTCCTGTCTGTGAGCAAGGGACAGCTTCTGTTTACTGGTATCAGAGGGGAAGTGTTTTGAGGGGGACTAATGACAATGTGTCTTTTACTATAATGTTTTAAATTGTACATATTCACCATATTTTAATCATATATAATTAAATTTATATGCAATATATATACATTATATATATATATATACATAATATATATGATGGTTACAAAGAAGAAAGAGCTCTAAATATGTAAAAATAGGACTTTTAAAAATCCAAAATAAGTTCATAGAAGAAACATAATTTAGACAGCAATTCAAAATGTAATGTTTTCAGACCCCTAATAAACCCTGAGGCCTTTTAGCCTCTCCATGATGCCCATTTAGACGGAGAAGATGCTCATAACCCCACACTAAGCAGTAGCTGCCTCCTTTCTTGTTTTTTGCCTCTTACACTGCATTGACACCCGCGCTGATAATGCAGAGAAGCTGTGAGTAAAACTTCCAGTGCCTTTGCAGAAGCACAGGCAGTGCCGCACGGTGACCGCAGCCCCACGACTCACTGTCATGCACAAGGAAGGTGAATCTCCCTCAATAATGTACATGGTGAAGCAGTAGCTTATTACTTCTATCAGCCCTCCAACTTGGAATGCTGTCCTTTTACTATTTTATGTGGCAGAGGGGGGAGAGCATGTAAAGCACCCCCACCACGTGCTCGTGTGAGTCAGTGATCCCCTCAAAGAGTGCATAATAGCTGAGTTGCAAGACCACCAGCCCCTTTTAGCATTAAGTATCATTTTTACCACACATACACACACGCACAACAGCAACAACAACAAGAATCACCTGACAATCAAATTATGGTTAGGCAAACGTGTTCTAAAAAATGGATGACATGAGTCCATAAATTCCAGGAAAATAAGTAGTAGAAGAATTTGACACTAATGACAAAGTTTGAACCTTCAAGCAAATCAGGGCTATACAAAATGTAGCTACCACTATGGACATAAGAGCTTTCAAGTGTGTACTTTTCAGTTGAGATCAATGGCAATATTTACAAATTTGATTGTCTGATATTATCTAGAGAAATGTGTCAACATTTGAAAATCTATATTACTCCATGAACTGATATTTTCCACATGACTACTGAGTGGTACAGAGCAGCCATAGGCAGAGTTTAACCCTAAAACTAACCTATAAGCACTTGCTATTGTTGGAATCTGCTGTAAAATCAAAGGATTGATTTTACAATGATCCAGAAAGGCCATTAATATGCTTTTTTTTCATTTTCCAACTATTTATCTGAATGAAACCAGACTTTCTTCATATACTTCAAATCAAAATACATCATAACAAAATGAATGCAGAAAGAGCTGAGAATATAGCCATCTTCTGTTAAAACACCTATTAGAATTACAAAGACTTAAAATAATATTTTTTCATTAAATGCTTTGTTTTGGAAAGTATATTTTCCTAAAATTATGTATAGGAACATGCAATGGGTTTATTTAAAGTAGTACAAATTTTACATTTCTCAGCATTAATTTCTAATATGGTCAATAACAATAGACATAAGCATCAGCTTTTGGGTATCTGGAAGAATATACAAAATCCTAAAACAAAAGGGGACCGGCAACAAGAAGATTGAAGCACTACAGTGTTAGAAAGTAGAGTGACAAAAATATGAAAATTGAGAGGAAAGGCTAACAGGAGATTTTCAAGGACTTTTTGTTTTGGAGGGGTTTTTTTTGGTGGAATTGGGGGTTGAACTCAGGCCCTTGAGCTTGCCAGGGAAGCGTTTATTCCATTGAGCCATCTCCTAGGCCCTAAGTTTGCAAGTTCAACATTTGAAAAAAGGATTTCAGAAAAAAGAGAAAGTCAATAGAGGGAGTAAACTTTATCAAATAAATAAGAGAAATCCTAAGAATTGTAGTTTTGAAATTTAAAAGTACGTAAATCAATTACCTAAAACAATGAAGTAAAAAGAAGAGTCAGCACTGGAAATGTGATCTTGCAGGGGATATTCCCCCTGATGACAGAGGGCTGATCTGCAGTTTCTGGGTTGGGGAAAAGACAGCCAGAGAGAAATGGGTGCACCCTAAATACGAAGGCACAGGGTAGCACCTGACTTCAACAGCAACAGGGGAGGTAGATGACGTATTGCTAAGGGAAAGCAACTTCAATACAGAATTTTATATCCAGCCAAACTATTTATCTACTATAAAAGTGAAACTAAGATATTTTCAGACATGTAAGATCTCAAAAACATTGCCTGCCATGTATTGTTCGCTTCCTTTGGAAAACACTGCTCCTTCCTTTGGGAAGTACAACCTCCTTAAGTAAGGGAGTGTGTGAGGCACAGAAGTCCAGGAGATGACCCAGCAGGACCCAAGGGGTGGGGGAAGGAAAGCCAGCCTCAAGGGAGCAGCTACTTCCAAGGCAGCTACCTCCAGACAGAAGAGGAAAAGGAACAATTGCCCCATGCTTTTGTACATAACCAGCAAGTACTTCCTGTTTCGTCAAAATTAGTAATCAGTAACAGAAAACCAAGGAAATGATGCACTGTGAATGCTGGTGCACTACGGACAGTCCCCTCAGCAAGGTCAGTGGAAACTGGATAGCCACGTGCAGAATTATAAGGCCTCTGCCACTTGCAGTATGTAGAAATCAACTCAAAGGGCTGCTATGTAGGACTCAAAATTCTGAATGTACTAGAAGAAAACAGGGGAAACACTTAAGACATTAGGATAGGCAAATATTTTTGGAATAAGAATATAAAACACAGACAATAAAAGCAAAATTTGCCAAATGGGGTATTATCCAACTAAGAAGCTTCTTCACAGCAAATGAAACTGTCAACAGAATAAAAAGACAAACTACAACACACAAAAAGAAAGAAATGGAATAAAGGGCTGGGGATACAGTTCAGTGGCATGGGGCCTACTTGGCAAGCCTGAGGTCCTAGTTCAAAAAAAAAAAAAAAGACCAACTACAGAATGGAAGGAAAGTTTTGCAAACTATGTACATGATAAGGGATTACTATCCAGAATATATCAGAGACTAAAACAAGCCAACAGGAAAAAAAAAAAAAATCAAATAACTTGATTAAAATGGACAAGCATCTGAATAGAAATTTCTCAAAAAAAGATACACAAAGACTCAACAAGCATATGAAAAGTGGTAAGTACTGCTGATCACCAGGGAAGCGCAAATCCAAACTACAGAGCGGCCTCACCTTATCCCAGTGAGAATGTCTCTCGTGAAAAGACAAGAACAGGCTGGGGGTGCTGCTCAGTGTGACCCGCTAAGCGTGAGCGGCACCCGGGCCCCACCCCCAGTGCTGCAAAATATAAAGGACAATACTAAATGCTGGGGAGGAGAAAGAGCAGGACCCTATGCTGCTGATGGGTATGTAAATTGGTACATCGATTATGAAAACTATTATGGGGTTCCTCAAAAATTAGAAAATAGAATTACTGTATGATCCCACAATCCCAGGACAAAGTACAGGGCAAAGGAAGTGAGATCATTACACCAAAACTACAGCTACACACCCATGTTTATTGCACCGCTATTCCCAATAGTTAATATATGGAATCAACCAAGTATTTGTTTTACATTTCTTGCAGTATTTGAGATCAAACACTGGAGTGTGCTATCACTGAGTTACACTCCAAGCCCTTTTTAGTTTGATAAAGAGTCTCACTAAGTTGTAACAGATGGGACTTGAACTCTTATTCCTCCTGCCTCAGCTTCCCTTAATGCTGGAAGTACAGGTTTGTGCCCTGACTCCAAGCTTTAACCAATATGTTCATTCATAGATTTCACTGTGTAATACAGAATGCACAGTGGAATATTATTCAACCATTAAAAGGGTGAGATCCTGTCATTTGTGAAAGCATAAGTAAAACTGAAGGACATTATTAAGTGAAATAAGCTAGGATAGACAAGACAAATATTTCATGTTCTCTCTTATTTGTAGAAAGCTAAAAAAGTAGGTTACATAGAAAATAGGATAGAAGTCACTAAATGAAAGGAAAGGAATAAGAAAGGGGTAGTGAAAGGGAGGCAATAGGTGTCAAAACACAGATAGTTATGGAGTTATATGGTATAACAGGGAAATTATAGTCTACAACAATTAATTATAGTCTTCAAATTAACTAGAAGAGGAGAGTTTGACTGACAAAAATTATATCTATGGAACTAGAAATGCTAATTACCCTAATCGCATACGGTATATATGGATAAAATTACAACAGTGTACTCTAAACATGTATAAATATCAACTAAAATATTTTAAAGGAAATCAAGAAGATGTGCAAGCTAGGAAGATAGCTTCCACCCAGCGAGGGCAAGGACCTGAGTTCAGTCCTTGGTACCACATGCCGTACTGGTCCCAGGACCCTGGGGCACGGGGTCAGCCCTGAAGCTGGGTGTGGTGGCACACACTTGTAATCCCAGAGCTGGGGAGGCTGAGACAGGAGAATCACTAAGAGTCTGAGCTGCATATGGAGATCCTGTATCAAATAAATATAAATATCAAATAAATATAAACTAAGAAAATAAAGAAGCAAGTTAGATATTATGTATGTAATTCTAAAGTCTATAAAGAAAAAAAGAAACCTGTGATCCCAGGAGGGTACGGAGCTCTGCTGTGGACATCTGCAATTACAGCCGGGCATATTAGATACTACACTTGATCTTAGCCGAGAGGTTGAGAAGGACAGCTGTGCATATTAGAATTATGGTAAATTTTTTAAAAGTTCATAGAAGAAATAAAAACAATTACTTCTAGAAGAAAAAACAAGGAGAGGCATGGGCAGTGGCTGCAACTTTTCATTTCAAGTTTTTTCTTCTTGACTGTGAATATACATTCCTTTAATTAAAAAAATAGAAAATTAAATTAAATTATAAACTATCCAGGCACAGGGCTGGCCTGATAGCTCAGTGGACTAAAGCTCCTGCTTAGGCAGAGCGCTCAGAGGGCAGTTGAGACTAGGCATGGTGGCACGGGCCTGTAATCCCAGCACTTGGGAGGCTGAAAACAAGAGAATCACTACAAGTCTGATCTACATAGTGAGACACTATAGACCCTGTCCTAAATACAGAAGAAGAAAAAAAGCAAACTAACCAGGCACCAGAAGAGTTCACTCCCTCGCCACCTCAGCCTGCTAAGCACTCCTTGCATTGATACTTGCTCCCACACTGTAACTCTGGGCCAGCCAGTTGTGAGCAGGAAGCATGCACATGATAAGGAAGAAGGGTCAGGCTCCTGCTCCTCTGGCCGACATCCATCCGAGGCTGCCTCAGTAAGCTCTGCCATCATCACCACCGTCAAGCAACTCTGGAATTCAGTGAGTACCTGTGAAAGTCACGGTACCCATGAGCTGGGCATTAGCTGGCTGCTTTTCCTAGGTGAGGCCAACGCTCAGGATGGCTCCCTGATCTCTAGGTTAGTGAGGCTGTGGAGTAGGGATTTGAACCCAGTGCTCAGTCTGTTTCTCAAATCTGTGTGGGATTTCAGAACTGGCCTCTCTCTTCCCTGGGAGGCTCCAGCCTCCTAATCCTCAACCTCAGTGAGCACCCAAACCTCCGCATAGGTTGTGTGGGTGCTGCTCCTCGTCCTGAATGCCTGCCACTATTTGTAGGAAATTGAGGAAAGCATCCCACTAGGCTTCCAGAGTGAAAGAGGAGCACAGCAGGTGTTAGCGTACCTCACTGGACAGAGGAGGAAGCCGAGATACAGAGAGGACTCTCTGAAGTCACACAGCAAGAACCGAAGTGGTCTGGCTCTCCTTCCGACATCCCTTCAGATACTCCCAAGTCTGAGCCCTCCTTGTCCCCACCTCAACTCTGAGATCGACCTATCCTGGAGGAGGAGGAGGAGGAGGAGGAGGAGGAGGA